>NC_051170.1:50473648-50966148 GCF_013339725.1 Rhipicephalus microplus | reverse complement strand
TCGTGATCTCATAACAGCTTTCGCTGTAAAAATTTTCGATCATTATATTTGGGCACACCTTACAGACGAAACGAAATGAACGTCAAGCGACGGCTTTGAAAGGGAACTTGTATGCTCTTCATAACAGAGCTGTACAGTTTCTTTCTTTGGCCCGGGTCGTTGCCATGACGTGCTAGAATACGCTGGTGAGGCTTTAACTGTGTAAAACGAAGAGGAAGCATTTAAGTAAAACTGAAAAGGGGGTGTCGAACCTGTGGAGAGTGCAGAAAAGGTATGCGGTACCGTTGCATAACGACCCATCGTCTCACTTATTCGCCGTCATTTCTGCTGGAAAGAACCGCTGTTTTTTGTCGGGCAAGCTTGCGTGTGGGCTCTGATTCGCGACACGATTTCCAGTCGAGAGGCCCAACCTGCTGCCCCGAGAAACCATTCCGGCCAACATAAGGTGTATGAGAATACATCGCGCGGATGCCTTTGCATGAGTACATTCGAGGTAAAGGGCGTGCACACGAAAATAAAACGAATGAAAGGTGCCAGAAACAAAAGGGATCGAATTCATCGGAGGAGATGGAGAAGGTGCGCAATCGGCGGTGTTATTACCAGCCGCGGCTGATGGCTCAAATGAGATTCGAATGACGCGGCGCGAAATGACACTTTGATGGAGAAATCGGTGTTTTGCAAGGGGGAATAGAAAGCGCGCTCGGTATTGTGAAAGAAGGTGTGAATGGAAATTCTAAGCGAAGAGCGAGAGTTAGAAGTTAAGCTAGAGAAGTGACAGATGGGAAATGGAGGTGCAGAGAAGGGAAACTTAGTGACAGTGTTTCAGTACGAATCCGCTTATTATTCTTTGGAACTTTCTTCCTGAGCTAAGGAAAAGATGAAGAAAATAGATAAACAAAAATGAGGTTTAATAAAAAAAAAACAAGGGAATGGGGATAGAAAGACGGTTCTGTCAACACGAAAAAAATGTCTATAGAAATACGACGAGAACAACGAGACTATGGAGATGGTTTGAAAGACCGAAAAAAGAGAAATTCCAGTTGCTGTATAAAGAAATAGGGTAATGTAACACAACGCGGAACTTAAACGTGGCTAGAAAATGGAGTGCCAAGTGTCATTTACAACTGTCGCGGCCGCAATAAGTACCTGTATCATTTCGCTACCTTTCCGCATTCGTCACAGTCGTCTTGTTTCTCATTTTTTTCTGAAACGCATTCGAAAATATTGATTTATTTTTATATATATCGAGAGAGCACTTCTCTCTTTGTGTCGGTTGCTTTTTGCTATCAGTGTTTGACGAGGCAAAAATCAAACGAAGCAGAATACACAAAGAAGCCGGTTGGGTGACCTGTGTCATCATAATACTTCCATTTATTGTTCGCGAACGAACTCAGATTTCTCTCTACTGGATTACTTCGAAGATTAGATGGCACAACACAAACGGACACACATATATTTGAAAAGAAAGAAGACTCCGCTTGACTAGGGTGAGTGGAAAGGCAAGCAGCTTGCAGAAGCGTGAAGCCGAAAGCAGCAGCCTGAAGGCACTGAAGAGCTACATCCATCTAGCCTCAGATGGATGACTCTCTCGGACGAGTAAACCCTCGTGACGCTTTCAGCGTGCGCCACTATGGACCGGTGGCTTTTGTTTGAAGTGCCACGCCTGTTTGACAATGCGGTGATATCTACGCTTTGTTACCATGTGTAACTTTTCTCTCTTTTCACCCACTCGAAGATCTGTCGCGCGAGGAAACAAATAGACGAGGCAGATCTGCGGAGGAAATATGAGACAAGAAGCACCGCCTCGTGGCCGTCTGTTATTGATTTCATTGTGGAGAGTATACTCATAGACGCCTGGAACATATTTTTCAGCGCAAAAGTAGAAAACGAGATAACTGAGAATGGAGAAGAAGAAAACACAGTGCACAGGGCAGGCGCTAAGCATTAACTGACAACATTTAGGCGTTGTTTTCTCCAAAACAGCCAGATACAGAAACCGAAACTAGGCTAAATTTATGTGGAACGTAAAGCATGCCTAAGTGTCTTCAATTTCTAGAACAGTTATAATCAAAATGGAGCAATTCCTTATTGTTGGCACTTACTGAAGTTGGCACTTACTGAGTTAGTACTTACTGAAGGACGTTGTGTCTAGTGACAAAAATCGATTGCAATGAGTACGAGGCTCACTTGCCTACTATTTTTGCATTTTAGTGATTATTTTTTGCTTTAGCGCATTATCGTGTCCTGCGTTCACTCCGACACGGTATATGTGAAGTAAAATAGAAATGAAATAAAGATATTGGGCGTCTATGTATTTCCTAAACAAGAAGTAGTTGTGAGAAAGACAGGGAAGTTTATTGCAAACTGGTAACAACATTTCAGGTTAGTACAACTGTCTGGTGTAACAAAATCACTTCAGCGGGGTGTACAAACAAAAGAAATATACAGGATGTAACACACAGCACTTCAATAATCTCACAGATCACTAATCACTCAAGAAAACAAAGTTGTGAAAAATGGCATTGCACAAGACTAACTGGAACACTTTCAAGGCCTTCAGTTGATGCCAGGAACAAGAAAATACTGATGACAGTCAAGAATAGTGTGCCTTTTGCCACGAAGAACCACTCTTTTTGAAGTCTACTAATCGCTATTACGCCTATGCGTCGAAGCACTACACTGGCGCAATGACAAGTATGACATGACTTCTATCGCAAAAGATTGCTATACTGTACATTCGAACCGTTTTACACTTACTTTACAAGCTAAATGAAATGTTTCAATCTATAAAAGCCAAATACAAACTTCGCTCGACCATACTGACGATATTTGGCTATGTAGACTTTAGCCACAATATAGATTTGTGGTATTTAGGGAAGAGGAACATACTGGAAAAAAAGTGGTTTGAACAGGCCCAACCAAATTGTAAGTAAAAAAAAGTGCATTTTTCTTAGTTTCACTCAAAGTTCATTTGGCTCTTTCCAAAAAAAAACAAAAAAACGCCTCATTTCGAAAATTACCAAAGATAGTAAACCCCTTAAGGGCATGCGTGGCAACACTGCGTCGCTAATCAGGAATCAAGTCAAAAAGGAAATATTATTTTTAGTAAATCAGCGGATTTTATCAGATGTTTACTATAATATTACACGTAGTATTAGCGACGTGCGTATTAGTGTCGTATGTCGATGTTGCGTCTTGTGCAGTATATACGGGTGCGCAATGCGTGTGAGAAAGCCATCCACTCCTCCAGCAGATCGGCGTTTGCATAATCACTGAAAGATATACGCCGACAGGATGCATTAGAGACGTATGATTGATCGACCTACATAATTATTTATATATACCAATAACATTTTTTTGCGTAGGTTCTGAGTGGTTCATTTGTTCAGGGGGAACAAGTTTTCGCATATTTGCACCGGTAATATTAGTTTACTTAATTTAATCATAGTGGGATAGTCAGGTTGAACAGTAGAAGTGCCTCAGACAGGCTGGCCTACGTTTCGATAGGAGGACTTATCTTCGTCAAAGGCACCTTGTCATCCTTGTATGTGACGCAGGGACACGCGCCACCACCAGAAGATGACGTCACTATTAACGCTCTTAAGACTAACACGCCAAGGATGACAAAATGCCTTTGACGAAAATAGGTCCTCCTATCGAAACTTTGGCCAGCCTGCCTGAGGCACATTTACTGTTCAACCTGACTATCCCACTACGTGTTTCCATCTGTCGGCTCCCATATAAATTTTTCATTTTATTCATATTAGTTCACTCGAACCAAAGGAAATAAAAGGATACAAAGAAGGACAAGTATATATGCTGTTTTGCATTTTAAATGCAAAGCTCGTCATTCGCTTAGGCAATGCCACAGACCACGGCTTCACACTCAACCAGTAAGCCACAGTCAATCAATTTATTCCCCCAAATGCCGGCACAGGGGAGCTGCTAACAGCGGGGAGAAGGGGGAAGTGGGAGCAGTTGACACATATTGCCAGCAAACATTCGCACTTGAAAAAACACGCTGAACATCTCATGTAACGGGTCAATTTTGAAGCAGACTTGTCTCTAGGATTCGAACACCATAGTTAGATTGATCGTCAGAATGACAAAAATCTAGACTCTGATTTTGAAATGCAGTTTGTTGTTTCAGGGTTATGTTTAAACACATAGTGACCACATGTTCTGCCTCACGAGAACAATGCTTTAAAGGAGTCATGACTGTCTAGCTGACGAGCATATTTATTAAGCAAATAAAAAAAATGTCCGTGAAGGTACTCATGTGTGGGCTGCATGCCACAAGCGAAATTCTTGTGGGCCTCTCGTTGAAGAGCCCCGTCATAGATGATTTTACATAATACACATGGGCGCCCCCACATTGGGCTGCTAAAAGGAACCTTTCCTTATTTTCGCATATCGTGACGTGAATTAAGGCCTCGCAATATAAAAAAATCTAACCGGCGTGTTTTCCTGCGTACACGTCTCTTGTAGTTTTTTTTTTTGTTTACTTGTTCAAGACACTGAATGGCAAGCTTAAGGGCCTGATGTGGGGGCACCAAAACCCATCCATAAAGTATTCGACATAGTTTCAAAAAGCCGACAAACTGCATTTCAAAGAACCAACCAGAGAGATATTGGATGATTCGCCGCTGAAGCATGCAAGCTTCTTTAGCAAAATTTTCATGCAAGGGTTTTTTAGGTTTCATTTTTTTCTCTTTCGTAATGTTAAATTTGCTGTTTTTGTGCGGTTTTGGTTAAAAAGTAACATATTGGAGAAAAAATAGGTGACCTAAGTGAACACTCTCGATAAGGACCGGTAAAGGTTGATGATTATCGTATGCTTGTACCAATTTACCCTATCCTTCTATACAGAAATGGCATTGCTACAGAGGATGCAGGCGGTTACGAAAGTTCAAGTTAGTCATAAAATGTTATGCAGTTACGTAGCACGTTGTGTAATTACAGTGCATTGATGGAACTTGTATGTACCAAAATTCACTGGTCTACCTAGAGTTCTTTATTCATCATCGAAAACGCGTGCGTATATCTTTCTGTAATTACCCTTTATGTCTTCCGAAGGCGCGCGTGTCCGTGGTTATTGACATAAATTTTCGCTAACGTGTCGAGGCGTCTAAACACAAAGCAGAGCTTGACCCCCCCCCCCTCCTCACCTCCTGGTTTCCTTCCGCTCGCCATCATCGAGAATAGACTATCCCCTGAAGAACTGTCAGGTAAGCGTAGAACAAACCACAAAACACAAGTGTTGGACAATGAGGACCCTTGCTACGAATGCTGGCTGATGCTAATTACGCGTCATTGAAGCCCGCGACGCCTTCTCTAAATCCGTGTGTTGGATAGCAATTCCTCGAGCCCGGCCGACAAGGTATGTGGGGAGAGGGGTAAGGCGCCGCGTGCGGGAAATCATCGTCAGCGGCATTGCCGACAGCTCCCTCCAAATGGCCGGAGATGGTCACCCTCCTCTACTCCGTTCACACTCGATTCACGAAAAGAGATTGGCTCGTTGGCGGCCACGGCAACACCTGTCCCTGACGCGCTTTTGAAGGCAAGGACCTCCGCTCAAGCTGACATACGGTCACTCCAAAGCTCGGTGAAGGAAGGAGGAGAGGGAGACAGAGCGCTAGCAGCGTCAACGGAGGATTGCTGACGCAGCGGTTTTTGGTCGGTGGGGCGTGGTGGGCACTCGGCAAAGTTTGAAGTTTTCAGCTGAGCATTCTGGTCGGTGTGTGTGTGTGTGTGTGTGTGTGTGTGTGTGTGTGTGTGTGTGTGTGTGTGTGTGTGTGTGTGTGTGTGTGTGTGTGTGTGTGTGTGTGTGTGTGTGTGTGTGTGTGTGTGTGGGCACTCTGAATTATACTTTATTCGTGTTCTGTTCTCGTTGCAAGATTTCTTGCATTGGTTTCGTCCGCAGTAAATGTTCTAGCAGAGTACCGCTTCCTAGCGATTAATTTTTGCAAAAATAGGGTGGGGCAGTAGATTAGGGAGCTGCACATAGTGTCGTGCTATGGAAAGTGTTAGCTAGACTGTCCTAAATGTAAATGATGCTAGCAAACTAAATTTTTGACACCCTGCCGGTATTGGAAGCGTCTCCTTTTAAATGTGTAACAAGGCTCGGTCACACCTTGCGGCACAATTGGTTTTATGTCGAGCATTCTAATGTCATTTGGCTGTCTTCAGAAGCAATGCTGGTGATAAAGTCGCAAATACAATTTTGGTCAAGATTGGCCTGAATTTGCACATGGGAAAGTTAGGATAAAGTACATATTGTGAATTGTACCTTTCAGCGGACTTGATTGACGTATATCCTTTCACGTCAAGTTTTTGTTTTTTTAATTTCACTTTTCTGAGAAAAAAAAAACAACTCATTATTATAGCCGATGATGTATGTGTCTTTTAAAACGAAACTTAGATAACACAATATTGGCCAAAAAAGCGATTCGACTTAAATAAAATATGTGCACTTATAAACATGAATTTTACAAAAAAGAAGTCAGAAAGAAGCAGAAACAATTGTTTCTAGCATAGTACAGGTTCTGTTATGTTGAACGTGTTAGTAGAGAAAGTACCGGCCAATTAGCGAGTAAAAACAAAGCTTACCAATAAAACGTATTTTAAATGCAGTATAAACACGATTGATTTCATTCCAGAATCGCTCAGCTTCGATGAAATGTGAGCAAAACGCTTGCATTCATAATTTTGCAAAGTGCCTTTTCTACCTACGTGTCGGTAATCAATATTGTCACGTGGACGGGATGTTGATGAAGGCGGCAATCGGCGTTATCAATACTAAACATTTTATTTGGACATACTTGCGTCCAAAACAAACAACAAATACAACAAACCAAATTGATTCACACAGTAAACGATTGCGGCATGAACCTCCGTCAGTCGTGAAGTAATTTCATCATCGTCATCGAACGTTCCTGCGCAATCGCTGGTGCTCGCGTAAGCTCACGAATAAGCTTGACTGCTCGTGTCCTGCGCGTAATCCTAATCGAATAATCTAACACAATCGCGAAGCTTCCCAATCATAGTGGTGCAGTCCGAACCAAGCATCGCCTACAGTTTTTGCGGTTGAAATCCTAACACCCTGAAATAAGGAAGGAAGGAAGGAAGGAAGTATGTTTATTTACAGAAAGGCAGAGAGGTCGGCCTGAGCGATAGTTTGCTCTAGCCTGCTACTCTACACTGGGGGAAGGGACAGGGGAAAAGAAAGATTAATGGATGACGATGGTGAGATAGAGAGGTGAGTATGTAGTGTTCTTTCTAGCTGAGACACATTTTATAGCCGCGCACATAGTCCAGTTGTTTCTAAAAAGGTAATAACTGCTCTTGTGACCGCAGTTGCACTGTTGGTGTCTGGCCGAGGGCCCAACATGGTCTCATCAGGTAATGACCTACTGCGATATTGTTCAGTAGAAGAAATCAGTGTTTGTCGTTCACGTGCGTATGCTGGGCAGATACAAAATATGTGCTCAAGTGTTTCTGGCACATCACAGTGTTCACAATTAGGACCGGTGTCACTGCGACCGATGATGTGTGCATAATGTCTAGTGTACGCTACACCAAGACGAATGCGGTGGATCATACTTGTGAGTTGCCGTTTCAATTTAGGAGGCATGCGGAACCTCATTTCCGGGTCCCATTTGTGAAGTCGCTGGTGATATAAAGTTTATAAAGAGGCATTGCAATATACAAAGTTATTATCCTCGTAGTGATCGCAAGTGGTTGTTCAATACATCAACGGGAGCCAAGGCAACATGTCAGACACCGAATTTATTGCCTTATATTGCAAAGAGTATCGCGTAGGTATTCACACGTTGCGAAACGAGTTTGGAGACAACCGTATTGAAAAGCCATCCCTGTCAATCCACCCCGTTAGTCCAGGCATTTCAATAGGTGGTGTTACAAAACACCCTCGAAGGCTCCGATGTAACAAGAACTGTTGGGATTCCGAGGCATTTTTCGGACGTTCGAGAAGATATGAAAGCTTAAGATACATGTACGTCGAGAGCGTGGGCGCTCATTGGCACTGGCATCTTGCTTCTGTAGCACCTTTACGTAAGCACTCAGAGAATCATGCTCTGACAACTCTGGCGCTGATATTGATAGCTCTGCAGACAGAGCTGGCAATCCGCACTTACACACTTACTTAGCTGGAAACATGGTATCTGCAATGATAGAGGGACATTTCCAGAACATGTACGGATTCGAAACGCTGCTGTCTGTCTCATAATGAGAGAATGTTTGGCGCTTCAGAATGTAATGGGGATAAAAGGGATATACGCAAACTCGGTGATCTATTATTCAACCTGTTTTCGCGCAACCGTGTGCGTAAAATAACGCGAAAGTTATCCGCGCTTGTTTTTTTTAGATGCGAAGCATTTCTTAGCGGACTTTGGTGAGTTTGAGCGTATCTATCTATCTATCTAGCCGCCTACGACTTTTAGCTATCTTGGCCGTTTCAATAATGGTGTCAATACCAAACTTGGTATGTCATAACATGGCTGTATGAAAAACATGTTTGACTGATCATAACATGAAAATCATGACATGTTTGTCATGAATCTCATCACTTACATTTCATGGACCTTCAGCTCTTGCGGTGGTATCGTTCACATGGCATGTTGCAAAACTGGTATGATATGTTATGATTGTATGGCGAACACAAGTGACAGACCCTGACATGAAAATTATGACATGTGTGTCATGCAACAACATGACTACATGCCACGCTCATGATACGCTCGCGGCCGTTTCGATAGTGTCACATATACCAAATTTGGTATTATGGAACGTGAATGGATGACGAAGGTATGTGACTGGTGCAAGCATGGTAAACGTGAGATGCGTGTCATGTAACAACATGATTAAATGCTACGTTCATGAAGTGCTCGCGGCCGTTTCGATAGCTTGACATGTACCAAATCGGTATTACGCGACGCGAACCTACGGCATAGGTAAATGACACATACAAACGTGATAATCATGACATGTCACACTCATGATGCGCTCGTGGCCGTTTCGCTAGCTTCACATATGCCAAATTTGATATTACGTGACGCCAGTGGATGATGAAGGTATGCGACTGCATGGTGCAAACTTGATCATCATAAGATGCCTGTCATGTGAGAACATGACTACATGCCACAGTCGAGGCGCCAATACATTTCGACGTCACACCAGGGTTGCGACGCTATGCACTCGTCCTGCCATATATATACTCGCAGGCGCGCGCCGCGCTGCGTTGCTTTGACACATGCGCGTTTCAGCGCGTCGGGCGTGCCCCCGTCAGGAAAAAAGGGAGGCGAAGTGGTGCCTGGGTAACGCATCGGTGCGAAATGCAGCATGTCGCCTTCCGCGCTGGTTGCCGTCGGGCTGCGCCGACGGACGCTGGTCGCACCCTTCGCGTCTGGCGTCAGATTATAGTGTGTTCGCGTTTTGCTAACGTAGCGTCGCTGTGCCCAGCGTGCGTCAACGCTACATATGAGTATATTGGGCGCTTCATGATGCGCTCGCTGCCGTTTTGCTAGCTGCACGTATACCAAATTTGGTGTTACGTGACGTCAATGGATGACGAAAGTATATGACTGGTGCGAACATGGTAATCCTGACACGCGTGTCATGTAAACCCATGGCAAGATACCACGCTCATATCGTGCTCGCAGCCGTTTAGATAACTCCACATATACTAGATTAGGTATCACGTGACGTGGATTGATGGCGAAGATAAACGACACATCCAAACGTGATAATCATGGCACGGAAGTCATGTAAGGCATTATTTACTTCCACCTCGTAACGTTGTGCTGATTTTAAAGGGACATATCAACATCTCTAATTCGTGCTTCGCATATCATCGATTCTCACTGTACGTGGGATCTGCCAATTTTTTTGTTAGTTTCTCGCAAGACGTGTTAATAAACCTATGCAGGCTTACTGTTTGGCGTTTTTTCTCCTTTGTCGCGTCTTTTACAAAGCTCATTCTTTGAAAAGCCTGTGTTCGGTTACCAAGCTGTTCAAATTCTCGGGCCATAGCACAGTGTGTTCTTTAGTTTTGGTTTTTTTTTGCTTGTTTTTTTTTCTAACTATAAAGACTTTCTCACTGCCGGCGCCGACCTCCCAGAAAAAATTCGCAGACGAGCGCAGTTCTGCTTATGCCGGCAGACCGGCTCGCCAACATACACGAGCGGCCACCCGGCAAACAAAGGTACCATGCTGCCGACCCTGTGCCAAGTGACCTGGCGACAGGACAAAGCTCTTCCGTGCCCCTGCACACGGCGCACTAATCCTCGTTCCGCGCCTTCCTGGTTGACTTAACAGAGGCGCCGTGTAGTCGCTCTGCAGGGCGAAACTGGCTCTTTAGCATTGTGGCTGAGATTTATTTTCATGCTGTGTTTTGTTTTCTATCTCTCTATTTTGTTTCTTGAGCACAAGAAATTGCGCCACCTTGTGAGAGGTTAACCTAGCGGGAGTGAAAAAGCACACCGGAATGGGAAAAGAATTGGTGCTCAGATTAAATCAGGGAACAATAAAGAACGATTCAGCCTGCGATATTGTCAAGAACAAGAAAGAAAGAAAGAAAGAAAGAAAGGGAAAAAAATAGAAGGAAGAAAGCAAGTGAAAGGAAAGCACACAGAAACGACGAAAGCAAATAAATAAATAAATAAATAAAGAAAGAAAGAAGAAAAAAAAAGAAAGAAAGAAGGAAAGAAATAAATGAAGAAAGGAAGAAAGAAAGAAAGGAAGAAAGAAAGAAACTTGACGTGAGCGATTCAGACGGGCAAAATGAAATTAAGATCGTCGCACGGTTTCTACGAAAGGCGGCCAAGCGGCAACGATGTCTGAGCACAATGCTCCTCGGCTCTGCCCTCAAAGTTGTCAGCGGGCTTGCTCATCGCGCTTGTTACTGTGAGCCAGTAGAAGTTCTTTGCTCGGCGGATGCTGCCCTTTACAAGAAACTCACCTTTTGAAATTTGAACAGAAGCTGCTGTTTGGCGGGTAAAAACGTCTGAGCTCAATATTGTATATATAGATAAGGATGTAATGCCACTGAATGGTTGAAAAAAAGAATATCTAGGAGACTTTGCTGTGGCGAAAGAGTTCAAATGATAGTCGAAATGTCATCACCTATTTTTGGTTTCGGCGTGAAAGGACCATGCAAGCGGAATTCTCGAAGGAAATTCTTGTCCCTGCAGAGAAAAGAGAAAGCCTTAGATGGGTTGAACAGATGACCGAGCTTGTAATAGAAGAGAAAAACTATATGGGAAAGGTAGGGAAGTTAACTAAGCATAGTCCAGTTTTTAACCCTACATGAGGGGGAAAGAATAATGAGAGAGAACGAGAGGAAGAGGAGATACATATTGCACATACCACAAACACCGTATGCACAGTTCAGGTTGATATTAAACGCGCAGAAACGATGACAGGTCGCTTCTCAGTGTGTCAGTGAATGCATCATGGGACATGACGAATTTGGTCTACTTGCCGGCATTTGCACCTGCCTTGCACCTGAGTAAAGACCCAAGTCGAAATCACTAGCAAGCATGAAAGGCAAAGAGTGCGTCATTAGCCTTTAGCGACTGAGCTTGTCTACTAGCACAAAAACACAAAATAGAGTGACGAACAGAGTAACATATCTTCGAAACAATTTGTAGAGTCAGGTAATCTATCGCTAAATCTCTGCGCAGAGTTTGAGGTATGGTCCTTTATTCAACCGATAAAGCCAGGCTTGTTTTTGCTATTTCACTTGTGAAACACAACGGCCTCCCAGTCGCAAAACAGTAGGACACATTCTTGATTTTAGACGTTATTTTATCGGCTTACAGAGTTGTAAATAGGTCGTACAACCCCTTATTGCGGGCAACCTTTCTAAACTACTGCTATCTCGCCTGTCAGTCGCAATGTCAGCATAAGATATGGCCGGAGGGGGGGGGGGGGTTGATTTTAAGGGGAAAGAAGAGGAAAGTGAGTCCCGTAACTGTCTCTCAGGGGGAGGACACCTCAACAGTAGCTCACGAGGGAGGGGGGTAAAGAAGGGGTTAAAGGAATAGGTTTAAAAGGTAAAGAGATAAAGAGAAAGAGGAAGGAGAGAGTTAGGCGCAGGGACAGCGAACGACGGAAGTAAGGAGAAGACAGAAAAGATGGACACAGTTGCAGAAGTCCGAGGACGAGGCACCACTGGCGAGAGCTCTTGTCGGCGTCAGGAGATAGCGTAGGGCAAGTCCAGTAGGCCAGAGCTACGCTGTCGTCGAAGATCGGCATCAGGAAATGGCGCAGGGACAGCCCAGTCGGCTAGAGCTACGCTGACGTTGGAGATCGCGAAGGCGCAACCGGTCGGCGCGAAATCCAGCGAGCGAGTCCGACATATGGCCGACAGCATGAATCAGAGTGTATGAAATGCCAGGTATTCAGCGTCTCGTTAAAACATTGAAAATCCTGGACTGACTAGGTTGAGGCGTTCGAAGAACGTGACGGGAGCGAGTTTAGGCGAGCACAGTTTTGAGGGTGCATTCATAAACGGCGGATTCACTTTCTGATGTTGGGCAAAGAGGAAATGCCGCTTCTGTTATACTACACGTGCGCAGTGTGGCTGTCGAAAGAGAAGCAGCCCTCTCGTCTCGGGGCGCTACGTTTCAGCTTGCTTGTGTGGATGGAGCGATGAATGAGCCTATGACAAGTTAAGACGAAGGGACCGTTCTCTTCATTATTCCCATAAATTTCAAGTACCCACGCATACCTGCAGCTGATATAACTGTTCCACACGCGGCCGTCGAAAAAGCCACTCCGGTGGTCTATAGTGGCTAAGGTTACTCAGGCTGCTGACCCGCAGGTCGTGGGATCGAATCTCGGCTGCGGCGACTGCGTTTCCGATGGAAGCAGAAATGCTGTAGGCCCGTCTGCCCAGATTTGTGTACACGTAAAGGAACCCCAGGTGGTCTAAACTTCCGGAGCTCTACACTACGGCGTCTCTAATAGTCAGTGTGGTGGTTTTGAGACGTTAAACTCCACACATCAATCAATCACCAAAACGCGAGTCGTAATGCTGCGTGTGGCTGTTTCCCAAGGCGATGCGGCCGGGTCAGCGTAACTTTCACGCTCTTTTTTTTTTGCGCCAACTACTTGTGAGAACAGTGTCGGGAAAGGGCATCGGACGCTGAAATACACGAGGAAAACTGCACAAAAACATTTTGAGACAAATAATGATGTTCACAAATGCAAATTTCAACAAAAGTAAGGATTTCATATCAAGACGTTAAGCATTTAAAACGTGAAGCCGTAGGTGTAGCTGACCGTCAAAAGCCGTTGATAGCTCTGCTGCTCCAAACATGAGGTCAGAGCTGACGCAGACAGAAAGTCAAAAAACGAAAGGATGGCGACATATATGGCTTCTTTTTCCCATTTCAACATTAGTTCAAATGCGTATATGACTACGATTTGGCTTCATTGCTTATATGGCTTGGCTATTTTCTACGGAAGGTGTCGGTTGGTATATACGTAATTCTAGCATAAACAATGGGCGTATCAACTGTATTTACCGCATCTAGAAGGCTTCCATTGGCCTTTTGTGTGTTTTTTGCGAGCATACATAGGCTTCAAGCTTGTATTGGCATTGCCAAAAAAGCCCATACATTTTTCTTATCTTTATTTACGTAAGCTAAATGGGCCAAAAAATAATGTTTTAGATAAGCATCGACACCTCAAAAGCGATAGGTTGGAAAATACAATACACATAATTGTACTTTACTCACGCTTGTCGCTGTTGAAGCTAGCAAAAACGCCGCAAGAAATGTCTAAACAATTGTATTGTTAGTTTAGATGAATAAAAATATAAGCTTTGTGGCACTGAATTGCGAAATAGTAGATGAAGATAATCATTCCACTTCCGAATAAATGCATCACTTACTGGCTTGCTTTTGGATGCTTAGTTTAGAGAATCACCCTATCACAACTCAGAAAGTGGTGAGATGCGAAGCGAAAGCAGGTGAAAATACTGAGGAGTAATTCTGACTTGCATAAAGCAATATATTGGGCTAGCAGTTGTCGAGTCGGTAGGAATACGTTCTATATCTGTTTCGCAGAAGTTCGAGTCAGGCACGTTAACCAAGGCCTGATGGTCGACATTTATTCATTCGTCACTGTACACGACATTGCAGCAGCACTAGCTATGTCGCGAATGTCAGAAGCGGAGAACGTGTTGCAGGTAGAGGCTGCTCTCATTCTGACAGCGCAATTGCTCTTACTTTACCCTCACCGCTGTCGGGATGCCCACACCAATTACGGCGGGGCAGAAGTCACGTTCATTGCGATTAGCTTCAGAAAGGAGACTCGCCGTATCTAGGGCTGTCGCGGGGTTTCGGCCGCCTGACATCAACGATTCTGTCAGGGCCGACGTTTCAGCCACGAAGGAGCACCGGAAGATGTACGGCTCTCTTTGGCGTTCCTTCGCCTTACTATCTTCCGCATCTTCTTTTTTTTGTTTGTGCTGCATGTGCTTCATATCTTTCTTCAATCTATCAAAGATTGGACATGTTATTCCGAACAAATTACATATACAGCGAAAACATGAGATTGAATGCCGTGACTGAATAAAGGTTTGTCTTCACATTAGCCTGTGCAAATATTGTAACGATTTGAAAGCAGATACTACTTGTGTGTTCTTTGTCGTTGGTGTCGGCATTGTCGTGTCGAAATAGGTCCGCGACATCACGGCTAAAGGCATTTCTTAGGCTTACCGTGCTGCTATCACTCTACCATTGGTCATGCTGATTATTTTTTTCTCTCAGGTGTTTTCAGTCATATTGGCTATCACTCCTGAAAAGTAGGCTCTAATTTGCTTGCTCGCGCTCTAAGCCAAACCGCCTTCGATGTGTACATCATCACCGTATTCCTCGTTGTCGTTGTAGTAGCAGAAGTTGTTCGATAACTGTAATGCCACAGAAGCTTCTGAGCAGGAATGTATTGCAACGCACAAAACGCAGTCGACATTAACAGAAAGTGTGCCGGCAGTTTAGAATTTACCAATGCTTCAAACTCAAGGATGCACCTTGCGGTTACATTGTTAGCGAAATTATCGTTCTCTGAAAAAAATAGGTAGTGCACATGGAGGAATACTCCTCAGATGGTTGGTAAAATTAGGAAGAAAAAAAAATGAAGCCAGAGCACGGATTTACGGCATTCGCTTTAACATACTATGCCGCAATACATAGACTTTCACAACGTATAATAAAGTCGGAGAATAGGCGCAAAAGTTTGAATAGGCCAGGAATGCAAAACGGCTCCAAACAAACGACCAATCAGCTTCTGACACGGTATCGTTCTTGGTGTGCTGTTTTCGTGCACATGAAACTCGCACAGATCACTGAGGCGCAGCGGTCACCTAGGCAATATTCGATCGCAGGGCCGAGATCCATCAAAGGTGGAGAACGGGAGGTGACGACCGGACTAAAAGAAAGCACGTTATAAAAACCATCCGATGGAGGGTAAAAGGAAAAAAAGAGGCGCAAGGTGTGAACAGGAGCGGACATTCGTGTTAATCTCGTTATACTTCGCTTAGGGTGCCTGTACTCGTACTCTAGGTCGCATTATTGGCGCCTTTCGCACCATTAGCGAATCGTTTTTAGCGCCCCCTACCTTGCCGTGGGCACACTCGAGTAGCCTCGTGATTCTTGAAAGAAGTCGCCTCGCGGTGAGCTGCGCTGGAACATTTTCGCCTTTTAAATGGCCCTGCAACACTTTTCCAACTAACCTCGATTGAATGAATTCACTATAAGTGTTCATTGTCTCACAAATCGACGAATGCGAAAATTTTTAAAATTCGTCAATTACTAATAGAGTTACATGTATTTGTCGTACGCTGCAATGAATATCTCTCTTCTTTCGTCCCTAATAACGCGCTGGAAGCTAAGCAGGGAGAGATTGCACTGAGAAAAAAAAGTTACGTCATGCGCGCATAAGGAACTTGACTACTTCTTCTTTTTTTTTCGCTATTTTATAGCGCATGGCTTACTTTCAGTGTGATTGCAAGCGCGTGCATGTGCGCAAGCTTACTTTCCTTCCATATGTGTGCCCGCACCCTTGATTGAAAATCTTTGTTCTTTTTTATTCGCTTTCGTAAAAAAAGGTGTCATCAGGCTGTCGTTCTCGTGAAAAATATTTCGTATTTTCTTTTGTTGATGAAATGTCTCTCATGAGTTGTTGCTCCGACAAATAACAATCTTATGTTTTTTTTAAGGTGCTTGTTCGGCAAGCTTCTTATGCTGTCGCCTTGTCCGGCGGCGGTGACCGGCGTGTACACGAGTGTTGCCAATGTACACTTCTCTCGTCGCCGCAAAAGGCCTTCTTCGGGGATTCAATCACTGCTCACTAGATGACGCCCCGCCACCTATGGCATTGGTTTTTTGATGGCCATCACGCTTGCCTTCTCGCGACTACGTCCACTTCGTTCTCGTCGCTTCGTAGGCACGGCATCACGTGACAAGTTCCTACGATAAGTGTTACACGTGGGTGTTGATATCGTACCAAACTCCGTCACCTGCCTGCTCTTTGAAGAACGTCTGATAGTTCCATGTCTTCCATTTATGAGCGTTTGGCATTTGAATCTTGGCAGCGGCCAGCATCGCATAAAGGGGGCATGTGGGTAATGTGCCGATCTACGTGACCAACACTGTGCAGTGCCGGCCGCGAACGTGCCCCACAACGCTGCCTTCAACGTACGCATCATGCGTCGGCTCGTTAACAAACCTACCTACGGAAATCGTCTCGCCGAGAATCACCCCGTGCGCTTTCGAGCAAGCTCCTCTAACATCATCCACTTTGTGTACATGTGGCGGTGTTTTTTCTTTTTAGCAAAGGCAAGCGTGTTTACTTTGCGACATGAGAGAGAGAGAGAGATAAATAGAAAGTAAAGGCAGGGAGGTTAACCAAGCTTGGCTTGGTTGGCTACCCTACACTTGGGGTGGGGAAAAAAGAAAATATTAGAACGGAAAGAGATAAAAAAGGAGTAAGAAAGAGAAGCATGAATAGTCAGCTCGAGACTACACACCACGCGACATGAAAACCAAAGCTGAGGTACCGCAGAAATTGAAGCACGGCCGCAAGGCTCAATACACACAAATGACGGTCGCTGATTCGGTTCACTGAAGTAACTGTCAACAAGGGAATAGGCACGCGCTACAGAAATTGCATAAGGGACCAATTACCCGGGATACGTGCGCGCTTTTGTGAGACACGAAGAACTCCACATCCGGCTGACGTTTGATTGAAGTTCTGCTTCGGTCGCGGCCAGACTCGGGAGTACAGGAAGTAGAGAATGCGGGCATGTACAAAGCTGGATGTTCTGCTCGCGGAATCCCTCGCGGCAATCTCGGCGTCCTATCTGTTGGTTGCCTGCTGTGCCATGCAAACAAGCGGCGGATGCAATCAAATCAGGCGAGTCGGTGAAATGGGCACGTGGCGCTTCGGAACGGGTTGCAGCGGTTGGTTTTATAACTGTGCACCTGTAATGTGCGCCGAGGGCGCTTGAATGCGCAAGTCTTCAGCGGACGCGAGTCGGATTTCAGAAACTACAAATTCACTACAGTAGACGAATGCACCCGCGTTTACTTTTTTTTTACCTTGCTTCAACTATAGTGAATGATTATGTTTGTGTATATACAGGATGTCCCACGTAACTTTAGCCAGAGTTTGAAAATATGCCTGAACACGTAATCGCGAAGCGACCAAATGCATGTTACTCACCGTTGCCTGGAAGTAGTCAGAGTATATTTGTGTTTTCAAAGATTGTTTATAGAAATATGTTTAATCAACTAACTATTGAAGGAATGAAGATGGATAAAAAATTACAATGAGAAAGTTGTAGATCGGTTTGCAAAACGTCCGACTAGACGGTTTTGAACTTTATCTCTGTTAGGTATTAGTGTTTTTCTGCTAATTACAAATGCCTGCGAAATACAAAAAAATACCACGTGACAAACACGCTTGCGCGTCAGTGTGCACGATGATTCTAGTGCTCCTTAACGTTCCGTGTACAAACGACACGCTTCCCTCGCAACGGTTCATGACAGCGATAAGCAGTCACAGCGCTTATCGTTTTGTGGCCGATAGCAATACGTGTTCATCGTAAAGCCACCACCATCTGTTCGGCCCTGCCGAGACAGCACAATGGGGCAAATACTATGGTCGTTCGTACGCGGAACGTACAAGAGGGCTTTCGTGGCTTTGCGTGTATGGGAAACCGTCGGCAAGGTCCTAGGATCTCCTCTTCTGTAAGCGGCCGTGAATCCAGCTGACGGAGCTTGGCTTCCACAGTACGTCGTTCAGACTGGTATGCTGGGCAATGGCATAAAATGTGACGCAGAATTTCACTAATGAGTAAGGCGCCTTTGCCAGACGATGATGCATTACCTTTCTTGCAGCCCTTAGTATGCCATTTGCACGTATCTGCATCGTCAAGTATACAGACGTCTTCGCTATATCGCGTCACTTGAAGTAAATCTCAGCAAAGAAATATTTACTGCACTAAGAAGTGCTCAGCTAAGTACTTCTTGTATTTATCTGAGCTTGTTTTCTTGTCCCTTTGTCGTAATTCTCAGCTCACGCTATAATAATCGTCATGACTTACCAGCTAGCCCAAACCGCCGTGCTGCTAAATACTTCTTTGTACTTTGAGGTGAAACACACGCCTCGGTAAAACCTTTGAGGGAAGTAAATAGTTCCGTTGTGTTGTTGTGCGTGACGTGAATTGAACAGATTCTATGTGAAACTGTATAGGTGCAGATTCTGTTCTATTTCTTCTCATTCTCCTCCACTGAACTTTCAGTGTATCTGAACTGAAGATCTGAGCAGTGACATCTGAACGTACACTCCGGTTGACCTTTCCATTTTTCTACAGTGGTAAATTTTACTCCTCGAAAAAGTAGAGCATGAATTTTGACAGGATACCAGTTATGAGGTCAGAAGCTTGATGTATGACCGATACGTCAAGCTTTTGATCAATGACGTATCAATGAAAACCCCATTACACTCCGATTGAGAGAGCTATAACAACGTTTTTCGCACTCAGTATCGAGCAATACAGCAGGGGCGTGATGACTTACTGCAGAGCTGTTCAACTTCCATCGGGCAGGAAACCGTTATTCGGCCGGCGAGCCAACCGAGACACCTATTCGCTCCTTTGCGACAGTCGATTACCGCGCTGTTACTGCTCGAGCAGATAGAGGGAAAAATAAGTAAATAAACCTCCAAGGCAAGCGTCACGTCTGGCAGCAAAGCGCCGAGTCTCTTTCAGAACTGTAGTAACGGCCAGCAGACGAGTGTAAAAGTCGTACAGGGGACTGGGATCGCAGTAGAGATGCCGTATGCTCAGAAGCGGAAACCAGCGGAAAGCCCATTTAGTTTGCGGAAACAGCAGACAGGGAAAGTTCTGCGCCGCACGGTGGTTGGTCTCTTCTCTAGGTCAACAGCAAGGGTGACAACAGCAAGGGTGAACAGCAAGGACAACAGCAAGGGTGAACTGCAGTCGAGCGAGAGTTCGCCAAGACTGGGAGATAGAGGCACGGCGTCGTTCCTCAATGGAGTAATGATCGCTTTGGAAGAAAACTCGCGTCCCGTATAAGCAAAGAAATAAAACCAAAAACACTGTAAAGGCTATAGAAACTGTAAAAGGCGCAAGGGTGAAGGGGAGACCTCGAGAGCGTTGAACATTTATTTAGTGGCATATTAATAAAGTCACTCTATTCTTCACGTTGTACATATATATATAGTGAAGTATAGATCCTCCGTGAGAACAGTATTAACGGAAGTGTTTCCTTCGTCAGTTTCGGCCAGAGTATGGCCTTCATGATTCCTGATGAAAACTATACCACACCAAAAAAATAGTACCGAAGCTAAACTAACAATTTTATCATTATTGTTACAGACAAAAATAACAGTTTATTTATTATGAGACCGAGACAGCTGCGGGAGGTCGTAGGTAAAGTTCACCCATTGTTTTTCGTAAAAATATAAATTGGATCTCACTGTGAGCTGTAAAAATAACGGAGCCCTCCGACATTCACTGGAGAATGGCGTCCGTGGGCAATAAAGCGAGCAAGGACATTCCTGGACATAAATCAGGCCGAAGAGCAGCAGGGAAGCCGTAAAACTGTTCTGAAGTAATTATTGCACCAGAGGACCCGACGGCAAGCGGTGAGAAACGGTCAGCAGTCCGTGCAGCAAAAACAAGAGTGCGATGGAGATTTGCACCAAGGCCTTATTTTCGTTCGAAAAGCTGAGACTGGAGGAGCGAAAATTCGCAGTGTCGTGCTGTCAGTTTATAACGGCTCATTGCTATTTTTTTTTTCGCCGAAATGCCACGCAACTTTCTTCGCGGCTTAGCGTTCGGAAACTTGTCAGACGGCGAGGAGAGACAATAAAAGTGGCAGTGTTTTCTCACAGTGATAACAAAAGAAAAAAAGAATACTGATGGGGCTGGACCAGGCTGTTAAAGGAAAGGTGGTTGTATTGAAGCCACCGTCTGGTACTAGCAGTTCTTCGGGTCAAACTAAAAAAAAATGTGTTCAGGTTTGTTTATTCCCTCAAGATTTTGTGTAGTGACGTGTGTATCCATTCAGACCTGATTTTTTACGCTTCTTTTAACACCCTTCGTCTGGAATTCACCCATCTACACGGATGCATGACACATGATGGGCTGCTGAAGCTGAATAAAGTCTGATGCTTGGAAAGTAACGACGTGCTTTGAAGATGTCAGTCTGCATATATTAGCGCTGAAAACGAGCGAATTCTCGGTGCGCATCGACATGGTTAGTAGTTAGATAATATGAATGACCACGCTAAATGCAAAATTTATTGAAAAACACGTACATTAAGGTTTAAAACTGCGTAGATTTTCACATCAGTGGCAGCACATTTTGAATAATTTGGGGACCTTCGAAGCTAGTCGAGAGATCTGAAATAATCAGCAGTGCAAAGGTAATATTTAAGCTTTATGAACAGGGTGACAAGAGTCCGTGGCAAGTGGCCTCGTTGGATTCTGGTTGCACTTGCGAAACTCTAGAAGAAATGGAGATATAGTGGCACGTTCTCTATTACTGTGACATTTAAGCTTCTCCTATTAGTTCTGGTGTCGGGCCAATAAATGGTTAAATATTTAGGAGACGTATGTCCGAGTGCTTTTTTTTTCGTGCTGGTGCAAATAAATTCATTCCGAAAAGAAATCGCAACTTTGCTATTTAGACACGCCAGCGCGCCGTACTCGGACACATCCTGACGATTTCAGTTTCTTGGACGTGCACCGGGGAATGCGCTCCGCGAGTGTTCTGATTTTCTTTTTTTCACCAGTGAGTGGTCGCCTTCATCGAGAATCTAACACTCGACCTCGGGCTCAACAATGTCCCAGTTAAGTATTTTGATATGGATGAAGCAGGTCCATTCAGATATTTGTGCGTTGCTGCAAATTTACCCATCAGGTGTCGCACCGTAAGTATAGTTTACGGGAAAATAGCAGCCCAGTAGACTTTAGGTGGCAAGACCAGCCTGTATGTTTGCAAATCTGAGCACACACGTATCATTACACAATTAAACTTCAGATGGAAGATTATGCAGACTGTACAAAGTCTAGCGTGCTCCCGATTTCCAAGAACGTTCTTGGTATAAGAACATGTAAAAAAATCGGCAGATCCCACGTACCTTGGAATTCACGTTATGCGAAGCATGCGGAAAAAAGGTGACGTGTTGCAATTTTTTATTGAGCGAAACGTCACGACATGACGCTAAATTAATGTACAAGTGTCGCACACACAGACATATGTTGAATAGTTGCAGATGTTTATATAACCAGTTGTCTGCACTTGCGCAACGATGCCAACTAGAACATGCGTATTAGCAAGACCAGAAGCTGATATGAAGCCCCGCCGCGGTGGTCTAGTGGCTAAGGTACTCCGCTGCTAACCCTCCCGTCGCGTGATCGAATTATGGCGGCGGCGGCTGCATTTTCGATGAAGGCGGAAATGTTGTAGGCCCGTGTGCTCAAATTTGGGTGAACGTTAAACAACCCCAGGTGGTCGAAATTTCCGGAGCCCTCCCCTACGGCGTCTCTCATAATCATAGCGTGGTATCGGGACGTTAAACCCCACAAATCAATCCATCAATCAATCAATCAAGAAGCTGATATGAAGGGCTGATGCTCGCGAGGATGCTTGCCCTGGACACTGCTACATAAATCTTCAGCGCATGGCAATTAACCACATCTGTCGTTAAATAAATAGGACCTGACGTGACGGCTGTAACAAAATAGTGCATATGTAATGTTTATAAAATTGGGTAGGCAGCACTGAAACCCCTATTAACGTTTCACGAAGATTAGCGTCTATTTAAAAAGTAGTTCCAAAACCTGGCCTAGCTCTGTGGTAAAATGCTTCATTGACACACAGAATGTACATACCAGCGGCACATACCGCTGGTATGTGCCGCTGTTAGTGGCACATACCCGTGGATATGTGCCGCTGTTGGGCGGGAAGTGTTTGACGACGTACGCGACGTGATTGTGACATTATTCATGTCTTGACAAGCCCGTCGTATTTGTGGAACCATCTTACCCTCTCATGCTAATTTTTGTTCACGCCAAGTAAATGATGTGACCACTAGAGCACCCAAACGTAAACGGCTAGATAGATAGATGGACATTTAGATAGATACGCTCAAGGTCACCGAAGTTCGCTAGGAAATGCTTCGCATTTAAAACCAAGAAGTTTCGTGCTGAATATTATCCAAAAAGAAGAAAGGCTCATCGAACACTGAACACAAGACCTTGTAATTTACAAAAACAAGGTCCTAGTTCCGCTAGCACCCATGTTTACGTTTATAAACTGCTCCACGCTTTTGAAAGACTGCGCTGCGATAGATAAAATAATGACTCGAATGGCAATCAAAGGTGTTATCATTATAGTGTGTACGTCTAATGTCTGTGCAAAGGTATATGATTTAAATGTCAATGCCTCTTTTTTACAGCAAAGCTGTTAATCTCGATGTTCGCAGCGTGTCTCAGATACAAAATTATCATAAACACGAACCGGCATCAGCTCAACCATCGCCCAAGCGCTCTCTGTCTGTAACTACACTCTGTGACAACGTTTCCGGGCAGCGTGGTGGAAGGTGCATAACCGAAGCGCACGTCTTCTGCTACGCCAAAAATTAGTACCGAAATTAAACTTAATTTTCTCATTAGCCGTGCAGAAATAAATAGCACTTTATTTATTATGAGACTAAGACAGTTGCGGGAGGTCGTAAGTAAAATAAGCTTATTGTTCACTTTAAGTATAGGCCCTACGTCACCTAGGCCCGAAGGCACAGCGCTGTCTCCTGGACATTTTCGATAAGTCTTGGCATGATGGAATGGTGCTTGATGAGTGGAAGTGTAGTCGCCTGGTGCCTTTGCTGAAGCCCGGAAAGTCTCCATTCGATTTGGCATCATACCGGCCTATAGCACTGGCAAGCTGCGTTGGCAAGGTCATGGAGAGGATGCTGCTTACACGCATGGAATGGTACCTGGAACATTATAACATCTATCCTGATGCTATGGCTGGTTTTCGATGAGGTCGGTCCTCAGTTGATAGCGTTATTGACTTAGTGACCTCTGTTCAGCATCAGAAAGCTCAGAAGCAGCTGTCGGTAGCTCTGTTCTTAGACGTGAAGGGTGCCTATGACAACGTGACCCACGAGGCTGTTCTCAATGCTCTTGAAGCAGCTGAACTTGGAGGTCGTGTCTTTCGATGGGTAGAAGCTACCTCACAAAGAGATCCATGTTCGTTTTAACTGAAGATGGGTCTACGAATAAGTATTTCACAAGTCGTGGGGTGCCACAAGGCGGTGTTTTTAGTCCAACTCTTTTCAACCTGGTTCTCGTGGGGCTCACCGAAATACTGCCACAGACGGCTTATATATCTCTCTACGCTGACGATATCTGCATTTGGGCGTCCGGCGTGACACGGCCTCAAGTGCGCGCAAGAATACAGAAAGCGGCAACAATGACATCGACATACCTTCGCCAGCAAGGTTTGACTATCGCCACAGAAAAATGCGCAGCGGTGGCGTTCACACGCAAACCGATGTCTTTCTACTCATTGTGCATCGATGGCAGATCCATCCCATATAAGAGCACTCATAGATTCTTAGGTGTCATCGTAGATCGTGACCTAACCTGGAGCCCGGATGTCACATACCTCAAGAAAAAGCTCATTGGCATTGAGAATGTATTCAAGTTCGTCGCCGGAAAATCATGGGGCCCATCCATGCACTCCATGTTGCAGCTTTACAGAACCCTCTTTCTCGGAACTCTCCGGTACAGCCTTCCTGTCCGGTCCAACACGTGCAAGACTAACATCCGTGCACTGCAAAGCATACAAGCCCAAGCACTTCGGACATGCCTTGGCCTTGCAAGATGCTCATCGACAGTATCAACTATTGTTATTGCACAAGAACAACCGGTCACAACGCATATCATTGTCGAGACGCTGAGAGCGCACATTCGGCATTTATCACGGCTACCGTCACATCATTTAGCGTGTTTGACAGCTCGGAGGCCCCATTCTTCGTACTGCGGTATCGTGACAAAACATCAGGACATACTACCGCCTGGCTTCAAACTTGCCATGCATCCAGCAACTGCGCCATGGAGTCTTCGTCAACCTGACGTGCGCTTATCAGTTCCTGGAATCTTTAAGAAGGCATGCATGTCAACGCTAGCCCTGAAGCAATTGACTTTGCGTCTGTTGGACGAAAGGTACTTCGACCGCATACATGTTTACACCGATGGCTCCACTAATTCCAACAGCTCTACAGGAGCAGTGGTTGTTCCATCTGAAAATGTGTTGCTTCAGTACAAGTTTTCTCACACCACAACGTCGACAGCAGCAGAGCTCGCAGCACTTCAAGGTGCAGTAAAGTACATTCTTCGCCAGCAACCTAACCAATGGGCCATCTTTTGCGACTCCAGGTCAGCCTTACAGTCACTACGGTTTGTTATGCAGCACGGGTTACATGAACAATCAGTATATCAGATAAGGCACGACTACCACGAAGCGCTCACGGAAGGTCACGATATTGTATTTCAGTGGTTGCCGAGTCATTGCGGAATCGTCGGCATTGACCGCGCGGATGAAGCTGCTCGATCGGCTCATGACCAAGACCAGCGCACGCCCATACCACTCTTGAGAACGGACGCTGCAAGGCTACTACAATCACTTGCTCGCCGTATATCTCTCCTACAATGGAATACGTAGGGTTTCTCCAACACGCACCTGTATTCGATCGACCCAAACTTGCAACTTCATTTGCCATCCGGGCTCCCACGATGTGCTGAAACTTTACTGTGTCGCATGAGGTTGGGCGTGGCATTTACGAATTCGTACTCTCGTCTCCTTGGAATGGAGAGCACTTCGGCATGCAACATCTGCGCCTACGGGGATACCCTTGAGCACATTCTATGTCATTGCCTAGCATACCAGACCGAACGACGTATTATGGAAGCCAAGCTCTGTCAGCTGGATTCACGGCCGCTTACAGAAGAGAAGATCCTGGGACCTTGGCCGACGGCTTCCCATACGCGCAAAGCCACGAAAGCCCTCTTGTACTTTTTAAGGACCACCAGACTTCACGACCGCTTGTGAAAGAACTGTGCGAGACCGTGCTGTGTAGTCTCGAGTTGACTATTCATGCTTCTCCTTCTTACTTCTCTTCTTTTCTATCTCTTTTCGTTCTATTATTCTCCTTTTCCCCCACCCCAAGTGTAGGGTAGCCAACCGAGCCAAGCTTGCTTAACCTCCCTGCCTTTCCTCTCTATTTATCTCTCTCTCTCTTGTTCACTTTAAAAGAAGGCCTTGCTTTTCTTCCAATTTCTTAGACACCACCACCTTTTCAGCAGACCTATTCGCCAAGTAAACATGGTGTCCATGACGTAGTGGGTCACTCTGCGGCCGCAAACTCGCTGCTTATTTAAAAAAAATCTGTACACGACATTAAAACGTACGCTGAACTACGGAAATGTCTGCGCATTCACATTTTTTGTATATAAATTTCTAAATGCATTAATGACGCGAACGAGCAAAAGCGAAATCAGCAGCACGCTGCCGTGCTACACTTGCAAAGCTACTCGATGTCTCGAACTCCCGACGATGTCAGGGAGTTCTGATGTCTGGAACCCCCTTGCGCTCCAATGTCAAGAAAAGTTTTCGCCGATTGTAGGGAGAAACAAAATTCTAAACGATAGAAGCTACACGATGTGATTGCTGAGAAAGCATATGCCCAGTTAACACGACGACTCTGATGACAGTGCTCATATAGGGATGCATTGGGTGCGTCGCCGTCGGCTCACAGTCATCGCCGTCAGCGTTGCGTACGGTGACGCCATTAGCTCGTTCGTTCGTAAGCATGTGGTGTCTGTCGCCGACGCTCCGCCGGTCGTTATTCCGAAGAGCCTTGGCATTGAGAACGCCACAACGACGCTCTTTGTGTACGACTGCCCCGCGGGGCTCACACTTGCTCGTTAGGCGGAGGGAACAGCCGCGGCAATGGACAGACGCAGAGGGACACGAACGCCACCCTGCGTTCTCCACTGTCTAGCAAACCACCGCGACAACTTCGTTCTTCCAGGCTATGCGCAGCACCGCTCTTGTTAACTCTCCCTTCTCTGTCTTCGTCCAGTACAAGGTTTGTGTAAGTGGGGCAGTGAGTGCAGGCGGAAAACGCGCTGTCGCTTCTTGAGCATGCATACATGTATGCGTGCAAATGGTGTCTGCAGTGAGGCGGGACCATTAGGCTGTCGCCAACGTTGTCGAAGCCACTGTGACTCCTTCCAGAGGGCGTTCAGGCGCTAGCCACTGACGCGACGAGAAGTGAGAAGCTTCACTCGTTCTAACAACTACACATAAGCTCGGACAGAAAGCTATGGTGTCCAGTGATGTCCACAGGAGACCAAAGGACACTGGAACTGCGGTTCGTTTATTACGATGAAATGAGGGGCGTTTCACGTGCGGATACCAGCACACCAAGACGATTGGCGGGTTTTTGGCGACGAAGATGTGTCGACCAATAGCGTTTGAGCTGAATTTGCGTGAAAACAGCTTTGAAAAAGACTTTATCATGGCAGTGGTATGGCACATTGCGTGTGACAAGTTTAGATAGAGGACTTCTACAATAGTATGCACTTAATTTCTCCAACAACCTTTTTATGATGTCAACACTGGTTTCCACCTTTTTAAATTGAGAATTAAAAAATATATATACGTTCGGTTTTGTAATAAAAAATCCGCAAGGCTATTCGTAATGTGCTCGGGCGCAAACAAATGTAAAAAGCCCGGCGATGAATTCTTTGGAACGAGTGCGGAAATCTATATTCGCTGAAATACTTCCGACATTCTCAGGCCATTTAATCGAAACGTGTTTGTTTGGAAGCCCTAATTAACGGGTTGTGTGCGAGTAACAGCATTAGGGCAATACAAATAAAGGAGTCACTTCTGTTCTGTATTAAGGTGGCGTCCCTGGGAATTGTTGAGATAACCTGAAGAGGAAAATACTACATGAGACATGTATGGCAAAAATATAAAATTCAATAAATGGAAGATAGTAAATTCAATAAATAGAAGATAGACAAATATTATCTATTTATTCGCACCCCCTTTCCTGCATGCCAGTCTGTGAGTTTTAGTATCGTGGCTTCGGCGCATAAAACCCCGGAACTAAACCACGACTGTTTTCAGGCACTGTAGCCATTGTCCTCGATTTGCCTCAGATAGACAAGTACTTGCCTACGCGATGCGGCGACTGGATGATCGGCCTCTTTCTGTGCAGGTGCTATTACAGCAACGTTCACATGCCTCGACAGCCCACAAGGCAGTGAAAGCCCTGCTGTGTTTCCTGAGAAAGACAGGCTTGTGTAAACGCCTCTGACATGCGGTAGAGTTCTACACGCTGCAGTGAAATTACTGTCAGTCTCTCCCCCACCCTTTTCTCTTTTCCCTCTCTTCCCTCTTTCTCGTCTTTCTTGTCCACTTTCCCTAATCCCCCAGTGTAGGGTAGCCAACCGGATGTTTTCTGGTTAACCTCCCTACCTTCTCCCTTTTTGTTGCTTCCTCCTCCTCCTCCTGTAGATCCTGCTACAATCTAATTGCGTGTTTCGACAACATCTGCGCATCTGGTCTGTCCTTGAAAGTTTATTGGTGTCCAAGATTTCTCTATGGGACGGGTTCTTGCTCTCCCGTTGTAGAGTACGAAGTACTCTGAATTGTCAACAACTTTTTCTAAGCGCATCATAATTATCCGACTTTCCGTTTGCTGAAGTGTATTTCTCTTAAATGCTATTTGTTTTAAGCCAGACTGAGCTGAATATAATGTAATAAAGATGTGGAGAGTTGTTGTTCCGATGTTTTGTTTGAACTCCTCACCACGTTCACAATTGTAACTTAATGTTGGTTTCATTGCCTTTGTATCAATATCGCTGCTGTCACTGTCTGTCCATAGCATCGTTGTATATGTATGTTGTTTATTTAGAATTTTATTAGTACTTATCTTTTGTTTTTGCTCATGCTGATTTATAAACTTCGTCACAAAAGCAATCACCCTTGCAAGTCCCTCCCCCCCTTTTTTCTTTTTTTATGTCACCACGCCTGACACTTCATGGGAGGCTCCATTCAATTTCCGCAGCCCGAGGCGATGGTCCAGCCGTAGAGATTCGCAACGGCGTTGTTTATGATCGCACCTTCATATGGCAATCTTTCTCAACTCCATTTTCAGTCGTGTACACCACACGCTGTTCTCATCTATGTCTTTCCAAGCGCACAGCACCCACTCCCGCTTCTATTCTGAACGTATTCCGCACACCCGCTTGATGTTGTTCAGTTTTTTTATTTTCTCGCGCTTTTCGTCAGATAGGTGGTTGTTGCTTCTGGTTTATGGCATTCTGTGTTAGTATGCGTTTTGCTGTTGTCGTTAGGTTCTCCCCAGCTCTGCACCTAGCACCATTGTTTCTTCATAGCGGAATACCCTCTGCAAGGGCTCCACTCTTCGTTGTTTTCGGAAAAGGCAACTTCATTTTTGCCCCCGAGCATTCTATTTACCAATACCGTATAAATATCCTCACTAAAGCTTGTGTCATACACGCAACACGCTACGGAAGGCGGCCCGGAGCCGACACAATATAGACATGTATGCATATATAGTTAGCTGGTAAAAATACAAAATTGGTTAGCTGAATCATTATTTCGAACATCATGAAGCCGAATAAAGAACGCGTAACAAAGCGAAAATGCACAAAAGAGAGAAAATTAAACTGAATAAACCATATATATCAAGCTCCGTTTGTGCGAGGACAGCAAGTAGCGGTCTATTGCACACTCACAATGGCCTTATGATACAAGGTTGATCGACGACTTTGTGTATATATGAAAAAATATGAAAACGAGGACAAGAATGATGATGTGCGCACTTAATAAAAACGTAGAAAATGTAAACTCATCTGGATACGGTGGTTTGTGTAACGTTGGCATGCTACGAAAATCACGCATGGCAGGCTAGCTATACCTATTAATGTAAATATTAATGTACGAGCATTGCAAGGAAGTTTGAGAAAAGAGAGTGGCCACAACGTAAGTTCGTACGAGAAGATGACAGAAATTTGTACAAAGCATTCATCAGTGTACAATGTTGTTGACCAAGCGAAAAACGTACGTTTTTCTACACACAGTGTAGAACCGGTGCTGTTACTTACATGAACCAATGATTGTTCAGGAAATTCATATAAATATTTGGTCAAGCGAACTTATTAAATTTTTTTTTTCCAGCAAGTTGCACGCTATCCCTAATTCCAGACTAGTGCCTCAGGTGTGTTGCTACTACAGCTGCTAACGTCAGGAAACGCTATAGTGGTTCGCGTGCAGGTAGACATTGTTTAACTGTTTAACATGCGAGCGGATGTGGCGACTATTTTACGTGAATGCTATAAAATATTGTTCTCCAAACATTAGATTGTCGTCGTTATGTCCAAAACCCAATAATGAAGCAGTAGGCTTATATAGGCGCAAGTCGTTCTCACCCAATGACGCTGCACAAGCCTGTGCTTTTATGATGGCTGCGTAGTTAGAGCTCCATGCAAGGAAAGCCGAGCTTACCTGCAAAAAAAAAAACATATATTAGCGCATTTAACATTACACTTCAATAACCACAACAAGCTTCTTACTACAGGTGCCCAAGAAGCAGGGTAGCAATAACAAATTGACATTAATAAGAAATTAAGCACAAAACTGCATAGCAGACCATCAATCAAGAAGCACAGTCGAGATCGCCATCGCTATTGGTAAGTACATTTACCAGAACCAAAATTGAATAATAGAAGAAAAGTATGGACGCAGAATCTCGCAAACCGAAGAAGAGAGAAGCGGTTACCAAAGACGTCTTTCAAAACTATATGCTCTTGAGAATTAAAAACACGGTCATGTGGTTATTTAACAAGAGCCCGCTAAGCACTCTTTATATTTCAATGCTCTCTCATTGAATGGAGTAGGATAGTCGGTGGTGACGATTACCTCAAGGTCACCACCTCGTGAGCACTATACACTATTAGCACGCGCCAAAATGAAGAACACACATGGTGGACTCATTACAGCATAGCACCCAAGGCCACCACTCAAAGGTGTGCCTAGTATTTCATCCACCGACTGCTATAACTGAAAGTGAAGCGTCTATGCCTTTTCGCACTTTAGAGATTCCGTGCTTGACCGGCGAATGAGGGAGACCCAGACTCGTCCACGACGCCTCCAGCGAGATCCATGCGGCAGCCAATTACGTTCACTTGTGCCTCATGCACATAACTAGCATCAACTCACCACGTTGCATCCTCGGCCCGGATTCGGCGACTGTCCATGATGCAGAGCAGAGAACTTTCACCAAGTTACTGACATCGATAAACGTTCATCTTTATCTTCTCTTTGTTAGCCTTCGCTTGTTTTTTCCACCCATAGCAGTGTAGTCAACAAGAGTCAATTATATTTAATCGTCCTTCCTTCGTAAAATTGCTTGTGAGCTTGCTTCGATAAAGAACCTGATTTTCTTTGGACTCTGAAAATATTTATAAGTTCTTATTAAAGAACGTGTTTTCTTCCAACTTAAAGAAAAAATGTCGAAATAAAGCTTTCGATACTATTAGTTCAAACCCTTCCCGGTTAAACTAAATCTGCGTTCGCACAAAGCTGTTTGGATTTTTCACCGGCGCTCAAGTGCTTCCTTCTAATCTTCTTCAGCTTCCGCTAAACTTCAGTGGAGCTAAATACTGTCGTTACCAGTAGAGCAGTGCGCAGCCAGCACTAATGAAATAGCCTTGCACAATTTACAGGTATCGCATGGTAGCCAGCACACCACCGAATACATAAGGAAGTCCTGTTACGTGAGACAAGGGTTAGCAAATAAAAGAGACATTTCTTGAAGTACTGCTAACCTTGTTCGAGACGACAAGTTCTTCTCAAGACCACAATTTTTTCTCTTTATTTTTCGCTGCTCCGATACTTTCCCCAGGCAGAAGAGGTGACGCGCGAAAATCAAACAGAGAAGCGTACCCCAATGAGGACGTGAACAAGTGTGGCCACCTGAACACCGAGAAAGCCTAGAAGAGAGTCCTTTCCTGCTAGCACCGAATGAATACGAACAGGTCACTCTTCCCGACTTAGTGGAGAACTCGGGACACTCTTTTTTACGAGCCACCGCCCATGGATTTCTCTTGAGTGTCATTTTTTATTTCCTTCTGTTTACTGTGGGAACCTTGACCACACAAGTTTGCTTTACTGCCTCATGCTTTCTTTCCATCTCTCCTCAATACTCCTAAGGCAAACTCCCCAGTTCCTTGTGTTTTTCTTTTGGCCGTACTGTTTTCCTTACGTGCCCTGTTGCCTGGAAGCAAAAGCTAGCCTTGTGGGTATTGGAATGAATGTATCTAAGGTAACGCCTTTGTGTATCCGGTGTACTCCCCTATGGCGAGGTAAGTTGTTTGCTGGAATATTTCGCGTGTGTCTCGGGCAGAGCCGCTCGGGCAGTTTACGATGCCCTGTCGTCGACAAACGTGAAGTGCTACTCGAAATAATGACAGTGCTAGGAGCATATACACGCACAGCCCATATACTAGTGTAATCAATCAAGAGCTGAGACAACACAGGAGGTGCTTCGCTACTGCGAGTGTGCCGATATTGCAACGGCAAGTACTCTATTCACACTTGTTCATTTATACTTATATGACGCCATGTTACGATTCCCGAGTTGTGCCCGCCATTCACTGTTCTACTGCTCGTGGCTCCACAGTAGTATCAGAGTGAATGTTGTGCAGGCTCAAGATACGCCCAAGGCCGCCGATATTCACATACTTTATATGAAGCTGGCTATATATTTAAGCCTTTAAGCCTTCGTTCGGTCGTTTTCTTTCTTAACACTTGTCGAGTCTATCTACGCTTGTGGTATTGGAAGCTGTCAATAGCTGTAATTTTAAGCTACTGAAATAAAAGTTATAGCGTAGAGCTACTTGCATCTGAGCAACGATAATGCGTATTACTATCAGTGGTGCAGATGCTTAATTGCTCGTACCTTTATGTTCGCTCGCGCCCCGCCGCGGTGGTCTAGTGGCTAAGGTACTCGGCTGCTGACCCGCAGGGCGCGGGTTCAAATCCCGGCTGCGGCGGCTGCATTTCCGATGGAGGCGGAAATGTTGTAGGCCCGTGTGCTCAGATTTGGGTGCACGTTAAAGAACCCCAGGTGGTCGAAATTTCCGGAGCCCTCCACTACGGCGTCTCTCATAATCATATGGTGGTTTCGGGACGTTAAACCCCACATATCTATCTATCTATGTTCGCTCGTATTGTCGAAAACTCGTCTTTAACAGTGAAATCAGCCTCACCACATGGCGCCCAATGAGGGCGAATCCCGAGTATCAAACTTTTTAAAGGCAGGTGATGTTCTGAAAAAGCCTTTTTTAATATCGAGCGTCTTACAGTCACACCTACTCGCAAATCTCGCGTCGGCGGTGTCATCTACACACCTGCTGCGCATGCTCGCGTCTCGGGCCAACTGTTCTTTCATGGTCGCTCCCTCCCCCTCTCATGATCGCCTCACAAAGCCGACGTAGGCAGCGTCTGCTTGTAAAAACCAACTGCTCACTTGCACAACCGTTCACTGGCACTGGATCGCGTGTATGGAATAGGCGACTGGTAATTTGGGCAATCGCAGGGAACTGTGGGATAAGACGGCTTCCGGTTCGACGCACCACGCGGGTTAGCGGAGGCACGCGCGCATTTCTGTACCGCTCCTTTGAAAAAAGCACCTCTCCGTGCAATGTCAGTGCTTTAGAAGTTGTTGCTTTTTTGTTTATGCTAACCGTGACTGCGACGATGACAAGCTACGAAAGCCATGAACGGTAAGAAAACTTTTTTATCGGACTAAAGTGATCTGCAATGCTTTTATGGTTCTGAAAGGTAGTGTCAGTTTGGCTAGCAAATCAGTCGGTATGGTTTTCATTGTAGGACACGTTACTGTAGAGAAAACAATCACCATTTTAAAGATCTCAGTTTATGGGGATGACTGTAGCAGTGTGCTAAGAGTTCATTTCGGGATCGTTGTTTTGGCCGATATCGTCAGTCGATCGCGATGAAGCACAGCACTTATTGAGCGCATTGATTGATATGTGGGGTTTAACGTTCCAAAACCACTATATGATTATGAGAGACGCCGTAGTGGAGGGCTCCGGAAATTTAGACCACCTGGGGTTCTTTAACGTGCGCCCAAATCTGAGCACACGGGCCTACAACATTTCCGCCTTCATCAGAAATGCAGCCGCCGCAGCCGGGATTCGAACCCGCGCCCTGCGGGTCAGCAGCCGAGTACCTTAGCCACTAGACCACCGCGGCGGGGCTTATTGAGCGCATTGAGATATCTTTATTTTTTTATAGACTTCAGCACGCTACAAGATTCATTTCTTACTCGAAGCCACATTTCTACTCGAACGCTGATCTTGGTTCAGCTGCGTGGCACGGCGGCACATAAACAATTCAGTCAGACATAGACGTTGCCGGATAATGGAAACCCTACGCTTATTTAACGCACTTCCGCCTTTATGTGCCGTCCTGGCGCTCTGTTTGACCTAGATAAACACCAATGGACCCGTCCAGCGCTTCGTGTCAACTTACTCTTAATTGAGTGAAGCTTTCGCGTTTTTAAAGACGATAGTCTTTCTCGGGGAGCTTCGACGAAAAAATTTTGATCTGTCTGTCTGTCGGTCTGTCTGCTTGTCCGCCCTAAAGATACCTCAAACGGCACCGAACGGTCAACCCCATCCGCAGCGCCCACCAATAATGCTCGAGGTTTAGCGTTCATAGTTGTGCGATTGTCAGCTAAAAATAAAAAAATTGCGCATATCTGAGACGCCATAACAACATGTCTATGTATTGTATGTCTGCCTTTATACTAGAAGAGGACACACACAAAACACTTTAAGGACTGCAGCGTTTAACGCGCTGCGCTGACAGTGCAACGAGGTGCTCAAGAAGGTGTTTTCAACGCTTTGCTACGACGGCACGGTGGTAGCACCTGCCCATGGCTTTCCATTCTACACCTTATCACCACCATGACAGGCACACATTTTTCTCCGCGGTCACGCATCCCTTCGTTTTCGAAGATAACTGCCAGATGGCGCTCGTGTCTAACGTGCCTAGATGCGCTTGTTCGCCTTCGTTACACGCTCGAGGCACTCTAACGCAGCGCCTTCAGAATACCATTCATCGATTTTCTTGCGCAAAACATCAAATGAACGTTTTGTTCACTCTCTCCAGACGCAAGCAAAACTATCGTCTTTCAACGACATTTACAGTGTAACATGTAGATTCGAGGCCGCTGTGGTAGCTCAGTGGTTAGAGCATCGCACGCGTTATTCGAACATGTAGATTCGGGCCAATTTTTTGTCATATATATAGTGCAACGGGCGTCGCTCATCTCGTATGGCAGGTAAATTTCGCCCGCGTGTTCCCATAATATATCTGCTAGGTGCCCCTGCGCAACAATTTCTTTCTTGATATAATAATCGCAGCAAATTCATACGTAAGCTTTTTGTTAGTGCGGAATATACACGTACTTGTGACAAAATGGTCTTCGCACACTCTGGCTTCAACGTTCGGCACCCAAAGACTTCCTGTCGCTGTGGCTCTCTTCACGGCCGCGGCCCACCTCATTTTTCTTTCTTCATTTCATGAGAATCAATACCTGCGTTTGCTTTTTACGCTCAAATTGGAGCAGCCAACGGCTGAACAACCGACCGTGGTTTATCAGGACGAAGATAAACGGGCGGCCGCGTGCGCGAATCCCAAATATTCTGAAGCTTGCGGTGGAGCGGTTCGCCGTCGTCTACTCTTCTCGAACCGGAAGCCGGCAGCAGACGGTGCATTCCACACCCTCACTCTTTTACTGGTTACCTATTTACAGCCATGGGTGTCTTTACTTGGCTTTCGCTTGACTTGACGCTTTGCTAGACTCAAGTAAATGCGATGGAAGCAACAGCACCTTCAACCAGTAATGGTGCACACCGCAACATTCGAAGGTAACGCTTCATTCAGTAAATAAGAATAATGAAGACAAACTAACAATTCAAAATTCCCCACCATTTGAAATTACGCCATACTCACGTGATGCCCGCACCACTTTGGACGCCTTTACTTGAGCTCCCCTCGTAAGAAGATGCGGACGGCTTTTTTTTTTTTTGTGTAATGAATGCCGTATACGTTCAGAAAACACACATTTTATTAGATTTGAGACTTCTGTACTATTTATGCCATTGTCACATATATCAATTCTGGGTGACTTCAGGCCAACATGTGTCCATTTTCAAGATGTCGCGTGCTCTGTATAGCAGTAGCACCCGAGCATTGTAGAGAAAGAACATAGAACGCTTCGCGTAAAAGCCATTTAACATCATTTTACAGCACAGTATTTGACGAGAGCGCTCAAAGCTGCCGACTTGTGATTCTTTCCATACGTTACGCTGCGCCCGCAACGTATTCAAAAGAGGGCCATGTTTCCTGCGCACTCTGAAAGTAGACAACTGGGCGCGGCAATAGCTTACATATCGCACAAGTCTAGATAAACCGGCAAATACCAGCCCCTGGAGTGAACAATGAACCATTCGGCGACAATGACGAATCAACTTCATTATCGTATTTTCGAGGTTGTGCGAAATGTTACGAGAAGCTGAACGGCGTACATAGGAATGCTGTTCGCGCACGGTCGCTCACTTTACTTTTCTGCGCGAACGCCGACTCGAGTGGCTCATAACGGCCGATGAATGACTATTGCCTTTGGATATTTTACTGCATGCACGATACTGATTCCGTCGGGCGCGTACCTCCCTAATTAGTGTACTGGAAGTTCGCAAAGGAGATAATCTCACGGGCATTTTTTTTTGTTCAAATATATCAGCAGCGTGCCCGTCTTATACACTGTGACGTACGCTGCCCGAATGGCACTCAGCATGATTCTACGCAGTCGTAAAACCTTGGATTGCTTCGACCAACGAGAATAACCAGAACAGTAGGCCTCGTAGACTGGCCCTGCTCGTATGTTTTATTCTTGTCTATACCGGTGCGTTCCTGTCCAAGTGTCTCGATGTTTTGTGTTCCACAAGCCATCACGTTCACAGTGCATACAACGGGCAGAATGAATGTCCAAAGTGAGTCCACGTCACTAAATTTGGCGCATGGCTAAGTAGTAATAATGTATTGTGAGTATAGATTATCGCAGGACCGACTTGCCTTTGTAAGAGAACTATTTACACTCGGATCCAAGTTATTATACACCATGGAACGCTGCCTCCGCCAATGTGATACGCCATTCAATATTGAAGTTTGATGTGGTATCTAAGGCTTTCACCATAAACGTACTTGCTGAAAAAGCTCCTGAAGTAGCAGTTTTCTGAATGACAGCACATTATTCTCCGAAGGATTCATCTTGTTGGAGCGCCATCTTCTCTAATTGTAGACTTTTTGAGATACAAGTCAGTTTTAGAATTGTGCATGCAAAGTTTTACGTTAGCGTTTGTCACCACTGCGAATACTTCTTGCGTGCCCAGTTTATGTGACGCAAATGGTGTATCGTACCCAACAAATGCTATCTGTGCGTAGCCGATTGAATTCTGGAAAGTTTTTTTTTGTTACACTCTCGCTTCTGTTTGATTCGATGCGCACAGCCACTGATTATCGTCTTTTGGTCTCTGATTAAGTCAAAAACACCATTTAACCTATGTGAGCAAAGCTTATTGTCTGAGACACCTATATTCACGAATTTCGACTCCGCTGTCATAAGTATAAACTGCTTCTTTGTCTTCTCTAATGATGTTACCGAGGCCCTTTCGTCTTAAATGCTGTCTTTCGTGCGATGTTGCTTTGTACGATGCTTCGAAAAAAACAAAAAGCTGCCTGTGGAACGACTTATGAGATAGCAAAAAAGCGTCTCGCTCTATTGAATTTGACGACAGTCTTTCAGCCGTTCCAAGAGTTTTGAGATGTGCCTGAAGGCCCGTCAGTTCACATTGATTCGTCCTAACTAGCTTATATTGCGGAAAATATCGATAGTCGGAACGCCTTTTATCACGAAGGAAACACAAAATAATCAAAATTCTCTCTACCTAATGGCATGACATTATTCCTAATGCCGAAGTGTGAAAAGGCACTGCAAAAGAGGCCGTACAAGAATGGCATTGTAGCGCCTGAACGTTATTCGACGGTTGGGCCGACAACGTTCAAAGCAAAACGAACAAACAAAGCTGAGAATAGAAGTGTGCCATCTCGGCCCTGAACCTTTTTCTTGTATGCGAAGAACCTTTATCTTTCTGTCAATGCTTCGCAATAATAGTAGGCTCATCCTTACAACTCTCAAAACTAATAGAGTTTGTTATGGTTGACAATGAAATCTAGCGCAATCAATACTCCGCTTCAGGTGCCTAAGCATGCTAAATTAGCATTGCACATAACTTGGCATCTCTGGACGCTAAAAAATTATGTGGATGCTAAAACGTTAAAGGCGCGGAATAACTCAGCCAGACGCCATTGTCGCCATGATCAACCATGATCTTCTTCTTCTTCTTTGCCTTTTACTCGCTGGCAGCGTTTATTTGTACGTCATCTTTTTACAGCATCTATTTGACTGAGGTGTTTGTCACTTATAGAGCAAAATAATGCTTGAACTTAAAGCCTTCTTTGTTTTATAGATTACGAAACCACTGTTTGTGGTCTTACTAGCACAAAATGCCTGGGTGTCACCGACTTCGACAACATTTTCTGGCTTGAAACAATTATAATTATTTAAAATTAAGCTTGTTTATATTAAAACTTTAGGCTATAACTTAATATTTTGCTCGTTTCACTTTGTTTTCATACGTCAGCGCATGAATATAAGCAACACGCACGAATCGGCAGCTCTTGCTAGGTTACTGAACATTTACAGATATCTTTCTATTCTTCAGCTATTCGTTAAAACCTGTTTACGCGATTGCTAAGATCACAAATCTTGGAGTGGTGGGCTGAGAAGTTGAAAGTAGATGTTAAAACAAATAAACAAACAAAACAAACAAACAAACAAACAAACAAGCTGAAAGTAAGGTGTCTTCTTGGAGTAACAAATAGAATCTAAAGGCCTGATTCCAACACTTCTAAAAAAGAGCAACATCCTTACCAGTGGGAATGCGAGTCGTCTTTGTAGGCCTCTAGAAGGGAAAACGCACACGGGTGGCACGTTAAGATTTGGCTTACCTCGCCGAAGCCACGCCCCGCCGCGGTGGTCTAGTGGCTAAGGTACTCGGCTGCTGACCCGCAGGTCGCGGGATCAAATCCCGGCTGCAGGGGCTGCGTTTCCGATAGAGGCGGAAACGTTGTAGGCCCGTGTGCTCAGATTTGGGCGCACGTTAAAGAACCCCAGGTGGCCAAAATTTCCGGAGCCCTCCACTACGGTGTCTCTCATAATCATATGGTAGTTTTGGGACGTTAAACCCCACATATCAATCAATCATTGCCGAAGCCACTTCGAAGTGGAGTGCCATTAGTATGCCACTGAGGCCACGCAACACTCGATGGCTTGGAAGAAGTGAGTGGTGGTGCACAAGGCGACTACCATGTTAAACTAGTTAGACAGGCTACAAATATTGTCTCAACGGGAAACGGGTTGGAGTTCAACGCAATGCGTTGACAGACAAGTTGGTTCGAATAAGTAGTGTTTTTTTAGAGCGAAGCGACACCACAAGAAAAAAGACAGGCCATGTACAGAGGCCAAGCGTAGTGCGCAAGTGAAAAAAAAGCGTGCGAAGGCGGTATTCTTACCACCACTATTGATCTCTGAGGGTTTCCATTACTATAAAATATTCTGTGTTATTCAGTAGTAGAAGCAGTGGGAAAGTGGACCTGATTAAGAGCAGAATAATGCAATGAACAAAAGAGAAGCGTAACCATTAGAAGAGTACTTTCTAATGCAACAACTTTAAAAGTATACTTTGAGATGCCTTCGCACCAACTGACCTGGACTAATCTAATAAAAAGATTTACGTGTTAGCAATTGTACGCTCATGGCTTCGTTACTCTCGAAAAATGATTGTGTAGAGTTTGTTTGCCAGGTGTAACATATTGCGGTGCTGATAAATACAATTCTAATTGAAGTTTAACATAGATGTTAGGTGTAATTTTCAGAATACAAGCCCGAAAAGTTTGGCTCGTCCAGTACACATAATGTTTTCCCTCACGAGAAGCCTGGTCATAAGATTGATTCACTATGAAAAATTTGCGAAAACGGGGCTGACTTGCTAACACGCATGCTGAGAGCTAACGCCATACTGTGAGAAGCATATGTAAGATTCATGCAGAACGTCCAAATGCTCAAGCTTGCAAGCTTCATCGCACCTAAATTTTATATACCATGGAGAGCAGAATCAAGCTTTCGGAGGCTGAAGGCTTATTCGCGTCTGTCACTCATGTAGTAAAGAGAGTCACAGTGTGACAATGAGCTTTGAATGAACTCAAGGTTGTTTAGAACGAGTTTTCTTCAAAAAAAAAAACAACAAAACTTGTATTGCCTTGTCTGGGGACGTCCAACTCGAAGCTCGCTAGAGAAATTGTCAACAAGCGGTGGTGCAAAGCACTTTCCACTGCCACTTTCCACACAAGGATAGCAGGCATTTGAACCAGACCATGGTTTTTACTCACCTTGGAGGACAAATTGCCTTATCTGCGAAAAACTGGAAACTGTAGACCATGTTTTCTTAAATTGTTGGGAAGGAGTATACTTTTGGGACGGACTTAAAAGAACAATAAAGAAGGAATTACCTCCAAATTTTTATGGCGTAAGATTTCTGTCAATAGTTCACGAAGAGAGAAAGTCTTTTTATTTGATTATGCTATGTGGCCTTCACTGTTTATGGCAGGCCCATATGGCGGGATTTTATTGCGATCAGGATGCACGGCCTGCATGAATGTATTTCCGTGAATGTATGGCCAAGCTTGTTGAAGTGCAGAAAACTCAGGAGATTGTACCTAAGTGGTGGTCAAGGGTAGAACCTCTGGCAGGGCTTACAAAATTTTAGTTTGTGTTGGACTGTCACTGCTTGTTTCTGTTATGCTTGTGATTTGATGTACACGCATATTAACAGGCAATGAAGCGAAAAAAAAATGACGGACTCGTGTGATCACGTGTTTGAATGTCGCGTTGTCGAAGATTTTTTTTCACTGATAATATTTCTGTTCCCTTTCCTTCTTTCTTTCTTTCTTTAGTTCTTTCTTTCTTTCTTTCTTTCTTTCTTTCTCCATATCTCTTTTTTTACTCGTTCATTTGCCCATCAGCATATTGTAGTCCGCGTCGGAGAAATCGCCGCACATGGTCAAGAAGCGAAGAATAAGATAAAGGTGAGGACGATGAAGATGAGAGTGCGTGCTGGTTTATGAAAATGATGATTTCTGTTTCTGACAGACTAAATTCAGCGAGCTGGAACAGCACCACTGTTAAAAGAGAACCATAGAGAAAGAGAGAAAAACAAATGAAAAGACAGGAAAGATAGACTGGCTTGTGCAGAGCCTAATACGTTTAACATTGGCAGTCAGATTATCGTGAAGAAAAAAAAACACGAGCAAACTGATAACATAACGTCTGATTTTCATGTTCACACAACAACGCTTCCCACGCAATCAAGAGCTACCCACCGCGAAGCACAGTAGTGTTCAAAAATGAATCGCTGCTCTTTTGGTTGTATGTTGACGTATTGATCGAGGCCACGGTGTCAATATTGCTAAATTAGAGCTCTCTTTCTCAACTTTTTTATAACCCCTGTCCGTCCGCTACCACTACCCAATGAAGCGTAGCAAACCGGTCAAGATTCCTATACCGCTTCCCCCCTCATCCTGTTTTCATCTCTCGCATTGGCCTAAAGTGACACTTGAAGTCTGCCTTCTATCGCGAAAACGAGGGCAGCATATTAAGATCAGGGCTAGAATAGTCTTGTGATCAGAACATAATGACGAGGTGAAAGGAGGGCGATGAAAAATGAATTTCAATGTACCACAAGTGACACCGGAATGCCATGGTCAAGCTGGTGTATGGCTGATGTCGGCGAAAATATCGCCCAGCAGGCTGCTATGCTTCGGTAACCAGTGGAGGTGAAAGGGCTGAAAATAGAGTCACGTTCTAAGAGCCCAGGGAAGGCGACCTGCATCAGAGGCTGCGAGAGCGGAGATAACGCGCTGCCGGGAGACCATTCCGACAAATCCCGAGATGTATCGCATTTGCGCTCGTTGGAAGGTCAAACACAAAGCATCGAAGTGAACACGGAACATAGAGACCCACTTGTTTGTCACTGACGGCCGATAAGCGGCAACTGCAGCTGCCCCTCTGAATTTGGGCACAAAGTTTGCGAGTTTCACGTGCTCAGACTTACTCTCACGACACCGTTCTTACGAGCCCATTCAAACCTCTCTTCCACTCTATCTTCACTCTCTCCACTTGGAGGACCGTAATACGACAAGGCGCCGTCAAGTAATCGGACAGCATTGCGCATTTCCGCGGCGGTGACATCCGATGAGCCACGTCACGCTTGTACCAGTTTGCAGTTTGGTGACTCTGTTTGCGGATTCTTTCGCCACGGAAGCTCTAGAATTGTGGTGGACAATAAAAGCTAATTGGACGTGGTGCATGCGCATTGAGTTGCTTGTTGCCTAAGATGTTTTTCGGGAGTCAGAGGGACGCGGAATATAGAATACCTTCGGCTATGGTGCTACTTGAATATCTGTTTCAGACTTTTTTAAATTTGTTTTTTCACTCTCTTTTTTCTTTTTATAGATAAATGGTATCAAGCGCAATATAAATGCCTTTATTCAATATGGCAAGAGTTTTCTCTACTTGGCTGTGTCTTGTTCCTCATAGGCCACTATGGCCTATGAGGAGTGCAGAGTAGCAAACCGGCTGCCCTAATTTCTGGTTAACTTCCCTGCCTTTCCCTTATTTTATTCTATCTCTCTCTCTCTCTCGTGATTTGAGACTGAACATCTTTTTCGAAAGTGTACACGAAATATTTTGGCGTAATGAAGGTATTACGAAAGCACTGCCTTCAAGAATGAAGACGAGAGATTTGATTCAACATCGAACTTTATTTTACTTACTTTTCCATCTTTATACATTTGAATTCCTTTTTCGACTATTATACTCAAGTAATGTTGCCGGTACTATGGGCTGCTTGCAGTTCAATCAACGTTTTCAGGTATAAAATTCAGCATATATAAAATATACGCATACGTGTTTATCATATATAGAAAAAAATCAAATTTTTTAGGAAGTTTTGCTTCCCTGATAGAGGGCTTGTATTGTTGAGAAATTTGTGCCAAAGGGGTTCGCCCTCTATAGGAGTCGGAGAAAAGATGACTTGCTTTTGAATAGCGTTCTCCGGAAGGAAACAATGCAACAAGATTTTTTTTGCAAGACCCCAATTAGGTGTCATCCTCTTTCTAGATTACTTGTCAATCGATTGATTTTTCCATTGATTGTTTAACTGAGTGAAAGATACACCTAATAGTCAAACAAACCAGCGCAATTAGAATTGAGAGAGTGATACAAATATTAACAAAAACCTAATGAAAGTGTTGGGTGAAACCAATAATAAATCCTTCATTAGAGCACCAACGCCATTTAACTTATAGTCCTAAGAACTCGGCAGATATAATGATAGCATTACTACAAGAATGATCAGTTTTGTTATTTGTCCTAAGTATATTTGTCTTCAGTAAAAGCGGTATACTGATGTAATTGTGACATCTATCGCAGCAAGATTATGAAATTTTGTGACGAATGCGTCGCATGCATAAAAGCAGGAGGCATGATGAGCTCACTTTTTTCGCATCGCCAAACAGGCTGGCTACACAGTGCCTAGCTGTAATGGAAGAAAATGATTCGCATGCTCTCCGCCGTTGCTAGAAAATAAAACCAACGCGGCGAGATGACCTTAATACGACGCGCGCATATTGTTATATATGCACATGTATAAAGTATTTATAGCAATATTATGAGTTCATAAGGTGCCATCATTAGGAGGCTGGGCGTGTAGCCTTGCTCGGCCTTTTCTGTTCGCAGGGTGATTTATCGCCTCGGGCGCAGCATGAATCGAATGACATATGCGTCGCCTTTGTCCCGCACCCATTAAGGTTAGGCCCCTTACGAATACAAAGGGAGAATTTGAAACTGGTCTTCTTTTTTTCGCCTATATTTTATGTATTTTTCGGGATCACTGCAGCCGTTTTTATTCACCTTGGTTTTATTTATTCACGGCTTTACAAGAAACAGCGTATTTAGTTACAAGCTGAAGGAGAAAGGCAGCTCGATTTCTTATAGGAAAAGATGGAAGGACGGTTCAGAATGCACAAGGAGCTAGGGAGCATTTTGACTGAACTGCTCTTTAATTATTTCATCCCAGAACGAATACTAAATGCTTATCTCAGGCACCTCATCATGTGCTGGTGCTGTAGATGAGCCGAAAATCTTTCTGCTTTTTTTTGTCTTAAAACTATATAAAAGCTTGGAGGTGTCGACCTTGGTGGAACAGTTGTTACAGCGCTCGGCTGCTGACGTTAAGGTAGCGTGTCAGATCTCGACCATAGCGATCGAAATTTCAATGAAGACGTTATGCTAGAGGACCGAGTGACGTCCAGTGCATGTTAAAGTATACACCAGGTGGTCGAAATTTCCGAACTTCTCCACTGTGGCCTTATAATCATATTAAGGTTTTGCACGTACAACCCCGTATATAATTATTATCAAGCAAGGGGAGAAAAATAACTCGCAGATGACCGAATAACATATTGTTTGAGAATAAAAACACTCTTTTGTCTCGTGATACAAGTAACCTCTAACCGGAGCTTGTTGAAACATAGTTTTGTGTGAATTTAAAGCGCAGATTTATCATATGAGTGCTCACTGGAAAAAGTGAGAACTTTTTAAAGACGCTTATTGCTTTTTATTTTGTTAATTAAGTGTGGCGGAGTGTTTCAAAAATTTTCTATACATTTTGATATGAGTAAACATTGAAACAATGAAATAAAGCGAGAGATATTGCCATTACCAATGACTTGAAAAGATGTGATTACCAATGACTTGAAAACTCTTTATATCAGAGAAGTAAAAAAAGCGCGTCTCCTTACTACAAAACTCGGTGATACTGAAGCGCAGGATGGTTTCGGCCAGGTAAGCCTCTCTCCCAATTACACAAAGCAAGAACTTTACCGAAGAACCTACCACCATGAGTGGAGTCTAGACAACGTTCCAGAGGCCGAAAATTATACCATGGTGTTAAAACCTCCATCCTTAGGAAACAATATAGCATGGACGAAATAGAAGGAGGGAAAGACAGATGAGGGTTATCATCCGACCGACTTAAACACAAACACGCATAGGAAGGAAACGCAGCATGAAACAACAAAATAAAGATGGAGAGAAAAGCAAACACCAAATGATTTAAAAAGGAAGACGCGCAGAAGTCCGAAAGGGTTGACAACCTTTTGCAGCGACTTCCCACTTGGTTGAGCTCACATTGTGGAACGAGCATGCAAGATATTTTGATGAATAGTGGGTTGCATATATTTTATTTTTCTAAAGTAGCAGACATCAGTCAGTCTTGTTTCAGCCACGTAAACAAGCCAGAAATATATACCCACCAAAAGCATGCTGTTAAAAACAATGCTCTGTCCTAATGATGTCACTATTATTGTCAAGCGTAATCTCTCGCATGAAGTACCAAGGAGGACTCTCATCAAAGGAGACACGGGGAAGAGAAAGTGAGAGCATTAAACAAAAAAAACGCACAAGAAAGCCGGAATCGGCATCCGAACATGTTAGTGCATACGTGATAACCGAGGCTTTCGGGACGGGGAGGCAGCAAAGGGAGCCTCGACTCGCCGAACTACAAGCGGGTTGAGGCACGATAAGTTATAGATAAGCATGCTGTAGGTGTCGACACCTGAGGAGCAAGACGATGATAAATTGCTCCCAGTCATCCGAGATAAGGGAAGACGAAGATGGAAAAGGTAAGGCACGCCTATATGTGCGATCTACTTCCTGAAAACAGGAATGAGGCTACACGAAAGGTACGTTTCATGAATTAAGGAGAAACACGTTTCATAGTGATGATACTGTAGCAACTAATTCATGGTAAGACCCCATACCTATTGAGCATGTACATTATATTTTGCATCGCGTTCGTCGTTTAGCTCTCAACGCACGACAGTACGCCTTTTCAGTGAACGTGCACCAGTACGGTGGTTGAAAAAGCTGTCAGTATGAGAACCAAATGAGCCAACAAGTAAATGCGGAAGAACACAGTAGCGAATAAATAGCAATGGGAGCTTAACCCCTCGATGTTCTGAGAAGATCACTTCTTTCCCATCTTACAACTTTGATTTGTACTCCCCCTGGCGTCTTTCACCAAAGTAAGAGCTCTCTTTTACTATGCGCATTTTTCTCGGTGCTTCCTTTTTCCAATGGTCACCTGGTGGACAAACACGATTTCTCGCACATTATCTCACTTTTCTCCCAACAATTCTCTCGCATCTTCCTTGTTCCTGCAGTCACTGTTATCATCTGAATCGATGGGCGCTGTTTGCAAGGCTTGCTTCATGCAGTGCAGCGTCCGGTGATCAGGCTCCTCCGGCGTGTCACTTTGGTTAGCTCTCTTTGTACGCCAAAAGAAAGTCGACCAACACCTGCTGACTGCGACGTGCGCAAAAGTATGGATCTCTTGCGTGTGAGCGTCACGTGATGTAGCACGTGCTGTACCTCGGTTTTAGTCACTGCCAGGCGCTTTGTGCCTGGTTTCTTGAAGGTATTTTGGCTGGGTCACTACGAATTTCGAGAACCTTCTAATAGTGAACCTATATATAACTGGGACATTCCGTGTGTTACCGTACCAAAACGTGAGTGCCGCATAAATAGGGCGCACCACACTACTCGCCACTGGTGTACTAAAAATTGAAGAAAAGAACGCTTGAGTGGTGAAGACTGAATGACATTTTACATAAAATGCTAAGCGCATGCGACATGCCAGATGAAATGCACGAGGTGTGTTGAAAAACGAAGATTGCTTGAGCCACGCGTTCAAGCGAAGATCGCAATAGCTTCGTGCGCAACGCCTTCAGGATAGATAGCCTGCTTCGGTTCTCTGTGCACACCTCAACCTTGGCGTAAGGAAACTGTGCGCCGAACAATGATCGTTTCAAAGTGCCATATGACGCCTTTTGCAAGCGCAGTTGTTAATTATTCCATTTTCAAATCAGCGAAACGCCCACTGCGTATAAGTAGGGCAATACGCGAACCTACGCAGCTGTTGTTGGACGACGACGAAGTTACTTAGTGATAGAACGCGTCTATCACTACTAACTGTTTTTCGTTATATTTTCCACAATTCCTGGGATGCTCTCTGCGTCCCTTCTTGTGGCGATGGCAGCGGCGACTTCTACAGGCCCACGTCGTCAAATTTCAGCGCCCTCAAGCTTTTATGTGGCTCAAGGCTCATGGTCCATCACCAGCGACGGCTCCAGAGATGCTCCTGCTCTCGTGCCCATGGACGAAGAACGAACTGCTCGCCCGTCTGGCTACAGCTCAACATTTGTAAGCTCCGCAAGGAAACGAGGCTCTTGGTGCAGCTCCAGTGAAGACACGGACATCTACTCAGTCGACGGCGACGACTCATCAGGTGGCAGCTTCGTGTCTGTGATGAGCCGCAAGGCCAAAAGGAGGCACATCAAGACGTCATCACCAGTAAGCACGTCAACCGTGAAGGCAAGGAGTGAACGCTGGCCGCATACCATTCTCTTCATGCCCGTGGATCCTTCCGCCAGCCTTTGAAAATTGAACAGGCAAGCCATTTCCAATGTTCTTGAGGGAATAGCACAGAATGAAATCAAAGAGGTCCGGCTAAACACACGTAAGAACGTTTTAGCTGTTGACACAACACATGCAGACACGCTGGAGAAGCTTCGAATGATGACAGAGTTTGGAGATGTCAAAGTACGAACAGTCGTACCGATGACTGGGACCTACACTGCAGTTGTCATTTACGACATTGACTTGGCAATCCCAAACACGGATCTACCCATTCTGATAAAACCGGCGTACGAAGGAGTGGTCATTAAGCATATAAGCCGCCTCGGGAACAGCCGCTGCGTTAAGATAGTCTTTAAGGGTGACTCAATCCCTACGCACGTCAAGGTGGGACATTTCCGGCATGTGGTACGGCATTTTGTCCCAAAGCCGCTTCAGTGCCACAAGTGTTTCAAGATCGGCCATGTCAAGGGCGTCTGTGCGAACTCTACTGTATGCCCCCGGTGCGTGGAGGCGCACACGGTAGACACCTGTTGTGCAACAACTTATAGGTGCGGCAATTGTCGAGGTACGCATGAAGCGACGTCCAAGGAATGCCCAATACTCAAGAAAGAAATGGGTATCCTGAAAGAAATGGTCAGGGATAACTCCACCCATAGAGAAGCTTCACAGAAAATCCGGCGTCGGCGTCGCCACCTACGGAAGCGCTCCAGTCATGGTGATATTCATGCACCACTTCGGTCTACACCACCCTCAACATCCAGTAGAAAGCCAGAGAGTACAAGAATACCTCCACCGGCGAAGCCTCTCTCCCCTGAAGACTGGCCGGTGCTTGCGAACGCACGGCCTTCCGAGCAGCCTTCCCGCTCTCTGCTCCCAGTGAAAGCCAATGCTGCTGATGACGAGGCTCCAACAGCAGATTGTCAAATTATTCCTATGCTGTGATCCATTGTGAGTGTCATCAGAAGTCTTCTGACAAACATCGATACGCCAACTGCTAGGAGCGGCCTACAGGTGCTGGACGCGTTGAGTCCGGTTCTTGCAAGCCTCCAGTAAAGCCATGGCCGACAATCACAAGTCGTTCCGTCAGGATGTCAGAGAAGCGTCGATTTTTCAGTGGAACGCAAGAGGTCTGAGATCTCGCATATCTGATTTTCGCCAGTTTGTTCATCTGTACCGATTTCCTATCATGATTATATGTGAACCGAAATTATCGCACCCAATCAGATTATCCGGCTACGTGTCATTTTTCTCTTCAAGTGACATCGAAAGTAGCAAGGTTGTATTTATTCGCCGGGTGCTTACTTACGTCGTCCAGCCAGTGCGACCTCACGACGGCAATCAGTATGTGTACTTGTCTGTTAAAAAAGGAAAGGTGACATTCGCACTTCTAGGCGTGTATATATCCCCATCAAGTCATTTCGACGCCAACAAACTAGACAGCATATTAAGGGCGCATCCGGGTCCGTGGGTTATCACCGGGGATTTCAATGCGCATCATCCCATCTGGGGAAGCTCAAGGCTTAATTCAACGGGACGACGTCTAGCATCATTGGTTTCCAGCCATGGTCTTGTCCTTCTGAATGACGCCAGTCCTACGTTTTTACGAGGCACTACATATAGCAGCTGCCTTGATTTGTCCTTTGTTTCACGCCGATTTGCTACACGGGTAAAGTGGTTTTTGGACATTGAAACACACGGAAGCGACCACATCCCCACTTACCTGAAGATCAAAGGTATTTCGAACACGTACTCCCCTACCACAACACAAAGAATAGATTGGAGTGTGTTCAAAACTCAACTTGAGGATGCTTGAGAAGAAGGCCTGTCCAATGGTCTTCAGCAAGCTATTAAGGAAACTGCACATGCGGCTATGCGCACAATAATATGCTCTTTGAAGTACTCTGAATGTGACCTCGAGCTGGAGCGACTTCGTGTGATCCGCCGTCGTGCCGAAAGGCGATACCGACGCACCAATTCCACAGACGATCTACGGACAGCCCGGCGCATCCAAAAGAAGATACAACGGCGCCTTGACAAATTAGACACCCAACGATGGAGGAAATTTTGTGCGTCGCTAGATCCTCATAAACCCCTGTCTCAGATATGGAGAATTGTGCGAGGCCTACGTTCTGTTCCAGAGCAGCGTTTTCCCTTCAAAGCCCTTGCACTTTTTCATCGCCGGCATGAAATTGAGGTAGCAGAAGATTTCTGCGCTATGACCGTGGGCCAGACAGCGTACACAAGCCTACGTACAGTGAATCATATCCCTCACTCACGGGACCCACGTATGAATCTACCGTTTACATCACAGGAGCTCGATGCGGCGCTCGTCTTATGTAATAAGTCGTCGTCAACTGGCCCGGATGACATCTCATACAGGATGCTGTGCAACCTTGGTAAACGGGCACGAGAAGCACTTCTTAACATCTTCAACGATTCCTGGCAAGCTGGCGTCGTTCCGCAAGATTGGAAGATTAGCCGCTTGGTACCGATTCTTAAGCCTGGCAAATCTCCCCTGGACATTGCCTCTTACCGACCGATCGCACTCTCAAGTTGCGTAGGGAAGGTAATGGAGAGAATGATCTTGGCCAGGCTTGAATGGTACCTGGAATACTATGAGATATATCCGAACGCCATGGCTGGTTTTCGCCGTCACCGATGTTCGATCGACAATGTTATAGATCTTGTCACATATGTCCAGCAACAAAAGGCAGGTAAACGACTATCTGCAGCCATGTTCCTTGACGTAAAAGGAGCATACGACAACGTTCTACATGACGCCATCCTCGAAGCCATTGAGTCAGTGGGCCTAGGCGGGCAACTGTATTGTTGGACACGCAGTTATTTACAAGGGCGTACCTTATTTGTGAACACTGCAGATGGTCCAACCTCCCAACACCCAACGCATCGTGGAGTCCCACAAGGTGGCGTCTTGAGTCCAACCCTCTTCAACCTCGTTCTCATTGGTCTTGTAGACCGACTACCAAGTGTGGTCAAGTTATCCATGTACGCTGACGACATCTGCGCCTGGACATCTGGCGTGACAAGACCTCAGGTACGCGCAAGACTTCAGAAAGCTGTGACGTTGGTATCAGTGTACCTCAAGGACCAGGGTCTGAAAATCTCGCCAGCGAAATTCGCATTGATTGCTTTAGTCGAAAGCCAATGAGACCATACGCTATATCAATCGATGGCGAAGTCATACCATATGTCAGGACGCACAGATTTCTAGGCGTATTCATTGATAGAGACCTCTGCTGGGGCCCACATGTGGCCCACTTGAAGAAGAGGCTGACAGAAATTGCTAACTTATTCAAGTATCTTGGAGGAAAAACCTGGGGGACTTCAGTACATGCAATGATGCAATTGTACAAGACGCTTTTTCTTGGCTATTTGCGCTACAGTTTGCCTGTGTTGACCAACACCAGTAGAACCAACATTCGGACTCTCGAAAGCATCCAGGCTATGGCTCTGCGAGTTTGTCTGGGGCTACCGCGATGTTCATCAACAGCTGAGACAATCCAGATCGCTAATGACTACCCGCTAAAGACGCATATCATGATGGAAGTGCTCAGAGCACACGTGAGGCATCTTACTCGTGCCGCTGCCCATCATCTAGCTTCACTGCCAGAAGCCCGACCTCGTGCCTCATTTTGCCAGACAGTCTTGTCATATCGCACACGCATTCCTACGGGATATACAACTCCATCGAGGATTTCAACTCCCCCATGCAGTATGACCTATGCACATGTTGAACTCACGGTTCCAGGCATAGGGTCAAAAGCCCGGCTCTCGTCTACAGCGCTAAAGCAGCTTTCTCTTCTCTTGTTATATGAGAAATACAGTGAGCATACTCATCTATATACTGACGCTTCAACTAAAGTGGATGGGTCTGCAGGGTCGGTGATCTTTCCTGCAACAGCGACAACGGTGAAGTTTCGTTTATCCCACCAGACATCATCGACAGCTGCGGAACTTGCTGCTCTACGTAGCGCAATTCAAGTAATTAAACACCAAGAAGCCAAGAAATGGAGCGTGTTCACGGACTCTAAGGCAGCACTACAGTGTTTGATATTCGCCTTACGCCGGGGACCTCATGAACAACTAGTGCTGGAAATTAGAGAGCTGCTTCACCACCTCTTCGACGAAGGACACAGAATCACGTTTCAGTGGCTTCCAAGTCACTACGGCATATTGGGCAACGAACATGCCGATGCAGCTGCCCGATCAGCACACGAAGATGGTGAAGAAAAATCTATACCATTTTCAAGGACTGATGCTGCAATGACCATCCGAAAAATCGCTAATGCAGAATTAAAATCCCTGTGGAACACCGAGTGCTTACGGCACACGCGACTGCGTAGACTGGACACGTCTCGTCGACTCCGGCCTCCGTCTGGACTCTCTCGACTCGAGACAACGGTGCTTTACCGACTATAGCTTGGTGTCGCCTTCACCAAAGCTTTCGCCTTCCGAATCGGCATGGAAGACAGTGCTGCTTGCGGTCATTGCGGCAGCGATGAAACTATAGAGCACGTTCTCTGTCACTGCCCTCGTTACAGCGTGCAAAGACGGCAACTAGCTGCTGCGTTAGCTCGCCTTGACGACAGACCTTTGTCAGAATAATCAGTGCTGGAAAGACGACATGATTTGTGTGTTCACAGAAAATCAGTGAAGGCCTTACTGAACTTTTTGCATGGCAGCGGCCTATTGTATAGACTGTAGCACCCCAGCTCCACCCCCCCCTTTTTTTTTTTCGCGCGCGTCTATTTCCCTCTTCGCTTTCTTTCCAATCTTTCTTCCCCATTCCTCCTTCCCCTAGTGCAGGGTAGCAAACCGGATGCTCCATTTTCTGGTTAACCTCCCTGCCTTTCCCTCATTTTATTCTCTCTTCTACGCAGCTGTTCACTTTGTTGATTGTTCTACTGCTGACGATGATCAAATATGTTCTAGCGCTTTGTTATAGGTGGTCTTCAAAACACCCACTCGTCCCTTAGTTCACAAGTATTGACACCATGCGCGATCTTAAGCTTTTGCTACGAATATATGACGCGTTAAGGGGACTCTTTCTACTACATGACATCCACGTAGTCTTTGTTTTTCTCCCGAAGTATTTTCAGATATCGTAGCTCTATGCTAGTACATTTACTTTTCACGCAGATTGGCTGGTTACCATTCTCACTCCAACCCGAAAATATCATTTGTTTAGTTAATTTACATTTTCCTCAATTTCTTGGTCAAGCAAAAGGTGATAAACTTTCTGTAGAGCTAACGACGCCGATGCCGGAATCAATGCGACACGAGCTCCTCAGCACAAGCGTGTTAAAAAAACGGCACACCGCTGAAATCGAAACCTTTAAAGCCAAACTTTTCAGCTTTGACGCTAACTTTAAAACAGTATGAACAGGTATTTAGAACTTCAAATTTAGAGGAAGTGCACACTTAGAGACAGTACCACGAACGAAAATCGGGTGTATAGGCGAGAAAAACGCTCGCCCATATAGTTATTTATAAGGTATTTTCTTCGCTCATATGTATTTGTCTAATTTCTATGTATTCACTTTTGATAAGGAAGTGTCACTATCTCATTCGCTGAGAGCGCTTCTTATGCGTAAGAGCACTTCCTATATTTCTTAATGTTTTGTTCTTTCAAAGCAATTATGCTTAAAATTTTATTTATGATCGCTAGCTGTCGTCAAAATCCACAGACATTAAATACAGACCTGAAAAAAAAGGCAAGAAGAGTGAGTAGGTTGATTCTCCTTTGTATTATAAAGCTTCTTATTTTTCAAGGATCTTTCCCAAACTTATTTATATTGAGGAGGTTCTCTTACTTCTTGCACTTGTGGTGGTACAGCACATTTTTTTCTTTATTTTTGATTTAAATAATATATTCTGTGAGCTCTGCTGCCATGTTTGCTTTTCCAGAGGCACTGTTGTCTCCATTACGCCACTTATTGAACCAGCCACTGTAAACACATCACCATCCACTTGCTCTGTCATCCGTGGACTTGCCCAACACGACTAGAAAAAAAATACACAAAGAGTCTCATTTGTGGCAAAGTCCCTTTATACCATGACTCGTCACAGATGAGAGTTAAGTAAACAATGCGATATCGGTTCTTCCTTTTTCCATTGCTGTTTCCAGTGTGCAAAAAAAAACATTTATGAATAATATTCCGATTTCTCTTTTTGTCTTGTTGGCATCAGTACTACTCCATCAGAAGTTCAATATCTGTTGGATAATTTGCGTCAGTGGGAATTCGGGAAAAGTACGGTGCTTCTTGGGAGGTCTATTGGCTAACTGCTGGATGTTCGCCAGTGTCCAGTAGGGAATATTGGCGTTCATTATCCTTCCATCCTACAAGGCGACGTGATGCTATGTTTTTTTTTATTATTGTCGAGTAAGCCATGACTATCATTCGCATCAAATTAGGCCTTTACCACTTGCAAGAACAGTGTGAACACTACGCGCGAACCTCCCGAATCTTTACTGCTTCGTTTTCTGTCGGTATTCTCACTGTACGCGGCCTAAAGGTGAGGTGAGAAGTTAAGGAGCGTGGCAGCTCGAAGAGGGATTTCGAGATCATTACGACTGAGTAGGAGAGCATGGAAGCGTGCTGTGGAACTTGTTTTGACAAATAGAATGACATCAGGCCTCTTTCATTACGCGGCATCACGTTCCACAATTAAATAGAATTTTGAGCAAAATAAGGAGAAATGAGTGCAAATTAGTAAGACAATCATCCATATGGGGGCGAAGACGAGTGCCTCTAAATTCTTCGCTGCATTGATCCGCTTGTGTCCGCGAATGTCACGTCGGCTTCAAAGGCATAAATGTTACTATGACACACACCATCTGTGGCTGCCATGTCAGTCTTTACCAGTTAAACAGTGGCTACATTATTTCATGTCGTGTGACGCCGCTCGCGCATTTGGTGTCTTGAAAGGCGTCATGGGCAGCTCACAAAGAGAAAAGGGGTAGAAACGGGCCATCTATGCCATACGCAACACTTCGTCACTCGCGAAAACAAATTGCTTTAAGCTGTGAAAAAATCTGCGTGTTGATGGAACTGCATTAAGAGGCCTGGGGTGCGGCCTCACCGGTAACCACCGCCGGGAACGCACTCCCTCACCAGAGAAGGATTGGCCACCCTGGTGCAGTATCTGGCCACTACCTCCCACATGCATACGTCAAATAACTCACGGCCCTCATTCCCCAGCAGCTGCGAAGCAACTGACCACGGCGGCGGTCAGATCTGCAACGCAGCCGAGGGTGCTAAGAATCTCTGGATCCGGACAGGCCGCCATTGGAACCTGAACTTGGCAACATTTAATGCTAGAACCTTATCTAGTGAGGGAAGTCTAGCTGTACTATTCGAGGAGCTAGAGGGTGTTAAATGGGATATAATAGGGCTCAGTGAGGTTAGGAGGACAAAGGAGGCCTATACGGTGCTACAGAATGGGAACGTCCTTTGCTATCGGGGCTTGGCAGACAGAAGAGAACTGGGAGGGGGGTTCCTAATTCACAGAAACATAGCTGGCAACATAGAGGAATACTATAGCATTAATGAAAGGGTGGTAGGTATCGTAATTAAACTGAATAAAAGATACAAAATGAAGGTAGTACAGGCTTACGCGCCTACATCCAGCCATGATGACGCTTCAGTTGAAAGCTTTTATGAAGACGTGGAATCGGCAATGAGTAAGGTAAAAACAAAGTATACTATAGTGATGGGTGACTAATGCAAAGGTAGGGAAGAAGCAGGCTGGAGACCAGGCAGTAGGAGATTATGGCATCGGTACTAGAAACGCCAGAGGAGAGCTACTAGTAGAATTCGCAGAACGCAATAATTTACGGATTTTGAATACCTTCTACCGAAAACGAGAAAACCGCAAGTGGACATGGAGGAGCCCTAACGGCAAAAATAAGAACGAAATAGACTTTATAATGAGTGTACACCCAGGAATCGTGCAGGATGTGGAAGTGGTTGGCAAGGTGCGATGCAGTGACCAGAGACTAGTACGGTCTCGAATTCGCCTAGACTTGAAGAAAGAACGACAGAAACTGATACGCAAGAAGCCAATCAATGAGCTAGCACTGAGAGGGAAAGTACAGGAATTCAGAGTGTCGCTGCAGAACAGGTACTCGGCTCTTAGTGAGGAAACCAACCTTAGCGTAGATGCAATGAATGATAATCTGACGAGTATTATTACGGAGTGTGCAGTGGAAGTTGGAGGCAGGGTAGTTAGACAGGACACTTTCAAGCTTTCCCAGGAAACAAATAACCTGATTAAGAAGCGTCAAATCATGAAAGTGTCAAGTACAACAGACAAAATAGAACTGGCAGAGCTTTCGAAGTTGATTAACAGGCGTAAGGTATGCGATGTAAGAAGGTATAACATGGAGAGAATTGAACACGCTCTGAAAAACGGAGGAAGCGTCAAAGCAGTGAAGAGGAAACTTGGGATAGGCAAAAGTCGCATGTATGCACTAAGGGACAAAGAAGGAAAAATAACTACCAATATGTATAGGATAGTTAAAATAGCCCAGGAGTTTTACAGAGATCTGTACAGTAGCGGAGACAACCACGACCTTAATACTATAAGAACTAGCAGTAACCCAGATGACACCCCATCAGTAATGATAGAAGAAGTCAGAAAAGCTTTGGAGAGCATGCAAAGAGGCAAAGCTGCTGGTGAGGATCAGGTAACATCAGATCTGCTGAAAGATGGAGGACAGATTGTGTTAGAAAAACTAGCCACCCTGTTTACGAGGTGTCTCCTGACGGGAAGAGTACCAGAGTCTTGGAAGAACGCTAACATTATCTTAATACATAAGAAAGGAGATGACAAGGACTTGAAGAATGACAGACCGATCAGCTTGCTCTCTGTACAAGCAAGCAATTTACAAAGGTAATTGCTAACAGAGTAAAGAAAACATTAGAATTCAATCAACCAAAGGAACAAGCAGGATTTCGAACAGGCTACTCAACAATTGACCACATTCATACTATCAATCAGGTAATAGAGAAATGCTCAGAGTATAACCAACCACTATACATAGCCTTCATAGATTACGAGAAGGCGTTTGATTCAGTAGAAATATCAGCCGTCATGGAGACACTGCAGAATCAGGGCGTAGATGAAGTATATATAAACATTCTGGAAGAAATCTACAGGGGATCAACTGCTACCATAGTGCTTCCTAAAGAAAGCAACAAAATACCAATCAAGAAGGGTGTAAGGCAGGGGGACACAATCTCCCCAATACTATTTACCGCGTGCTTACAGGAGGTTTTCAGAAGCCTAGAATGGGAGCAGTTAGGGATAAGAGTTATGCAGAATACCTTAGTAACCTGCGCTTCGCCGATGACATTGCATTGCTGAGTAACTCAGGGGACGAATTGCAACTCATGATTACAGAGTTGAACAGGGAGAGCAGAAAGGTGGGTCTTAAAATTAATCTGCAGAAAACGAAAGTAATGTACAACAACCTCGGAAAGGAGCAGTGCTTCGAGATAGGTAATAGTGCACTTGAAGTTGTAAAAGACTATGTCTACTTAGGACAGGTAATCACAGCAGAGCCGAACCACGAGATTGAAGTAACTAGAAGAATAAGAATGGGGTGGAGCACATTCGGCAAGCACTCTCAAATTATGACAGGTAGATTGCCACTATCCCTCAAGAGGAAGGTATATAACAGCTGTATCTTGCCGGTACTTAGCTACGGAGCAGAAACCAGGAGACTTACAAAGAGGGTTCAGCTTAAATTGAGGACGACGCAGCGAGCAATGGAAAGAAAAATGGTAGGTGTAACCTTAAAAGACAAAAAGAGAGCAGAGTGGATTAGGGGACAAACGGGGGTTAAGGATATCATAGTTGAAATAAAGAAGAGAAAATGGACATGGGCCGGGCATGTAGCGCGTAGACAGGATAACCGCTGGTCATTAAGGGTAACTAACTGGATTTCCAGAGAAGGGAAGCGGGTTAGGGGGAGACAGAAGGTTAGGTGGGCAGATGATATTAAGAAGTTTGCGGGTATAAATTGGCAGCAGCAAGCACAGGACCGGGTTAACTGGCGGAACATGGGAGAGGCCTTTGTCCTGCAGTGGACGTAGTCAGGCTGATGATGATGATGATGTGGTGAACGTATTCCATTATCTTTCGGCAAGTGGCGGATTTTCTAAACTTGAGTGATTTTGACCACGAGATTACAAGCTAAGAGTTAATTGACTTATCATGAGCATTGAGCTCGTGAAAAAAAATTCTTCACTGGTGTCGGTAGTTTTGTCCTTGTGGTTATAAAAATATTTGTCACGTTTGTGCATTGCGTTAACAAACACCTGTATTTCGCTATTAATAAGCTGCCTTTTTCTTTTTATCTCATATATTGAAGTTTTTGTCTTGGCGAAACGAGGGTCAAGTGAAAATGCAGTGTGTATCAGGTGTCCGCACACTAAAATTTTTGTAACATTCTAGTGTGCAGAAAAACAGCTAGGGTTGTATCACTGAGTAGAAATCAATAAAAAAAAACAGAATGAGGTAATGCAAAAATAGAGAGATGAAAGGAGGAAAAGATAACAAAGCTGCATTTACTCATCTTTAAGTTGCTTGCTATTGCCTTCTTTCATTTTCTTTTTTTATGTGGGTTGCGTTGTGAACATTTGTGGTTAGGTTTTTATAAATATCTTATATTTTATTATATGTCATTTATCAGGTTTTCAGTTCTGCTTCAAAGTTCAATACAAGGCTCCATTTCATGTATTTCATTTTTCACGCACCAGCATCGATCTTCCACATATGAGCGTGCCTCTGTCACCAACAAGACCAGCGTGCCAAGCCTCACCGCTTCGTTTTTTTAACCGCATCATCTTCCTTATCATTTCCTTTTCCGTGCTTTTCCATTCTTCCAGCCTAAAGCGTTCGCCACATGGGCGGAGCCTAATGAGACGCTCCGGTTGAGAGGCAATTGTTGCGTAAGCAGCTCCTTCACAAAGCTCTCTAGACACGACGAAAGATCGCGGTGAAAAATGAGCACTACCACAACTACTCCCGAAAACAATGGGGAAGTAGCAAATTGGGCTGCGATGGATGCTCTGTCCTATGCGGTGGTTTCTAATTGCTTTTGTGCGGTGCTGGATGGCCCTCTTTTGACTGCACTGACCCAGTGAAGAGGAGAGAGAGAGGATATGTTGCTGAACGCTCAAGCGGTTAACTATGATTCCAGTCGCAGGACGATACAGCCACCGAAGTTTCGTCGCGACTAACTACAACGTTAACGTTCAAGGAAAGTGTTTTAGTGCTGACCAAAACAAAGGCAGGCTAAAGGTGTCTTGATGCATTCGTGGCAGTTGACGCTGTTTATATATTTCGTATACCAAAGTCAGCATGACGTCAGAAAACATTCCTTGAAATCGTGCTAGCTATGAAATATACGCGTCATGAAAACAAAATATGTCAGTTTTAAGTAGTGTTTATTTGCTAGCATACGAGAACTTGTCAAATGGAAATAAAAAAGGTGAAAGGGAGAGGTGCAGGTTATGTTAAACGCTAAACTAAATCTGGAAAAAAATTCTCGAAATTCAAGGTATGGTTATAGGGTGAGTCGCAAGGCTGAGCTCTGATTGAATGTTTGCTTCGTCAGTATTGATAATAACAATTTCTCGGGTTTCACCTGAAAAAGCACGGCATGATTGAGACATAAAGAAGACTACATCTTGGTTTCGGCAATTTGGGGTTATTTAGCGTATGCCTTAATTTAAACTCAAGGGTGTTTTTCGCATTTCGCCTCTTTCTAAGTGAGGCAGCCGAGGGCGGAAATCGAACCATCCCTATTTAGCTTATCAGCGCAACACCTTCTGTTCTAAGTCGTCTCGGTGGGTCTTCCTAGCATAGTGGTTGGACTAGTATAAGAAGGTGATCAATGCAATGGGCTGAGAGAAAAATGTACTTGGACTTCCAGCCATCTTAAATAAACGCACAAGGTACCATGTGAGTTCTTGCGAAGCAGGTATGCCCAGAGCATCAAGATTACAAACGCAGCTTCACAAGGAAGGTCAAAGGCGAACAAATGCATGCTGCGTCGTATCTTTTTCTGCCATAGCATTATGCTAGTGCCATCACCTGCACCTTCGTTCATCAAATACTCGTCTGGAATCACGCACGTCGCACAGATGACAGTGATCGATCACACTCGTAACCGTCGACGGACAAGCACTTGCAAAAACATAGTAATCGGCTTGAGAGAACAACTGTAAGTGTACGCGGAAGCTAAGCTGCAGAAACAGTATTCCGAATAATTTATTTCCTTCCTCACCATCGAATTCAGCCAGGCCGAACAATAGCTCCCTCGTGAAGTAGGGGACGGGCGTTACTAAGCAGGCAATTAGTAGGCACGTAGTATTCGTGGCCTCACTGTAGAACGAAGCGAAACCCATCTCCCGGCTTTATTTTTTGTTTCTTGAAGCCTAGGTAACGCGGTCGCCTTTCTTTATGAAGTAATATAGCACTTTATTGAGCCTTGTAATTATCCTCGACTACATCCGGGATATATAGTGCATGGTGGTGGCAGGTGCCGATACAGAACTCGAAGAGTGCTTGAATTAATCGCTGCTGATGCGAGGCGGCGTTTGTTTCTATCAAATTGGAGAGTTTGAAGGCCTCGCTGAATAATTACGCAAGACGGGAGGGCCCAGAAACTTTGTACATGCATCGGTAGTGCGATTTGGAAATTGTTTTCGGCACATTGTTTTAAACGATTCCTGATTTATTGTGAAGTGCACGTGCTTGCTTCGAACAATTCACTTGGATCGTGACTTATTCGTATTACTCAAGATGTAGCCAATCGGTATGTTGATGCTTTTCATTTACGTAGCAAAACAAATGAGCGAAATGTTTGAATTACGACAGCAAATTTAGCCTTCAAAATAAGAATGGGGCAGACGCAAAGCAAAACAAAAATACTAATTGAAAACATGAACGCGGTGATCCCACATTCTCGGTTCTTCTTTTTCGCGCAGTAAGTGGTCATTGACATTCTCTATGCGTCCATTTGTGCGGTGGTCGCATTTTCCCGGTCCACTTAATCGAGTCCATTGCTTCGCTTAGCCGTTTCCGTCTGTGCCTCATTGCTCTCAGAAATGCTTGAAGGCTCCGAGAGTGCGACACTCCACACAGGATTTCAGATACCGTAATGATAGGGAGAGCATGAGACACAAAAGAGCAGAAGGAAAAGAGGGCGTAGCTTTGCGTTCACAAGCGATTAAGTCGTCACTGGCTTCCGTTCACTTATGAGAGTGCGCGAAGAGTCGTCGCCGTCATAATCATCGCGGAGGAACAATTGCAAGATTCAGCACGAAGCGGGTCTCTATAGAAAAAAAAACTAAAAAACGAAGCAAGACAAAGCTGGTAAGTCACCCGGCTGCGTATTTTATTCATGACTCGATCACATCACTCATACAACTCTTTTGTACTGCGCGCTCTCTCTTGTCACCCATAGGCGAGAAACGAGAAAGCGGAAAAGAAGTGTAAAGAGTCTAAGAATCTTGTCGGCCATTATTGAAGATACAAAGACAGAGGTATTTGTGAAGTGTTCATCGCTCATTCCTTGGAAATATAAAAAAAAGATGTTATAGTATTGCAGTTTGATTGCTCTCCGCAAAATTTTGAGTAGCAGATGCCATGATTCGCTGTCATTATTAGCATGCGCAAACATTGCTTTCATTGAATTTAAATATACCTAGAGTATTACGTCCCAGAAGACAGATATGATTATGAGAGACCCCGTAGTAGAGGACTCCGGAAATTCTGACCATGTGGTGTTCTTTAACGTCCGCTGACATCGCATAGTACATGGGCTTCTACGGTTTCGCCTCCATCGAGATGCGACCACCGCGGCTGGAATCGAACCCACCAACTTTTGGTCGAGCAACCGAGTACTGTAATCACTGACCTTCTGCAGCGGACCATTGCCTTCGTTTGTTCAAGGATATGTGAATTTCTCGAAATACTCAAAGGCGACGCGTGATAGACCATAGTGTATAAACAGGTGAAACCAGAATCCCGGTAACTCAAGAAGATCACGCCATCAGAAGAGGTACAAACTACCCGAATCCCGAGATAAGCGTGTGCGTGAATGAGCAACTACGCTAAAGAACATCGATTGACTCTTGGACTACGCCATGTGGAAGCGCGTACGAACAGCGACGCGCGGGTGGCGCGGTACGACGACCTTCCGAGCCTGCGCGCGCCCAACGCACGTCCGTCGTGCCACCTGGCTACTGAATACTAAAACGCGCTGAAGTTTTCCAGCTCTGGCGACCACCGGTGGTACATGGTGTTTATAAATGGCTCGCCGTTATCTTAATCGAGAAGGGTCGGCTTGTGGTGTAGTGGTTAGCGTCGTGTGCGGAGAAGCATGAGGTCACTGGTTTGGCGCGCCGCGGCGGTTCTTTCCCTTCTCGTTTTAGGGGTGCTGCTCCTTATGCCATGGTTCGTGCGTCCGCGATGTATGTAGTAGAAATATTATTGTGATAGAAATTACATGGACACTCTCGGCTGGATTTTGCCACCGGCGTCGATGTCGGCGTCGATGTCATGCATCGCATATGTATACGTATCTATATATATGATAACGCAAGACAGAAAAAAATTCAGAAAAAATGCACTTCAGCACGTGGAATCAAACGTGGGACCTCTGCGTCGTGAAAGCGAGGCGTTAACCACTGAGCCACCCCGGAGAATATTCTTTACCGTTCAAACGGCAAGCTATTTATATCTGCCACTTACCGCTGCTGTGTTTTCGGCATTACCAGAAAGATGGCGCAATTAGCGCATGCCGCCACATCGCGCAGCGGCGTTCGCTCTATTCTCCTATGCGTACTTTGCTCGGCTTAGAGAAGGGGAGCTACGCTCCCTCGTGCGCTCTTATCTCGCGGTGGCGAGGAGGAGAAAGATCGTACGCCTTGGCTGCGCTCGGGTTTTACCTGGAACTGATTCTGCTATAGCTGCCGGGCGCACAAAGGTCAGTGCAATCATTGCAGTCCCCGTTCGCGAAAAGCGCGCGCTGTTAAGTCTCAGTGAAGTAACAAATGAGAATGCTTCATTCGTGTGCATCCATGCCTGTTAGAGAGCTCTTGTAGCGGAAATCCCGTCTGCAGCGTCGGTTCCGTTGGTTGTGAGCGAAAAATTGTCTGTGCGTCTGTGACCGAAAAAAGCAAGGTATAGAGATCAGCGCGGGAGGCCGCTACTTGTCCACGCGTGCGCGCGCGATCACACTGAAAAGCGGCGCATTAGAAGAAAAAAAAAGTACTCAAGGTTACGTGGTGTGGTAGTTTCTTTGCCCCTGCCGAGCCTGCCATCCCTCCCTGCTTAGCTTCCTGCGCTTTCGTCGGGACGAGAGAAGAGATAAGGCAATTCCAGCATGCGACAAACCTTTGTAACTCCACTTGCACTGGGCTGATTCTTAAAATTTTGGCGGCGTTGAAATTGTGAGACAATAAGCTCTTTTAGTGAATTAATTCTATGGTTACTTGAAAAAGTTTTTCAGGACCCCTTTAACGCTTTTTGTTCGACAGGTGTCACGACGAAAACGAGCCCATTCGGCGAGAATAGCGCGTGCTGGTATAATCTACTGTGTGTGTGTGTGTGTGTGTGTGTGTGTGTGTGTGTGTGTGTGTGTGTGTGTGTGTGTGTGTGTGTTTATGTATATAACGAAACCTATTATAAGTGTCCACTTAGCGATTGAAGGGCGCACTAGGGACCGGATTTCGCTATCGTGTTCAACTCATAAAGGCGAAGCCTAAGGGTCCCCCAGTTTTGTGTGCGTGAAACGTGGGGCACGTTTCAATCCACTTTCAAGTCTGCGCGTGACCTATCAAGTTGTTGCTATCGACTTCATTGCTTCGCCGTTGCGGCAAAGCTGTGACTTTTTTTAGTTGTCATAGTAGTAGTAGTAGTAGTAGTAGTAGTAGTAGTAGTAGTAGTAGTAGGTAGCCACCTCTCGTTTAGTTTTTAAAACCTTCGCCGGATGGCGGTACTTTCACATGATGAAGAGAATCGAGATGGCACTACTTGGACTGTTCGCTATATATGAACGGACGCACGGATGAACGGAAACAAGAACGCCCAGACGGACGTAATTGCGGACGGACTGCCTGACGCTTCGCCGCACCATCATCATTCAGTCCGTGGATATGCTGTGATGTTTTTCGTTGCAATCTCCTGGTAAATTTTTTACATCATATACGTGATGGAAATACGTCACAAACAGTGGTGTACCTCAGCATAACACATTTTCGGTTAACAACACAGTGTTTCTTACGCTTGACTAAAACTACACGGTGCTGACACCTGCGAATGGCTTTGCGTTTTGAGAAAAACTTGATTTTTTTCAAATTACTGCTAGATGGTGTCCGTATAGCACAAAGCGCCTATTGGCCAATTTTCTCACGCAAAACATGAAATAAACATTTCATTTTCTCTCTCAAGACGGAAGACTATTGTCTTTCAACGACCTTTGCCAGCGAAACACGGCAGATACGCCGCCAACACACTTTTTCTCACGTTTCAGTTTTAATATAGTGTCTAGAATTGGTTCGTTTCGGTATGTATTGCCAGCTGGTATTGTTTTATGTAACATTATCTCAACCTTACAAAGTAATAATGTCATGCATTTGCTGGTTTTTTACATCGCAGATTCACCCAAGACGAAAAAATACTAAAGCTTTCGCGTTTGTTCTCGGTCAGCCATGCTGAGGTAAGCAAGTCCCACTGTTCTTTCCTCAGGGTTCCTTCAACATTTCATTACCAACTCAGACCTACCAGTCTTGATTAAGCCGGCTTCGAAAGATGCCAATATTACAAGTATATGTCGTTTCGAAACATAGTGGTGCGTAAAACCTACGTATAAGGGAGAATCACTTCCATCCACGTAAAAGTGGACTACTTCCAACACGCAGTTCACCCTTTTGTACTGAAGCAACTTCAGTCCTGGAAATGCATGAAGTTAGGTCACGTAAGGGGTGTGTGCACAAACTATACCGTTGTTCCCGATGCGTTGGGCACGACAACAAGGACACGTACCAGGCCACGATACTTAAGTGCTCAAATTGCAATGGGCCACATGATTCCTCTTCGAAGGACTGTCATTCTATTCGATGGGAGCTAAGAATACGGAAGAAAAGGGCGAGAAATGACATCTCGTACCGAGAAGCAGATGCATCCACTACGCGACGATGGTCCCGTCCTTCGGCGCTGCACCAAAGCCTACAAAACCTAGTAGCCTCGCGAAAGACGTCCAAAACGACCTTCACCTCTCCCACAACGTTCTAAGAACATAGGCGCCTCTGCTAGCAGTGGAGCACACACTTCATTTTTACTACCCAGTCCCAACGCAGCCGTCTCAAGGGACAGTGATGTTTCTACGAGCCATACAGGTGACACTTAGCCTGAACTGTCCAAAGATACATGCGCCTGATGGGAGGCATCAGACTTCAACAGTAAGGGACGCTTCTTCGGTACCTCGTAGCTCGGCGGACAAAGAAAGACAAGTTATCGGTATGGTCAGCACCCTGGTTAGTGCTATGCGCGTGCTGCTGAGTAAGTTGCAGACACTGACAGCTCGACGCGTGTTGAAGTTGCTTGACACTATCACTCCAGTTGTCGGAAGTCTTCAGAAGTCTGCTGCTTGAGAACGCAAGCGGCACCGTCATGTCTTCACCATTGCCAAGATGGTGGGTGCATGGAACCGCGTATACAAGTTACGTAATGCAACGAATGTGCTCATTTGATTAAGACACGGGTTTGACTCACCATCTGTGTTGTTATGCACACAACTGCCGATTTGTCGACGGCATGACTGACTTTTCTCTCCGTCTCTTTCTCTAAATTTTATTCACATTACCCTCTCCCTAGTGCAAAGTAGCCTACTTGGCTAAGCCATGGTTTACCTCCCCGCCTTTTTTTAATCCTAATTCTCTCTCTCTTGTCAGCCTACTTTGTGTGTGCTTCTACTTTCCGCTCTTATGGAGACGCCAGCTTGCTTCGCACACGAATCTGGCAATAAAATTGATGAAATGCTAACTACCATAAACGTCCAAACCCGTTCTAGTTTAGTTCAGTTCATGAGAATCGGCGACCGCTGTGTGGTTGTCAGTATGTGTTCGTAAACAAATGAATGGGACATGTGGATGGAAAGCAATAAGAGTGAGTGTGTAGGTGTGCTATGTGATAGAGGAAATAAATTTTAGTTATTTTGAAACAATGAGCAAGTCTCTTCGGCACATCAAAAGACTCGTTGGAAACCACTCTGAAAGGCATGCATTTGTTCTGCAGAATATCTAATTGAGGTCGACAGTAATAGGTGTAATTATGAGCAAATAAATATGGACATGTATATCATAATTCGTACTTGATCACTTGGTCATACATTTGCGAGAAGGCCTGCTTCTCAAACCCGACCTCACAGCAGCATTGGCCAAAGTGTGTGTCAAGTTGTTCGCACACTGCGCCGCCATAAATAGGTCCGAATCGAAGGGGGGGAAGACGGCTGAACATAATATCATTCTATTCATGTGACTGGATTTAACGGTATTGTGCATCTCATTCTATCTCATCTTTAAATATCCTCATTGAAATAGAGATTTAGCTGCAACTGTTGCCGAGTTATTCGCCAAGGGGCAGATCTTTTACTGGCCACGAAATGTCTCTCCAAGCTTACGTCCACGCACTCTAAAATCTGTGCATTCTTACACATTGAAGCCGCCCTGTAAAACCTCGGATGTGATTATAGCACATGGTCTCCCTGCAAGCGTTTCTTGTGGGCCTTTTATGAACGGCAGCACAAGTGCGCCTCACTGTGGAATATTGTTCACTTCGAGCTTGTGCATCTGTTCATAAACATGAGAGTGAGCACGCATGAGGGAAGAGGCAATCGTTTACTTCTTGCATAGGAAGAGTTAGTTTGGTGGAAAACAATTCAGGGGCAACATGGTGTGGTTGATTGATTTTGTCGAGCGAAAATGGCCTTGGTAATTTCCTTAGCAGGCCTAGTCCTAATTAATCAGTGATAATTTCTCCCTTTGTCTTGCACAACACACAGCACGATCGACGCCAATTTGTTTCAAGAAAATGCACCCCGCCCGGTACAACTTCCATTGCGATGTACTTGTGGAGGCTGCGCAGACCTCTTGATTCACTCAAGCTGACGAGCCAGCGATATTCCTCCTGATTGGATTGCGATCCGATTGCCACAACCTTCACGTACTCGAACTTGCGTGGCGTCCTAATAGTGCAGCAATCGTGCGGCCGCTACTGTGTTGTTTTTCAGCAAACAGCAGCCACTGATTAGGATGATCTTCCGCACCGCACGCTTTATGTGAATGCAATCAAACACTTTTATTACTACCCCTGTGTGCAAGTTGTGAAAAGAAGCAATGACGACCGTGTTCGGAATTTGAACGAGGCCCCCAGGAAACAAACGCCGATGCTACGCGGGTGCTCGCTAAGCATTATTCGCTTCTCCCCCTCCCCCCAATCACTATTCATCGTGCGCTCACGCTTTTCTTCAATCCAATGAAGTGATCCCCAATCGAGGGCGCCGGGATTCTCGTGAATGAGAGATGAGGGACACATACCGTTTCAAGGGAGTCGTAACCAAGAGTGCGCTGAGAATTCGAGTGGTGTAAAAAACACATTACTGCGTTTGTTTCTCGCCGTTTCGGTGGAGCGTTTTGCAGAACTGAAGGTGGGCAATGAGTGGCGTATGGAAAGGGCTAATAAAACAAGGACAATCAGCCCGCGCAGCGAGGCTATAATGTAAAAGCTATCAACATGCACAAACCGAAAATCTAGTTGTGGTTATTTTTGAGAATGAGTAAGATAATTCGTTATGGCCTGCACTTGTGCTCCCAGATACGTCTCTCAAGATCTTGTGGGGCATGATTTCATTTCTCAGCTGGCGCGTTCGAGTGCTTATAAGAAGTTCTTATCACCTGTTCTACGTGACCCTGTTATGTACTGAACTATTTCATAGACTGACGACGACGATGACGATGACGACAACAACAATAACAACAAGGAAAACAACAACAAATTAAGTACCATTCGACACAAGTGCTTCATCGTTCGGGTTGAGCCCAGAGGCCGCTGCTCATCGCACGTGAATGCCAACGAGCTGATGACAATATGAGCTACAGAAAATGCCACCTTAAACAGTTATAGAAATAAAAATAATCATCCAAAAGTTTCGTGCTGCTCCTAATCCTGACTCTGGCGCTTCTTAGCCCTGATTATGCATAACCTCATGCGGCAACTTTTGCGATTGCTTTAAGGAACTGTACTTTAGAAGGCTCATTAGAAAGCCAATTTTAAACTATACTGGCCGTATAGCTTTCATTCTTTGTGTTGTCTGAAACGGACACTTATACTGGATAAAAATGCGCGATAGCAAGCATCCTTAAGCTACATAGTAAGTGATACCGCATGAACCTTCGGGCAATTTTCAAAGACAACATAAAAATATCTCTGTAGCTGCAGCGTTGACGCATGCGTTCTAGAGCACTAAGTCAAGACACTTACCTTGTCGAACACTTACAATAAAAAATTAAGTAGACTGAATTCTAATCAAAAGATCGCTAGACCATATGTTACACTACTGCACCGCCTACAATCAGGTGTTTATACACACTTCACTTTTTATGCCGCATGAACAGAAGAATGTCCCCGCACTGTGACCTCTGCGATCATGTCGATGCGTCAGAGGAGCATATTCTTTTAGAATGTCCGCAATACGATCGACAACGCGCTGAACTGAAGTATCGCTTGAACCGACTCGACAGACAACCGTTTACGATTACAAAAATACTTGGGCCGTGGCCGCATTGGGGTAATCAAAGGCGCGTAGTGAGCCCCCTCCACGATTTTTCTATTGACACAAATCTAACGAACTGTCTTTAGTTCATATTATAGCTTGCCACTATTTGTGCAGACTCTATCTTCAATGTGATCACGATACATGAACTGGACTATGACCATACATACTGTGCTCATTCATGCATTATAAGCCCTATATTGTATATAGTGTTGTACATATTGCCTCTGATTAGTTTCCTTTCTTAATTTATTCATAATTTTACACTTTTGTGTGTCTATATTGTACATTACTGTTATAATGTCGGAATTGCCGGCTCTAACGTAGCCTACCTTCCCATGTTCTGCCAAATATGTAAAAAAATACATTCACAATCGATCCATGTTTCGCTTCGCGTCCGGTCTGAATCTGTAAACCCCTTTTCACCGGTTTTCGTAATGTTCGCGCGATGTGAGCTAAATAGAAAAGTTGTCTCTTTTCAAAAGCCCGGAAACAGTCGAAAGCAAAGTATCAAATTTATATAAGGTAAACGACGCAGAAAAAAAAAACAGCACTGTTCACTACGAGTGGCCGCGAACAAGCTGATCTCACCTGCCAGAAGTTCGTGCGACACAAGGGCGGGAGAGCACGCAGATTGTTTACGCCGAAGCAGCCCGAAAGCGATTCACTCTCTTTTTAATTATCATGACCTATGAAACCGCACCATAGAATCGGGCAGTGTCCGCTGTAAGGATCTGAAGAATTTGAACACAGTAGGAAATGAAAAAAAAATAAGTAAAATGGATGGCAACTGTTTTGATGTTGGCGTTTTAAGTTCGCCTCTTGCTGTGCTTGCGTGGACGAGAAGTGAGGGGTGGCAATGTACGCAAGCATCATCCAGCTCTAGCTCGAGCACAATTGTTAATGCAAGCAGCGCGCCGCAAAATTCCCCCATGCATTTATTTACACGTTGGCGGCGTTGCTTTGTGAACGCGAGAAGAGGAAGCTGTATAATTGTCTTTTGGCCTTCGGAAGAGCGTCGCTAACAGCTGATGGGCCTCGACAGTGGTTCTGCATTTTGTTGCTCTCCCTTGCGGCAGCACACATGGCTACGTTTCCTGTGCTACCAACAGCTATAGAAAATAAGCGACGACCAATAGCATGCCTTCGGACGACTATGTGTAGCACGCAAGTGCCGACATTCAAATGCAAGAGAACTGAAAACCAACTCGTTACGAATGACAGGTATTAGCGGTGAGTGAATTTGCACCGCGTACGTGTATAGATCTTCCGTGCCATCGTATCGTACTTGTGATATGGCAGGCAAGCGCGATGGTAACCTAATAAAACCATGATGAGACGATGGTGTTTTTCCCGCAGACTATAGTAAGCTCAGTACCTATTCGAGAATAGTGTGTGTATAGTGTGCGTGTGTGTGCGTGTTTGTGTGTGTGCGCGCATTGTGTCGAGTAGGGGAATGCGGAAGCACTGTGTTTTGTAGGAAACATTTGGTCACCACGTTGCTTTCTTGTTTCTTTTTCGCCGATGTATGAAAAGTCATTTGTTGTTAACGGTGCAAGGAAGGAAAAAAAAACTGGTGGGATAGTGTTTACGTTTACTGCGCAATAATTCTATTTCGACTCCGAATAAGAAAAACGAGAGGCCAGGTCTGCTTCATATGCAGCAGCGTCACAATCGCAACACAAGACTTCAAGAGCCACTTCTGCAACAGGCACTGTTTATGAAGTATAGATAAATGTTCAAATGAATATCACCCATCCATTACAAAAATAGGCGTACGAGATAAGTTTGTCAGGCTGCCATAACATCAATACTTTTTGATTTATCAGTAACAATGCATTACTTTCGAGCGATCGCAAATGTTCTTGCAGTTCTTTTTGGAAGCCCTCGAAGAAGTTTTCTTCGGAGGAAGAACATTTTGCAGGGTGTAAGAGACAGTGGTACATGAATATGTACTAGGAATATGTACATGAATGCGAAAGTAGCAGAAATGCACCGCCAACGTGTAATAAAGTTAAAGGAACATGTCTGTAAACAATGATCATTGAAATGTTAAGTAAAGATGACGAGAAAACGATCCTAGTGGGTGGTATCGGAACCTTAGTCATCGTATTAAGTGTGAGATTCCGTGAAATCTAGTCAATTTACTGGTCATTGTGATAGCCCATTCATGCACGTGTAAGTACATATCGAACCTAAGAAGTGTTAGCCAGCGCCTCCACTGGAAGTATTTGCAGAAGTTATCAAATACCACTCTATGGCAGAAACAAGACGAAAGTGGCTGGACATAAACCCTCGTGCGAATGCTTGTCGTACACATACTGCACGTGGATGATGCGGAGCTCAAGACGAAACAAGGGAAGTCGGGGCACGACCTAAGGAACCGCACGGAAGGTGGTCATCGCAACATAAGGCATACGGTGGTATCAAAGTATGCAGTATAATTTATATAGGCCAGCCCGAAAGGCAGCTCTGATAAAGTTGTGTCATGCAAGATTTCATCAATATATGTAACTCTTAGTTTCATGCTGCCGTATTCTATGCAGGCATTCTTTGAGATGATAGAAAAAAAAACGGAAAAGGAGGGAGGGCACTAGATTGCCACAGCGAGGAATACAATAGCTCATCGTAGAGCATACGAAATAAAAATGAAATGACAAATTTCTCAGTGGCGAGGGAGCACTCAACTGGCCAAGCCTGAGTACTCCTCTCTACAGGCTCAAAAGTGAGCGTGCATGATTAATCACATCTTCACTGAGCGTGCGGCACTGTTTTTCTTCTTAATAAGCGGTTCGTCAAAGCATACGCAAACGACGCCCTGTATAGCTGTAGAAAAGAACGACAGAAACAAGCAGGATAAGACGAGATGCGTAAACATTCGTGCCCGACGACTGCCACTCCTCGCCGGCTTCATTTAGCTGCCCGATTTGCATAAAACGTGGCATTAAGTTTGCAGGAAGCATTTAGAACCCACTCACAGCTCTTGCATGTGCGAAAAGAAACAGGCTTCGCCAAGTACTACGACACGTAGAAATTTAAATGAAGAAGAATTTCTATGTACAATAAATATGAAATTTGGTCGTCCGTCCCCGTGACATGAAATATGATCGTCGCTATGTAGCAATAAATGCACGCGACAAATATCTTTGATTGGTTATAAATCCAGGACATCGTACTACGAAGGCGGGATTTTTCGACCACCCGATCGGACACCTACTTTTTAGTATATTGAGGATAAAGCAATCATTTTTGCTGCATGCAATGATACACGAAGCTTATAAATGCGTTGTGGTGACGGTGCATTTTAAATGTAAAAAAAAGTTGTCGTATACGCACGAATGTGAACGATGATTAGTGAGCGAAGCACGGAGCTCACTTAGCTGCTTTCAACCACGTAGAGGAAACGTTTCAAACGTTCTTTTACGTTTCCTCTACGTGGTTGAAAGCAGCTAAGTGATGAGGTGTGGGTGGTCGTACGTAACGCTTTCGGCGTTTGGCGCCGGTTTCCTCGCTGCCTCGGGGTCCGCCTGCCGGCGTAGACGTGCCGCCGCAGCTTCGCGAGCCCTCATAGCTTTCGTGTTCGCTTGTGTGCTCTGATATGTCACTGCTGCTTCGCGAACTTGCAACTATGTATGCGCTTGTCTGCGTTTCCGTGCGGCAGTCGCTCTCCGAGCCCTCAGGTACGCATGCAGTTTTGACACCCTGTTTTCATTGTCTTTGCTGTCGAACACAGAGTACTAGGCTGCTGACCCACAAGTCGCGGCATCATATACCGGCGGCGGCGGCTGCACTTTCGACGGAGGTGGAAATGCTGTAGGCCCGTGTGCTCGAGTTTGACGGCACTTTAAAGAACTACAGGTGGTCGAAGTTTCCACCGCACTCTACTACGGCGTCTCTCATAATCATATGGTGGATTTGGGACGTTAAACCCCACATATCAATCAATCATCAAGTATCAATCAACAAAGAGAGAGACAGATCGCCCAGATTGAGCGAGCTAAAGAACGAGATAAAGCTTTGGATCGAGCTAAGGTCCCTAGATAAAACCAGTTACATGTAGGGACCTTAGATCGAGCGGCACTACAGCGCCCCTGGTGGTCTCCATTCAAACCTAGAGCACGCGCCGGGGGCGAGCGCTTCATGGTCTTCGCTGTCGAAGAGCGAGATCACGTGCTGAGAGCGAGCGTGGTGCGCGCCGCACGCACATGCTAAGAATGAATGGATGGATGGACGGATGGACGGATGGTTGAATGGACGGATGGATGAATGGATGGATGGACAGATGGACGGATGGATGGATGGATGAACGGATGGATGGATGGATGGACGAACGAACGGATGGACAGATGGACGGATGGTTGAATGGAAGGATGGATGGTTGGATGGATGGATGGATGGATGGATGGATGGACGGATGGATGGATGGATGGATGGATGGATGGATGGATGGATGGATGGATGGATGGATGGATGAATGGATGGATGGATGGATGGATGGATGGATGGATGGATGGATGGATGGATGGACGGACGGACGGACAGATGGACGGATGGTTGAATGGACGGATGAATGGATGGAAGGATCGATCCGGCTGCGCCCTTTAGATCGGGTGGCGACTCACGCCACCTAACCTTAACGTTAAGTACTATCACTATGTGTCGAGGATTGAATTTTACTTGCGCCTTTATTGTAGCCACCAATCAGTTAGCCTCGTCCTGGTTATTTCTACCGGTTTAAAGTCTACTTTGCCCGCACTTTCGTAAAACCCAATACTTTGAAAAATTCTGTGCCAGTACCTTGAACAATAGAGTGGAGCCCTTTACAAAACATTATCAAATGTTCAGCCGTTCCCGTGCCACGTCTTTGTATGATGACCGAGCGGATATTTCGTGGTTTACCGGATATAATTTCTGGAGTAAGCTCCTTCATCATCGTTCACTTCGTTAATTCTAGTGTTATTTTAAAGCTAAATTTTATGCACATTCTGTCACACCTTTCTAACCTGTGATCGTAATTTTTGCTCACCCATTTTCTGCCACCTGTGAGTAGCGAACGCTTACACATTTCCAGTAAAATTTTTGGCAGACGTTTACCTTGCGTTTGTGAATGACGGAATAAAAAGTATAGAGGAAAGTTAAACACCTTTAGCCATAGTTATTCAGGATACGTAAGCCTAGGAGCCCAAAGAGATACGATGCCATGCTCATCTCTCTGACCTGAGTTAATGGTGAAGGCTTTTGACGCTAACATGTGCAGTAGCAGGCCAACAGAAGCTCGGCTCTATTGACGGTCGAAGGTGCCTCAAATCGTTACCCACCTTCTTCTAAATACACACTGTGTACTCACTTTCGGCATTTGATGCCTTACAATCAGTGGTCTGTTCAAACCACAGCTACTCACGGAAACATGCACTCATTGCTGACGATGGTGCATGTTGGTAATATTTGCCGTCTCATTCTTCTTTACTGCTTATCTTTTTATCTGCAGTTACATGTATTCTGTAACCATATTTTGAACTAGCTTTGTTCTATCTTTGTGTTGTTCCTCGCGACATGATTGCAGGACGATGCATTGTTTTCGAATCAAGTTAGGCCCGTAATCTACGTGCAAGTTGCTCATAATGACACGCATTGTTCGGAAGGTACACCTCTCGCTTACAGAAGTAGCACATGTACGTGAAAGTTGTGAACATTTTGCTCCAGGTGCTTGTTTCGGGCACCATTCATGCGGGACTGTATAGTCATGCAGCATTTACACAGCGAGCTTCCAGACGAGTGTGAACTTGTGTTGTCTTATGAATCACACTTCTAATTAATCGATCACTGCGCACTTTGAAGATACTTGAAAAAATCGGTGGATGCTTAGCGCTTTCTAAGAATCTCAATGCGAAAGCTTGCTTCTGTTGTAGAACTTTTTCTTGATGTGCTGAGCTTTGATGAACACTCTGGTGGAGTGCTGTTGAAGTTTACGTTGGAACAAGTGCTGATGTCTTGTCGAACTTCATAGCCGTATTTCAGTTGGATTTTTCATTGAAATCAAGGTAAACATTCTGTTAGGCTTCCGATGAATATTGTCAATAATATATATTCTGCTGACACACTAAAGAAGAAGCGAGGAATTTAGGAGAAAGATAGATGGCGCGATGAGCAACGCGTTACATGGTACATGCAGAGCTAGAAGCAACGGCATAACTGCGACAACCACTAAATAATGAAGGAAATGAACTTGCAGTTTCATAACGTATGTATATGAAAGAACGAGACAGTTGCCTGTGCGTTTATTTTCTTTTTGGCACTCTTGGGACGCGAAGTTAATGGTGGCATATTGAGATTTCTTCTTAAAGCGTAGTGTCTTCAAAAACAAAAAACAAACAAAAAAGTCAAGTAAGGCGTTGAGTAAACATCGGCTCGACGATTGCCACGCTCGGCAAGCCGCGCGAAGACGGTGGTCAACCGCCCTATGCAAACACAGCGTGGCAGGTGCTTTTGCGATCGATATTTTCAATATGGGTTCCGAGAAAACAGATACTTTTCACTTTATTTTTCTCTCCTTCAGCCAGCGCTTTTGTGGCACTGTTTCGCCGTTCGTGATTATAGTATCGCGAGAGGTGGTGGCTTAACGTAGGTCAGGAACGCGCTCGTCTAGGTCCTCGCTTTGTGTAGCCAGATGCGGAGTAGAAGCTGGAAGGAGGTCACTAGTTCCGCGTCATTGAGCGTTCAATGTTCCGTGCGTAACGCATTTTGTGCGTCTTGTCCTACTTGCAGGAAATGCACTTTGTGGCTGCATTCTCAATCAACAGCCAAACTGACAACCAAGATGTTTCACCACACTAATGGTATGCTTGCAGAAAAGTATGATTTACAAAAGTGCGAAGAAATGCAGCATTTCTTTTTACTAATTTCTATGTGACGCCCGAGCGATACATACGTTATTCTAGAAACATCTATGGTTGCGGCTTTCTATAGAAGTTACACGCAGGGCAGCACAATAATTATTGAATAGACACATAAATGCTAAGGCATTTAAAATGAAACGTCGAGTAGGATACTGCCTAGTGCAAATTCTGACCGCAGCTCCGTGTTGGGGCAAGACCAACTGTGCTTGATGTTTTTCCTTTCCGCATGGTATAGACTGCTCAATAAATCATGATTTTTTCGAAGTAGAACGATAGCGACTACGTAATTATTTGTGAATAGGCGAGGTACTCGACACACATCTATAAGGTGTTATGTGCATTCTGCTTGTGTGGCGTGTGGCTGATGACGATGAGAAATTATGGCGGATCATTTTGCAGCCGGCGGGAAGCCCTAAAGTACCCACTCGTTGCGCAATTAGCGCTGTGCGATAACTGGTTGTTATTTTACCGTTCTACTGGTCAATGCGATTGCTTGACCAAGATGACGCCTGTATAAAGTCGTTTTGAAATTTTTTTTTTCAAGCGCCACCATCAATCCCTAGTAGAATACTCGAGTATCTTGCAAAGTGCCCGGTTTCAAACTTCATTTGACTCTAGGTAGTTTTGACTTTCTTTATTTTTTCATGCTTATTGGTTACGCCACAGACGCTGGTGCTAACAGCAATGACAACGGGGACACAGCTTCATGAAGGAATTGGCGTCAAAGAGCTTAGATGTAAAACAGATGGTGCACCAGCCTGGACTTGGTAGTAGACCAGTCCTATACGACAACGTCTGCTGCTTCCACACGGTGACACACTGTACTTTGCTGTACATGCCGGAGCGCACGATGATTTTCTCACACACACTTGGCATTACACAACACTTCAGAAAAAATGCACTACAAGAACTGTTGCACGCTTACCTAATAGGGGAAGACCATCGCCAATTTTGAGAAGAACGCGGTGTTTTAGAAGGTAATGAAAGTGCATGTATGGTGGGGACTAGGCGTGCATGCTTTCTCAGAATATCGATGTGATCCTCTGAACAGAAAGAGTGAAAGGGAAACAATGAGCAAGGAGAGCGAGAAAAAAGAGCTTTAGGAAGGAAGGGTAAAAACGCGCCTTCTCAAGTTGCTAAAGACCACGGTGAAGTGGGCGTGAAGTCACCGCATGTCTGTCTTCGTTGTAGTTAAAGCCGTGGTTTCTCGTCGTGTGAAGTTTAGATCGATTGCTTGCGAATGCGGTACCGCACCATGCGTATAAAAATGTAGGCACTGGCACACACAAAAGAAGAGGCCAAGATTTGTCACGAGATGAATGTTCGCGTAGAATAATATTACCTGTACTTGTGCACACGTGGATGAAAGCTAGAAAGAGGAATTGAGCAGCAATTTACGCCAAAAAAGGATACAAATTAGTGGGAGGAAGGAGAGGACGAAGAGGTGAGTCAAGCAAGCAGGAATGAGAGCGCTGGTCATTACCCTCTGGTAGCTGCTGGCACAAATGAGATTCGAATGACACGGCCCGAAACGACGCTTTGATTGGGAGACACCGGTGCCTCTCGATGGCCGCTGGGAGAGAGGCGCGACCGCTGAAGAAAGGGAAGAAGGCGATACACAAGGAAAAAGCGAGGGGTAAAAAAAAGGAAAGGAGAAAAAGTAGAAAGGAGGAGGAAACCTGTGCGTGGTGGCGAGCTTTGCGCCGGACCTGCATGTGTGTATTTTCACCGCACCCCCTTTCGCGCGTTAATTCTGCTGGGAAGTTCACCCTTGGGTGATCCCTCCCGAGAAGCTCGAAAGGCGTGAAAGGGTGTAAAGTGGGGTGTGAGAAAGAAGAAAGGAAACTGGGAGAAACAGCTTTCTAGAAAAAATAAAGCAGAAAAATAAAAGAACGATTGGACAGGAAGAAACGTTCAGGGGACGCGTACGCAAAGCTAGAAAGAAAGTGCAGGCAGGTACTGGGTGTGGTAAGAGAAGCGAGAGCGGAGTGTCATTTGCAATTGTCCCAAAAGCCGCAAGTGCTTCCAGCCCACTTTTGGTGGGATACATTTTCGTTTCCTGCTTCTTCGTTGTTTTCGTTTTTTTTTAGTTTGGGGGAGGGGGCTCATTTTTCTTTCATTTTGTGGCATAAGACACGTCGCACATCTTTTTGAACATAACCTTTTCTCCGAAGCCTTCGTCTCACTGCCGGTTTTCTATTTTTTTGTTCGGCAACCGACATGATGCGAGAAACCACAGAAAAAGAGAGAGAGAGAGAAATAGAAGGAATGACGATTCTTGGATAACCCGGTCATCATCAAAATTGACCGGGTTATCCTGGTCATCATCAAAATGACCGGGATAAGCCGGCCATCATCATCATCATCAAAACTTCATTATTTGTGTACATACAAGCTCGACATAGGCATTGTGCGAATGTGTCACGATAGGAAAAAAAAAAAACGGATGACGTGTATTTCTTGGCCGCTTCCCAGGAGAAATTTGGAAAAAAGTCAGGCTGCTGGCGCTAAATGCGGCTATGAAGAGTTGCATCGATGTAAGCAGATTAATTTAAGTTGCGCTGTAATGCAGACCTTGTGTCGTGTTAACAGCGGCTTTCTGCTTTAAACGCTTCAGGCGTTTGCAGGTACGGCAGGTGGTTCAGCGTCTTTGGAGTACTTGTTTTTTTCTGAAATCTTATATTGGTAAGTTAGTAATTACCCAGCGGGCGCTTGTTATTTACACTTGTGTATTTGCACTCAGTATACGTTGCAACACGCTGGATGTAGGTAAATTGACCACAAGCCTTATCAATGAAACCGACAAACGTTTACTTGGTTCAGAAAGTGCCGCTAACTTAGAGCGTTTTATTTGCAATATATTAACTACGTAGGTGCCGTTTTGCAGTGTTGCTGCTATTTTGTGCACAGACGGCGTGTTGCTGCTCATATAAAGCGCCACTGCGCATATGCCTCAAACTATGATGTTTTTCTTTGTTCCCTGTTTCTTTACTTCCTGGTTGCTTACCCTGTCTTCTTTGTAAATATCCAATGAAATAGTCTAACGAGTTATTCTGCAATGCTTGAAAAGAAAGAAGCACGCAACTTATTTTTAGTGAGTCTTTAGGGCTCGTCTCTATCTACAATCATCATGTATGCGAGTTATGAATCATCGGCGCTAATGATTTTTATTTGTTGCTCATCTCCTCATTCGCCTCTTCACGTGTAGGGTAGTGACGTGGACCAAGCCTAGTGATCATCTCTGCCTTATCTTCATTTACCAAGTTTTCTCCAAATAAAAACATTAATTTTTTTCACTCACTTGTTAGGGGAATAAAGCCCATAATCATCGTTTTGAGGAAAAAAAAGGAAGGTGGGTTGATTTTTAACGAAGTGTCAGTCAAAAACTTCCGAAATCGATCGCCTAAAACTGGCTTCCCAGCATCTGCCATCAAAGGAGGTGCCATTAAAGCTTCACCTTTCGAAGTGACTCATAGATGTCCCAGTGTTTCTAGCAGCTTTGCACAAGCTCACATGTTGCTGGAAAATTGAAATAAAGATAAATAAATGCTTAATAAATGCGAGCCTCGTTTAGCATGATCGAGTCGATGAGGTATACTAGTTGTTCAGGGTTCAGTATTAGAGGGCGCCAGCAACGGTTTGTCGCCGCCACCTTTTCGAGTATATCATTTCATTGCAGTAGTCGTTTTTCTCAAATTTCGGGCGTTTTATTCTTAAAATAGGCATTGAGCCTAAACTTACGAACATTTTTGTTCTGCCGCGTTTGGCTGCTCGCCCAGGGCTTGGATTTGAAACAGTGGCATCGTCTACGCCTTGTTCCCAATGAAGTCACCGACGAACACTTCAGTGGAAAATGTGAACTTTCCCGCCCACTTCTCTCCCGTCCTCGTTTCTTTTTTCATAGCGCTTAGCATTGAAAATACATTGTTCTGTTCCAACTGATGGCTTCGATTTTCCGTGAAGTGTCTCTGGCTTCGGCAATTTATTTCTTTCGGCAAGTGGTGGCCTGCACTTTTTTTGTCGATACATTACTACATTATTTTATTTCTTCCGTGTTTTTAACTCTTATGCCGCTTGCGCGACATACTCCTGCTTTAGAGGCCAGAAGGTTTCTAAAGTACTACCTTGGTAAGACGCGGGGTCAGTCATCAATCATCAATGCAAAAACTCCCAAGAATGAGTAGTTTTTTTTTTTTTGCCTCTGTACTGTTTCATCAACGCCAATGCGTATCAAAGTGCCAAGGCACAGGCACAACTTAGTCGCAGCTTTATAAAAGAAAATATAGAAATATGAAACGTAGGCAACCTAACTGTAGAACTTAAACTGAGCACAATGTTACATTTACGTCGCGCTTCCCTCCCTCTCTTAACAACACTTGTTGCTTCATTCATGCGATTTCCAGATAACACCAAGTACAGTACAGGGTACTGTGAATCGTCTAATATTTGTTCTAATCACACACAGCTAGCACTCGTGATGCCGCTTTTGGTATCTGACTTGACTACCAGGTGAAGATTGTCCTTGAGAAGGTCAGTACCGGTATCATCCTCAGTATTCACTTTTATTTCGCTTTCACTTCCGGTGGTCCGTCAACTTCCTGTTACACTTTAGTAATATGCTGCACCTGAAACAGTTTTGAGCATTATTCGTTAGAGCCTATCCACTTGTTGGTGCTTCCTTTTGTTTCGCTACATTCGCTAAGTGTTCCTTCCGCTATTACAACTTGTTTCACAGCCCCACACAAGATGTCCCATGGACGCCCCTACAGGTAAGCTGCCTTCTAAATATCATATGTCGCTTTAATTGAGTAGACATCATGGAGCCCACTCACAGTGGAACTGAGGCAAAGCATAGGCGATGAAATGCAGTATTATCGAAACATAGGTGAACATGGACATGGCTTAGCACTCTTCGTCTGATTGACTGCATGTCTCCAACCTTCAATTCGCTTGTCTTTTCCACTCGTCTACACCATAACATGCTACACACCACCCTCCTCACATCACTCCTCCTCGGCTCTACATCACTCTTCACCCCACTTCCCTTTACCACACCTCGCTACATACTATAATACACCAGGCTATGCCGCGCTTTACTTTTTATCTCCTTACTCTCCCTCCTCGTCACCATTACGTCACTCCTCCTGCCAATGGGGGACTTATATTAATGGTGCTTTACCATCTTCGGTCCCACTGTAGCCAAGGTAATGAATTCTCCTTAGAGACAAGTGGGCGCGTGCATTGCCTACCACACTGCTCGCTTACATTTGCATACGATGAGAAGATTCGAATCAGATGAGATAGATAGATAGATAGATAGATAGATAGATAGATAGATAGATAGATAGATAGACAGACAGATAGATAGATAGATAGATAGATAGATAGATAGATAGATAGATAGATAGATAGATAGATAGATAGATAGATAGATAGATAGATAGATAGATAGATAGATAGATTAATTAAACAGGACTGAAAAAGAGGAGAGTTTTGTACAATTTTATTTTTTTATTTGTACAATTGCGAAAGCACTACAGTTAAGCACTCCAAATAGTGTCCCCTATACTTTCCGATGTTTAATTGTTTCCTGTATTTGCTAGGTGTTGTATATTAAAAAAACAACCCTTTTGCCCATTCCTTTAATTTCTTGAACTCCGCAATAAAGAGCTTCTGCATATTTTTTTTTCTTTTCTAGCAAAGTTCTTCTGTTGCTAGGGCCTTGCAATGCCAAGGAGTTGTGCCCATCGTGCTCACAACACTGAGCAGAAGTTTTGCCAGACTCTCCAAAGCCGCAGTATGCTCCCCGAGATCACGTAATGACAGCACAGCCTTTCAGTGCACTCGTGTTGTAGCTGATTTGAGGTGCACTGAAGGCCGAGATCTGCGCGCGTGCGCAGCATCGTGTTTCAGGCGGCGTTGCATTCTGGCACTCCGATGAAAACGCGATGCTCGCTGCTGCTCCTTTGCTAGATATGGCGCTGCGGAAAAGTGTGGTCGTCTCGTCGCGCCCTCTTCTACTTATTGCGTACCTACCAGTTTTTCATCCCTCCACTCTTCTTATTTCTTTCAGCATGCTCGCTCCACTCACCTATCCCCTTCTTTTAGGTATGAAAAAATAAATTGTTTGGACGCGCTCGTCCCCTGTTTGCGCTCCGGTCCTCATTACCACCATTGTGTGCACAAGAGCTGTGGGTGAGGAGTGTTCAGTGGAAAGGGACTGAACTTGCGCGAACTATACGAGGTCACGAGGGAAACAGCGTGGGACGCTGTTATCGTGAACAAGCGTTGAGCACGACTGAAGAGTTGTTTGAGTTTGGCTGTAGGGAATGTGAATGAAGGGTAATTAGGTAGGCCCTCTACTTCAATTTGGGAAAGTTTCGCAGACCAAGAAGGGGTAAGGGGCGCGCGGTCAAATAACGGCTCGTTGTCTCTCTCGGTTCATAGAATGGTTGCCACGTTCATAAATAATTCTATTCTTGCGATGCTTCATGCTACTTTCGTGCGTGTTGATATGTGAATTTGATTACACGTTCCGTCGGGAATAAGTCTGTATGAGGTGAAAAGACAGCTGCTTTGTTCTTGCGGATCGCAAGAATAATAATAATACTAATATCTTGGGCTTTGCGTGCCATAAGCCCGATATAATTATGAGCGATGTAGTCGAGCGCTCCGGCAATTTTGGCCGTCTGGTGTTTTTTTAACGTGCACTGACATCACACAGCGCACGGGCCTCTTCCGTTACACTACCATCCAAAAAAGGGACCGCCCCAGCCGAGAGAATCACAAGGTCTACTGACATGGTAGTGCGAGTTGATTCAGTGCTGCGAGAATTATAGAGTTAAATCTGACACAAACTTGACACACCCCACGTACCTTGTGAATCGATGTTTTGCGAAGCAAGCGAAGTGAAGGTGACTATGTTGTAATTTTTTTATTGAGCGAAACGTTACGAAGTGACGCTAAAGACAGGTACAAATGTTGTACGCACAGATGTATGGTAAACATATGCATATTTACTGTTGCGTAGCAATGCCAACAGAAACACGGGTGTAAGGAATGGACACAAAAGTGCTGTGTTTAGGTACGATTTGTGGTTAAAGGGCTTGCAAGCGCCGAGGAACGCCAAACCGAAACTAAAGAAGACGAGCGGAGGGCAGGTGGCACGAAGGCGATAACAAGAAATGAAAAAGAAGAAGAGAAGAAGAAGGAACGTGGAGAAAAGCGAGCTCGAGCGTGGAGGCCACGAAGGGCAGACGAAGCAGTGCGCCGCTCGAGAGGACGAGTGCCTGGGAGCGTTCCTGAGCCGGACGTGGGACCCGTACGTGTCGGCCAGGTCGAGCTCCGGCGTGTTCGTTCGGGGTCGAGTCCGCCGGCTTCTACAAGGTGCAAGGACGGGGCCTGCTGAACGGCTCCTGCCTGGTGCAGTGGCCGGGAGCAGGTTTGTGGCGAGGCCTACCGGGCGTGGTCCTCGTGAGCCGGGGCCTGACCCTGAACCTCAGGAGTTGCGACCCTGACTGCTGGCCGCGACGTCTGACTAAACGGCGCTGCACACGGTAGCGCATCCGTGTGCCGTAAGCCGTTCCAGCCGCTCCAGCCGTGCCACCTTTGCCCTCGCGCACGTCGACGATCGCATCATGTCGGGACGACGGGGACCCAAACTGTGAGGCAGCGTTTTTCTCTTGCGAACTGAGAACTCTACGCGCTGGACTCGGAGTAAGCGTAGCCGCGAGCTCTCCGCATGCTAGAGGTCTGACTCTCGTACATGTTGCGTGACGCGTGGCGTGTAGGGTTGGACATATAGTTTTATTTTCACCTGCCACTTCGTTCTTATTAGTATAATATAACGCTTCTTTTGTTCGCATCCATTGTTGATGTTAATCCTTTTTCGTCCGCTGTCAACAAACATAGTGACGAACGTCCTTAACCATCACAATTTCTGGCGTCCGCGAGACAGGACTAAGCTCTCGCCTCACATCTGAGAGGTCTCACGGTTGTTGTGTGTGGCGGACGAGAATGACGACAAGAGGAAGCTAGTTGAGCTAGGGAAGGAGATGGGGCTGAGCGGTGAGGCTTTGCTGGCATGGGTGAGCGCTGAGGAAAAAGAAATGAGGGACCAGAGAGCGAAAGATCGAGAGGAGGCACGGCTAGCAGCACAGGCTGGAGCAATGAGCGTGAAATAGCTCGCATGGAGGCTGAAAGGCTCCTGCTCGAGGAGCGACGTCGTGTCGCAGAAGCGCAGCGGCCGAGCACGAGTTCTGCGGATGAGAGTATGGGTGGTGGTCAGAGTTTTCGCAGCCCACACAAAATGATTCCGCCCTACAATGAGAGTAGGGACGAACTGGATGCGTACATCCAGAGATTTGAGAGGGTTGCCATGAGCCAAGGCTGGCCAACCGACAAGTGGGCCCTGTCACTGAGCTTGTGTCTAACGGGAGAAGCCTTGACCGTGGTAGAACGGATGTCTGCAGAAGACTCTACGGACTACGCAAAGCTCAAGCAGAACGCTCCTCCAGCGGTTTCCGTTATACAGAGGAGGGATACCGCACGAAGTTTAGGGATGCCCGGCCCGAGAATACTGAGACATGGTCGACAGTTCGCGGGACGTCTCTGTGGATACTTCGACCATTGGCAGGAGCTGGCGAAGACTCCCAAAACATATGATGCACTGCGAGACAAGATGGTGTCCGAGCAATTCCTCAGGCGGTGCGATGAGAAGTTGGCTGTCTTCCTGAAGGAGCGAGGATGTCATAACCTGGACACGTTGGCAACGACGGCTGATAAATATTTGGAAGCTCAGGGAATTGTGAATCTCGCTAGAGGAAAAGACGAAAAAGGGAAACTGATGGCTACAGCTAAAGTTGACACTGTCAGCGAAAGCAAAGGAAAACCGCTTTGTTTTCTGTGCAACAAGCCGGGTCATCGAGCTTCCGATTGCTGGACAAAGTCTCGAGCGCCCAAGTCGACGTCGTGCTGGATCTGTAAGAAGTCGGGGCACAGATCCGATAGTTGTCCCTCAAACTTGGGAAAACGTAGAGAGGCATCATGTTCCGTCTTGGGATACCAGAAAGTGCAGCATGAGAAATCAATGGAAGATGCGCCTGACAATCAGGATGAGAAACATTGTCATGACTTGTGTGATGGGACCCAAAGCAACGCAACTTGCGACAACGGGTCAAAACAAATGCCAACTGTAAAGGGCTATCTCGAAGGGAAGCGGGTTACCGTATTGCGGGATACCGGTTGCAATACAGTAGTGGTGAAACGATCGCTAGTTCCTGACTGCAACTTGACTGGCAACACCCGTACCGTTCGCTTATTGGACCGATCTGCAAAAGTCTTACCAGAAGCAGAGGTGTACATAGATTCTCTGTTTTTCAGAGGTCAGGTGCTTGCTGTTTGTATGGAGAATCCATTGTATGAAGTCGTGCTTGGCAACATTGCGGGTGTACTGTCAGCTGCCCAACCAGCCCCGAAGCAGCCAGCAGGACGTCGAAAACTAGCAGAGATTCACCGTGATCCAGTATGCACTGAAGAAGAACCTGAAGATGCAACCTCATCAGATAGAAGACGACAAGATTACATGTCGGCGGCTGCAGGAAAAGAAAGGAAAAAGCCCAGTGAACTGATTGTTCCTCGGATCCAACCCCTGGATATCAGCCGGGAAGCGCTAAAGAATTTACAGCACACAGATCCCACGCTGGAAACCTGCTTCGCCGCATTGGGGAAGACCATATCTAAGAAGCCAGCAGTCACTGAGTTTGTGCTGGTACGCGACATTCTTTTCCGGCGCCACCGCACGGCAGAAAGGCGAGACTTGGAGCAACTTGTAGTACCCAAGGATCTTCGGAACACCGTAATGAAGATGGCTCATGAAGGCCTTCTGTCTGGTCACCAAGGTCAAAGAAGGACAACAGACCGTGTCCTTACAGAGTTTTATTGGCCGGGTGTACGGGCTGATGTGATACGGTTCGTGAAGTCGTGCGACGTATGTCAGAGGACCGTGCCTAAACACCTCGTCGGACGAGTTCCATTGGGAAATATGCCTATCATAGACACACCTTTTCAGCGGGTCGCCATCGATATTATTGGCCCGCTGTCACCAACGTCATCCAAGGGCAACAAGTATGTCTTAACGATGGTAGACTTCGCTACGCGTTACCCGGATGCGGTGGCACTACCGAGCATCGAGACAGAGCGCATAGCGGAAGCACTAGTAGAGATGTTCTCCCGCGTTGGAGTACCCCGTGAGATAGTGAGCGACCGTGGAAAGTCGTTCACCTCGAGTCTCATGCAAGATCTCGGTCGGCTACTTTCATTTCGTCAGCTACCCACAACGCCTTATCACCCCATGGCCAACGGACTTGTGGAGAGATTTAATGGCACTCTCAAACAAATGGTTCGCCGCATGTGTCAAGAACGGCCGCAACATTGGGACAGATACTTGGCTCCCCTGCTCTTTGCATACCGTGAAGTTCCCCAGACGAGCCTTGGATTCGCACCGTTCGATCTCCTCTACGGCAGATTTGTACGCGGGCCAATGTCGATCCTTAAGGAACTGTGGACAGGGGCCAACATCGATCCTGAAACGAAAACAACATACGAGTATGTTATAGATCTCCGGGAGCGACTGCAATACACCTGCAAGGTAGCGCACAAAGAACTCCTGAAGGCGAAAATGACACAGAAGAAATATTACGATAGGAAAGCAAGAGTTCGACACCTATCACCCGGCGACAAAGTATTGCTGTTGCTACCATCAGATAAGAATAAATTGATCTTGACATGGAAGGGACCCTTCACAGTGCTTGAAAAACGCAGTGACTATGACTATGAGATAGATCTCGGAACACGGAGAAGTCTTTTTCACGTTAACCTTCTCAAGAAATACCACGAAAGGGAGCCTATTGCTTACTGAGTGTGACTTTGTGGTTGAGTACATTAAGGGCTCCGACAACGTAGGTGCCGACTACCTCAGCCGCATTTGACTTCTCCGCTGGTTAGCGTTTACTGGTGGCACAATTTCTTTTCATGTCAATTCACCCTTTCCCTAACAGAATGAACTTCTGTAAATAATGTTTTTTTTGCTATGTTTTCGCTTTTGGGTACTCCACCTCGCGCGCTTGTGAAAAGTTGTTTTCCCCTAAACACTTTCTTGAGCAGGGGGATATTGTAAGGAATGGACACAAAAGTGCTGTGTTTAGGTACGATTTGTGGTTAAAGGGCTTGCAAGCGCCGAGGAACGCCAAACCGAAACTAAAGAAGACGAGCGGAGGGCAGGTGGCACGAAGGCGATAACAAGAAATGAAAAAGAAGAAGAGAAAGAAGGAACGTGGAGAAAAGCGAGCTCGAGCGTGGAGGCCACGAAGGCAGACGAAGCAGTGCGCCGCTCGAGAGGACGAGTGCCTGGGAGCGTTCCTGAGCCGGACGTGGGACCCGTACGTGTCGGCCAGGTCGAGCTCCGGCGTGTTCGTTCGGGGTCGAGTCCGCCGGCTTCTACAAGGTGCAAGGACGGGCCTGCTGAACGGCTCCTGCCTGGGTGCAGTGGCCGGGAGCAGGTTTGTGGCGAGGCCTACCGGGCGTGGTCCTCGTGAGCCGGGGCCTGACCCTGAACCTCAGGAGTTGCGACCCTGACTGCTGGCCGCGACGTCTGACTAAACGGCGCTGCACACGGTAGCGCATCCGTGTGCCGTAAGCCGTTCCAGCCGCTCCAGCCGTGCCACCTTTGCCCTCGCGCACGTCGACGATCGCATCATGTCGGGACGACGGGGACCCAAACTGTGAGGCAGCGTTTTTCTCTTGCGAACTGAGAACTCTACGCGCTGGACTCGGAGTAAGCGTAGCCGCGAGCTCTCCGCATGCTAGAGGTCTGACTCTCGTACATGTTGCGTGACGCGTGGCGTGTAGGGTTGGACATATAGTTTTATTTTCACCTGCCACTTCGTTCTCTAGTGTATAATATAACGCTTCTTTTGTTCGCATCCATTGTTGATGTTAATCCTTTTTCGTCCGCTGTCAACAAACATAGTGACGAACGTCCTTAACCATCACAACGGGTATTATCAACACCAGAAGCAATAAGTTGATATGTGGTGCTTCTGGCAGCGAGGATGGCGGCCCTGGACACTAGAGATAAATGAGCATTTGTGTATGGCGCTTCACAACAATTCTCGTTCGTCCGACGTAACGGCTGTAACGGATGTACTATTTATAGCATTAGATAGCAAGCACTGCTAGCGCAATTAACCTTTCACGAACGTAAAAATGAGCTTCAAAAGCACTTCCGAGACTTAGCCTAGCTTTGTGGTAGAATACTTGATCACCACGCAGAATGCTGGGGTTTCATTTTTGCTGGTAGATACTTATTTTATGCGTTCGTTGGCTCAACGCTGCCGATGCCAGTTCTTAGGGGTGACGCTCCTTAGGACCGACCCTGTTGGCGTCTATAACGCCCCACAAAGCCCTAACCAAAACTGAACACCTGCACAGTAAAAATGAAAATGTATGCGTAAACAACGAACTTACGTGTAATAAACGATACGACAGTACAATGCATTATTACCTACGCCATACGTTTGGCCGAATGTCCGTGCATGGTTGCATTCGTCCATTCGTTCAAGCGTCTGTCTATGCCTGCATCCATGCGCCCGTACGTCCATTCATCCATGCGTCCATTTGTGCATCCGTCCGCACATACATCTGTCTGTCCGTCTTTTACACCCTTCGGCGACTTCAACGTAAACATTAAAGACCTTGGGACCTACAGCTTCACCCACTCGTCGTCATTCACTTCATGGGGATACACCGATTTACCTTAACGCTCGAATTATTCGACGCTGTTGTTTAGTTGATATAAACTGTCAATCACATTCAACGCACTGTGCTTAAGTACGGTTGGTCTTAATCCGACGTGACGGCTGTATTGTAGGAGTTTGATATGCACTGTTTATGAAATCGGATAGCTATCAGTGCATCGTCAACTGCTTATTCACGAACATTACGGCCTATTTGGAAAGTGTTGAGAGACCTGGCGTGGCTCTGCGGTAGAATAGTTGCTTACCACTCAAAATGCTCGGGTTCGATTCCTGCTGGGATGCTGACATTTTTTCGTTACATTCGTAGGGTCAACAAAATCTGTGTGAGCTCTACTCTATCTCTCGCGCGCTGAAACTACCCATGTGTGTTCTCACTCTTCCTGGGTAGCTATGCGATGTAAATCACCGGCAGCACACACCCGTCCAACTGTGGCACATACCCGCTTGCGCGTATTGGCCACCGTCTGGAGGAATGTGTTTGATTTCGTACGCGATAGGATCGGGAAATTATTCAAGTAATAACCAGCAAGTCGAATTCGTCAAGCCATCTTACCCTCCCCTACTTATTTTGGTTACCCCAAGTTAAGGGGGTGATTACAAGAGCGCTCAACCATAAGCGGCTAGGTAGATAGACAGATAAATAGGTACGTAGACAGACGCCAAAGCTGCTTGCAGTACGAAAAAAAAACGCTTCACATTTGAGAATCCACTCACTTGCTTCAGGCGTAGTCTCGCGTTTGTGGCTAGCAGCAGATCTCCATTCTTTTGGCAAATGTTAGCTGGATGTGGCAGATTGCGGAGGCAGAAACGACGATTGTGTAACATGAGGAATGAGTGTTCATACACTTGGTAGGGTTTCAGAGTTCGACTGAAAAAGGCTGCGAAGAATTATATCTACTTACTCGAAATGTGTCTGATGAAGCACTTATAAGTCGTTTCATTTTGTTTACAAGTTAATGACGAATATTGTACTATGCTGTAGACCGCTCTAGCACCTTAATTACAGACTTTTCGTAGAAGGTTGTGATTTCTTGAAACAGTGATTCTAGAGAGCTGGAAGGAGACGAGACATATTAGGCAGAAAAAAAAATGGCCCCGTATCTGCACGTTTCACTGCAAATGTTGTCAAAGATGATAGTCTTGCGTGCGGAGAGAGTGAACAAAACGTTTATTTGATGTTCTGTGCGAGAAAATTGGTGAATTGTATTCTGGAAGCGCTGCGTTAGAGAGTCTCGATCCGCGCAGCGAAGGTGAACGAGCACATCAAGCATGCCATCGAGGATGGATGTAGGAATGGATTGATGTTGCTGTACCCTTTATATCGCGTGGCGGCTAACGCCACCTGGCCGTAATTACCTATCCGCCACCTAGCCGAGACACGAGCACCATCTGGCAGTTATCTTCGAAAACGAAGGAGGGCGTGCGCGCCCGCGGAGAAAGATGCGCACCTGTCTGGGAGACGATAAGGAGTAGAACGCAAAGCGGAGGGCAGGTGCCACCACCATGTCGTCTTAGCAAAGAGTTGGAAACACTTGCCTTTTTCAGCATCGCGTTGCACTGCCAGCGCAGCGTGATAAGCGCTGTGGTCCTCAGGTGCACACTTGTGTGTGCCTTCTCTAGTATAAAGACGCACAAACAAAACATCTACGTGTTGTTATGGTGCCTCATATATGTGCAATAATTGTTTTTCAATTGACAATCGCACAAGTATGAGCGCTGAAACTTGATCAATATTGGTGGGTGCTGCGGATGGGGTAGGCCGTTCAAGGTATCGTGTGGTGTCATTAAAGGAATCGTTACCACGAACAAACAGACAAATGTACAGACAGACAGACCAAAAATATGGCGTCAAAGCTCCCCCAAAAATACTGTCGTCTTTTTAAAAAAAATGAAACATGACCTCACGCGAGCTTGTGCTACGCAAATACGTATATCGGTGTGCCACCATCCACTTCTTGACAAGCTCAATGCTGGCGTCTGCTTTTACTCGCCGTGTGGCACTGCGAAAAATTCTTTCACGATAATGGTGATCATTGCAGAAAGTCGAGAGCCCGATTTCTCGGATAATTGCAAAAAGTGGGCTGGACCACGCATCTCATTAAACTGATAAAACATTGGTGACAGTGCAGTATGGCCTCTGGTCATTTCCTCAAGCCTGTATTACGTGCATTGCGCACGGAACCCGAGCTATACATAGCACGCTTCCTGTGAGGAGAGGGCCGTCAAGACAGAGACGTCGATAAGGGTTGACCGTCGAAGTTGGCGCTGTTACCTAAATACCGAGGGTGTAGCAGTCTGCTTGCGAACTAGTTTGGCGAGGGCAACAATAAGCAATTGGGAAGTGAGATAGGGTCGAATCATAAGCGATAAGCACCACGGGGATGAATATGAGACGTAGGAGGGCAGACAACGGTCCTGCATACGACAACGACGAGATGCGACGCTCGTCTGTAGCGGTGGCCACAGCGGCAGTTATACGTCGTGTTGCCTCGCAGCCATTCTCACCATTAGCGGCCGCGTTCATTCATTCGCGGAGGAGCAGTGTGTCTGGTGCAGGCGCGTCGCCGGTCGTTATGCCGATAAGTGAGTGAGTGTGTGACGAAGCCTAAAGGGAGTTAACGGCGCCCTTTTGCAACGATGGTCTGCTCCCGGAGTCCTTTTGTTTTTTGTTGAGCTGGTGCAACGTTCGCACAAAATGACGGCGCATGCAGGCAAATGACCGAAGTAACTGATGTTTTCTTCCTCTGTTTTCACAATCAACACCTCGCCCCCCCACCCACTGTCTTATTGCCTGCGTCCCTCTCTTCTCCCTCTTTCTATCTCTCTCTATAAGTCACACTTGCGCAGTTTCCTTTTCATTTTCCTTAGGAACCACAATTTTTGTCGGTGTAAATTGCGCTTCTCGAAGGAGGCACCATAATTCATTGCTGAAAAGCCCATCAATGTTTCGGGAGACAATATGCAGGCAATATAATAAAGGAAACGACGTGAATATTGCAACGAGCTCGTTGCTGTTGTGTACTATTCTCGCTCGTAGGGCTATGAGTAATATAGGTATCAAAGCAAGCCTGTAAATCTAAGCGCTGTTTATAGACGATGTTGTTTGCGTAGGGCACTCTCAAGACGTCTTAGATTCGACTTCATGTTAACTCTCAGACAAATTACTGTCGCCTCGTGTACGCGATCATGATGCTACTGGACGAAGAGAGAGAAGACCAGCTCATTCAGGCGCAACCAAGCTTCTTTACATCAGAGAAATCACGAAGAAGATTTTTGGGCTCTGTTCACACAATGATAAGCCGGGTGACTGGAACCGGAACGAACAGGTTCACCTGGATGACCCAACGTCAACAGGATACGTTTCGCTGTTTGTTAAGTCTGCTGCTAGCTATCAACTTCATTTACCTTATGAGGAAGACGCTTAATCTCGTTGAATCGAACAGTGCACGCAAGATAGTATAATCGCCTTTCAGCGACTGTTCATCGCTAGTGTCAGTAGATCCGACCTTCTCACATGCTCGCCCGACCTTCAAGTAGACAGTAAAGGTGTCGGTTTGCAACCATCCGTGTGAAGGACTTGAAACATAATTTAATCGAATGAGAAACCTACACAAAAAAGGCCGGAAGACCACATGTTGCGTCTGTAGTTTTGAATATGGCATGCTGTGTTGAAGGTTGAATGGTACCTCCTAGCCTATTAGTTAAGAACCGCAGAAAGAAAGAAAACAAAACAAAAACAGTTCAGCGTTTATGTCACGCCGTCGTGGGTAAATTAGGCAAAAAAATTAATGAACAATGGCCCCGTACCTGCATGTTACACTGCAAATGTCGTCGAAAGACGACAGTCTTGCGTGTGGAGAGAGTGAACAAAACGTTTTTTGATTTTCTGCGGGAGAAAATTGTTGAATGGTATTCTGGAGGTGCTGCGTTAGAGTGCCTCGAGCGCGCAGTGGAGGCGAACGAGCGCATTGTCATGTCACACGTGAGCCATGAGCGCTATCTGGCAGTCATCTTGAAAAACAAAGCACGCGGCGTTCGCGCCCGTCTCGGAGGTGATAAGATGTAGAACGCAAGGCGACGGGTAGGTGCTACCACCACGTCGTCTTAACAAAGCGTTGGAAACACTTGCCTTTTCGTGCAAGCGTTGCATGGTCTGCGCGGCGTGATAAACGCTACGGTCCTTAGAATGGCTTATGTATGTCTTTTCTAGTAAAAAGACACAGATACAGAAAATTGACGTGTTGTTATGGTTCCTCAGATATACACAATTATTGCTTTTTGATTCAAAATCGCACAAGTGTAAACACATTCTTTAGCAATATTTGTGGGCGCCGCGGATGGGGTCGGCCGTTTAGGGTATCGTCTGGTGCCTTTTAGGGTACCGTTAAGGGCGGACAAACAGATAAATGTACAGGCATACAGACCCAAATATTTGCGTCGAAGGTCCCCAAGAAAGACTATCGTCTTTAAAAGAGAAAAAGAAGGGTAAACTCGGAAGTTTGGCGCCATCGTGCACATAAGCGAAAGGAAACCGAAGAGTGATGGGCTGTCAAAAATGCTAACGCCATTGAAACACAAAAGATGAAGTAGTGGCGCTATGGTGTGAAGCCAAACGATATTTTCTCCCGTCCTCAAATTACCCGCATGACTAGATTATGCGGAAAAACCAACAGTGTATGGGAAGCCAGAAAAAAGAGCTAAATATATATCTAGCCAAAGTACAGTGTTTGTCGGCATTTGCTGAACAAGAAACGAAATGAGGTGCGTGCTTGCCACCACAGCCACAACGTAGAATATTGATTTAAACTGCCTACTGGAGTTATCGTGGTGATGGTGCGTGACGGGCGTATGCTATATATTCTTTACATAAACATAAAGCAAGTAAAAGAGAAAAGAGAGACAAACAAAAAGATATGAAAAGAAAAAAATGATGATATATAAAAAACAAGTCACGAAAAAGCTGCTGTAAAGAGATGCGAGGCACCGGTGTTTGTTCCTGCGAAGCGAGTTGAAGCAGGCGGAAAGTGGGCGAGATGGCAGGAGTGGGTGTGTAAAAGAAGCCCGGTACGATCTTGTTCTTCACGCCTGACCCAGCCGTGCGGTCAGTCTTCTTTGGGCGTAAAAGATGATAGGTGCAGCGTTGGTTACTTCAGTTTTTCTCAAACGCCCTTTGAGTTATTTATTCTTTTTTTGTTTTTACCAACGAGAAAATACTGCTGGTTCTGACAACCGGGTGAAAGTCAAGGTGTGATGGCAAACGAAGGGAGAGAAAAAATAAAGATAGAATTCACAAGTCGAGCCTCGAAGAAAAGGAACACCATTGTGAGCATTACGTTACTGCTTCTCACACAACTCTTGTGGCTCTTTTTATCGTGCTGAGAAAGAGTGTCGCCTAAATTTCTTGCTATAGATATTGTGCATTCTCATTTTTCTTGTTTTGTTCTGTTTAAGGTGTGTTATGCAAGCTGCGCTAATGAAGCATGGCTTTTTCAAAACCGGTCCGCACGTTTCATTTTATGCGATCATTCCAGCATTGCCAGTATGTCCACCATCACAACTAGCCTCGATTTGTCAGAACTATCATAAAGGATTAAGCTACACCGGTTATCCGTCTTTTATAAGTTATGCTTTACTAACCCGGAAGTGAAAAATAAATAAAGAACAGCCGCATGCCATCTTTTTCTATTTCACAGGAAAACGACAACGACTTCAATGAACGAGTACCAAGATGCCATATTAACCTATTTTTCCACGCAAATACAGCGTCCGAATAGAACCATATACCCCCTTTGGTCACCGGCAGCTCGCATCATTGATCTTGGCGGGCTGCAAAACATTATAACATATACGCAACCACTCTTCTCTCTAATGCGATTGGGCATTCAGAGTATACTCAATAAATAAATAAATAAATAAACAAATAAATAAATAAATAAATAAATAAACTAGTAAAAGCTGACAATTAGACCTCATTTAGTAGAATAGCATATGTGAGCTGGAGGGAATTAGCAAGACGATCATTTCCAGGATGAAACACGTATTGGAAACGTACGGATGTAATGCAAACTTTGTAGCACGCGTTGTGCCGTTGAGAGAACCATCTCATTTAGACAAAAAGATCGAAACATTTAGATTGCTAACACTGCCCAGGAACGTTATCTTTTTAATAGTACTGCGCCTAGTGTTCCACAACAATACTGTATGAGATTACAGAGAGAAGGTTCCGCTGAGAAGATTAACAGAACTCTTAGCAAGGTTTTGTTCAAGCGTCTTAGACTGGGACAACAAAAGAAACACAGGGTTTGGAGGCTGAACGTCAACCGAACTTAACTGCTCATTATTACCAGCGCGCACAGCTAGGTAAACTATGAGTAACTATAGCCTGAGTGTGCTTTATAACGTGACAGTGATTATGTTCTCCCTTTACTATGTCGTTGCAGACTTTGTAGAGAAATGTGCCATTCACGAAACATTAAAAACTTCTAAACGCCTTCATAAAACGGAGAAAGAAATGTTAGAGAGAAAGTTCTATTATTCTGTCTCCCAAGAACATTTGTCATGTCTAGTCGCAATGATATTGAGCTGCTGCAGCGCAAGTGTGGCAGACGTGACGTCAGTTCACGCGATCCGCTGCATAGTGGCGTCAAAGCTGCGGTGGCTCGTAGCCTCGCCCCTACGGTCCCACGTGAGTTGTAGAAAGCCAAAAGATATGTGCACAGCCTTTGCAAAGGCATACCAAGAATACCTTGGGCTCGTGGTAACCGTGTCCACAAGAACGTAGAAGGTAAACAGCGCAAAAAACGAAGACAGAATAAAGGAAGGACGTCTTGTGTCTTCCTGTACTCTGTCTTCGTTTTTTTTTTTGTGCTGTTTACTTCGACCAGCTATGCATTGTTACGTACTTGCGTATTTTTCAATAACACTCACAAGAGCGATGTCTTACGTTACTGTAATGCATTCATCGCCAGACGGTCAAGATACGAGAAGAATGGCGGGTGTAGTCAGATAGAATAGTACGAGAAAAACAAGCCTCTCGTCGAAATACATCCTGATCACATATTTTTGTATAATTTTCGCGGTATTATCCCAAAGCCAGCAGACGAGAATAGGGAGCAAATGTTAGAGTGCTATAAGAACGCCAGGAAGACGCTGGCCTTTTCAGTATCTGCTTAGAGGTTGATGAACGCATAGTCATGTCTTATGTTATTCAAGACTGCTCAGACAATGTCGTGTGCGTTAGACACGTGATGATTGCACGTCGACATACCGTTATTTGTTTTTCTACGTCATTACCACGCCGCGATGGCCTAACGACTAAGGCGCTCGGCAGCTGACTCGCACGTCGCAGTATTGAATCACTGCTTCGGCGGCTGCATTTCTGATGCAGGTGAAAATTTTGTAGGCCCGTGTTCTGAGATATGGGCGCATGTTAAAGAAACTCAGGCTGTAAAAATTTTCGAAGCCCTTCACTATGGCGTCTCTCATAATAATACGATGGTTTTGGGACTTTAAACCCCATATATGAATCAATCAGTTTTCTCGGTCATGAAGCTTCGAAAGACGGGCATCTTAGCAATACGTTCTTGAGCATTTGCAATGGGTGATTTTGAAATACGGGTCTCACAACGGAACCTTAATCACGATCAATGGCGATCCGCATTAAGCATGATCCTAAGCAGCTGCTTCTACACGGTGACTTTTTCCCGTGATGGGGCTTGATCTGGATAATACGATCGCGGTTTGTGCATCGAGGAGGTCTGGCATCCAGATCTCAATTTCACTGACATCTGCGCCTAACTCGATCTGGATTAGTTGGCGCCGTGTAAAAGCGATTATTCTCAATCGTTATCAGGATATATCATCCGGATCTACCCTGACCACGATCAGCCCTTGTGACATAAATATTAAATAGACAGCCACTTGGCAGTGGCAGACCTATACATAACACGGGAAAATAGCGTTTTCTCGTCAGACGCACACTCACGATAGCATTGTCGCGTAAACTTTCATCTTTCATGGAGATCTTTCATGGAGCTCACATGTATCATACATGAAAAGGCGATTGACAGGCATCTGTCATTTGTTCAAGTTCTTCGCTGGAAAGAACTGGGGAATGTCCACAACTGCTATGTTGCGACTATGCAGGGTACTTTTCCTTGGATTCCTTCGGTACAGCCTACCTGTGTTAACCAACGCAAGTAAAACAAGCATACGAATGCTTCAAAGTGTCCAGGCTCAAGCACTCCGGATATGTTTAGGCTTGCCCCAAAGTGCGTCAACAGCGGCAACTATCGCCATCACAAGGAACAACCTCATCAAGACCCACATTAATGTGGAAGTGCTGAGGACACATATACGACACCTTGCTCGAACCTCTCGACATCACCTAGCCTCTCTACCTGTGGTCTGACCATGCACATCTTTCTGCAAAACAGTGACCGCACATGGTGAGTCGATCCCAACTTCGTTCTCTCCTGCCGCTAGACCTGTGACTCCGCCATGGTGCCTCGCTCAACCAATGATTAATATTAACATACCTGGCGTCCAGAAAAAGGCCAATTTGTCGTCACCGGCTCTTAAACAGCTCACACTACTTCTCTTGTATGAGAAATATCAAGACTCCACACATATATACACTGACGGATCGGTTCAGCCGGACAGCTCTACAGGAGCAGTAGTGATACCAAGGTTGGCCACGACAATTGAATTCAAGACATCTCACGCAACATCATCAACGGCAGCAGAATTGGCAGCACTTCGTGTCGCGTTGCAATTTGTAGTTGATCAACCAACACGCAAGTGGACTATTTTCTGCGACTCGAAGGCGGCACTGCAGTCTCTACTATCAGCCTTACGCCGTGGACCACACGAGCAGCTGGTACTAGAGATAGCAGAGGTTATACACCACCTGACTGAGAAAGGGCATCAAATTACATTTCAGTGGTTGCCCAGTCACTGCGGAATCATCGGCAATGAACGGGCCGATCAAGCTGCCCGCTCAGCCCACACAGAAGATCATAAACTGCGACTACCACTTTCTAGGACAGATGCTGCACGAAAGCTCGGCAGGCTTGCTCGCCAGCAAACCACATTTTTGCAGTAATCTCAGAAAATCCGTAACGATAAAACTTTCGGTTCGTCTCTATGCGCATGTAAGCATTGGTCCTTGTCACGGCACGAATGATTATCTTTCGCGATGTTTATTTAACATTGTGCCACGCGAAGAATTTTTTTTATTTAGCAATTTGCCCGTTCTCCTTCGAACAACGAAGAATGGTGTCTATTCTTTCGTAATCAACTTAACTTCAGTACCGGAGCGTCATTGAAATAAACAGGGAAGGTAAAAGTGATAGTAAAGAACGGGGGCCGATTCAAAAGAGACGAGATTTCACGGATGCTACATATGTCAGAAGTTACGCAATCAAATTGAGCATAACTTATACCGGTTTAAAATTAGGACGCGTGAATGCGCGACACAGCCGGCGAGGCTTAAAACACCGTCTCGAAAATTCTTGGAGTCCAAGAGGCTAGACAGAGGACGCGCGACATGTCAAGCGTGCATACTCTCGCTGGGTATACAGTGAGCGAGATCGAGAAAACGAAACATACAGCGAGAGAGTGAGTGAGAGCGAGACAGATGTCGAGAACGACGGAGAGATCGAGACGGAGGGCGAGAGAAGTTTTTGGCCGGCAGGACTCTGCGGGTGCCAGCCCCTGGGAACGAGAAAATGGACCAGGCACGCTGGACCTGGCTTTATTTATATCATTTGAGCATGAGCCGCGTGGAGCTGCCAGCCGGCTGTGTTTATCATAATCAGCCGCAACTTGGATCCACATTACCGCCCAGTGCACCACTGACTTGACCGATAGTGTCCACTTAGAGCCGGGAAGCGAATCTTTAGCCCGGTTGTGTCCACAGCTCTGGCCTCCTTCGCTTTTTTATGTTTTTTTACTCTTGCAGTCTAGTCCCCGGAGAAACTAATGATTCACTTCAAACCTGGTTAAGTTTTGCGAGTTTTTTTTTCAACCGTTATTTTTGCGCAAGACAGCGGCTTTGTCACTGCCGTAAATTTTTGTTCTGATTCTTTTCCACTAAATGGGGTTTTCGGAGTCACCCCTGTGAACGTGAATAAGGTTCATTGTCTATGTGTATGTATGATAACTTTCATTCATTCATTCATTCATTAATTCATTCATTCATTCATTTACTGAAAAACGCAATCTGTGTCAACTCTGAAAGCAAATCGGGAAGAGTTATGTGCGAAAAATGCATGGAGGAGGGAGGAATGGACAGTCGTAACTGTAACATTTCAATCACCAAACATGGTTGAAAAACCATTCCGAAGTTGAGGGTAGACTTCAAAGATTTACCCTAGGCTGCAGAAACTAAAATAATTTACACAACTTAGTCGAACAACGCAGATCGGCCAATTTTCTTTGATCCTCGCTTATCCTAAATCATACGATATACCAAGTAGGTGTCACGTTTTCAAAACACACGCCGTTAATAATAAGGTAGCACAGACCTTCCGATGTGACTGCTTGCGTGATCGATGCTTTGCGCTTGATTTGCAAGGTGCGTCTAGAAACAGGAATGATGAGCTTACCTGCAACAAAAATTAATTGCCGACTTAGTAAGAAATCCCAAATAACGGGAACGCACACCTATCAAGACTCGTAATAACATCACATGCTTAGCAGAACTTGACAAAAAAGTAATGTCATAATATAAACGATTGCTTGGTGGACGTTAAAACGTCGCGATGAAGAGTTGACCACGATATCGTAATCGCGCCCCATTGGCATCGCCTTCGCATTCGTTCGTCAGGCTCTGCTTTTGCGTGCATACTTAATGCGAGCATGAAGCCATTTTAAACTCATCTTCAATATACCTGTACTTCAAAATAAATTTGAAATGCTTTCACTTCCGTGTGTCAATATGTTCCCAGGAATAGCCACACGTACTACTGGTGATTATGGGAAAAAATATATGGTGAAGAGTGCGAGGTGGAGAGTTCACGAAAGCAAAAGAACTGTCATTCACCTGGTATTACCACAAATTAAGAAAATAATCTACACATACTTATAGGGAAAAGTTCCAGTTTACAAAATATACATATATGTCCGGGACTTGTACCACGAACCATAGCGGGGCGTCAGTGTCTGGTTTGTGTTATTTACCAAGTGAAGTCAAGCAAGCAAGGTGAGTATGTGTGATTGTCTTAAAAACTATTGTGTTCAAGTATTATTTCAAAGAGAAGCTGTGCTAGTGGGAGAGAGGAATGAAGAAAGGGAAGCAGAAGAAGCTGAAAGGCAATAAAAACGAGTAATAATTCACGATATGGAATTTTATCTGAATAATATGAACGGTGACTTGAGGAGACCAGAGCGAAAGTTCCACGAAAATCTCGGCTTGACAAAATGAGAAAACGAGAAACAAAAGCAACCGTTCCTCATTCCAATTAGAGCTGCGTGGGACGCGACCTCGTTGTTTCTAGCGAGTGCCCCCCACGGCTCTTCCTCGGGTACCTTCACGGTACGTCTCCATTCCGCATTGTACAACCATTATTATTTCTACGCTCCATGCCATGGAATGTCCTCGTCTTCCATTTAGTTCTTTTGTCGGCACTAGTGTTGTTTTCGTGTGGATCGGTCAAAGGGCATAAAGGTGCCGCTCCTTTCGGGAGCGCCGATGTCAACACCGTCATAAAGACTTTCTTCTCGCCGTGCAAGGAACAGCCAGGTGCATGCTCAGCACTGGTGGCTACGTCCTTCGAGTGCTCCTTTTCTCGCTTACGATGGAAGGCGCCGTAAAAGCCAGAGAAGAGCTGGATATGTGACGACGTGGAGTTTCCGCAGCCAAGCGTAACAACTAAAAGCTTCAGCAAGAAAAAAAAAACGAAAATAGTCGTTTTCTTGAAGAATCGGCATCATTCCTTGCCTTTGACCTGAAGTTGAAACGAGTGTTTTTTCGACGTTTTAGCTGCAGAGTTTCATGCACATAGAAGACATACTGTAACGAAAACATAATGCAATGTTGACACTCTTGGCGAACTGCTGCTTCGGCTCATTTGTAATCGCAGGTAGACATTTTCTTGGAACCAAATATTATGTTACTATATGAGCGAATTAAACTTTTAGAGTATACCAAGATTCAAAGGTAATTCATATGCGTTTATCACGGTGACATGAGCTTGAACTTTTGCCATATTGTTTTTTTTACCCTGGATATAGTATACATTACCTGTAAATACAGTGAACGCATGTTAGGGATATTTTAATGAAAGTTAAGAAGAATAAATGAGCATGAATATGACAAGTAGCAGGTAAGAAAGATAACCTTCAACCCTCCATTAAGATTAACAGTATGAATTCTAAGAGAAGCGAAGGGGAGGCAGGAAATTAGGCAATTGTTTTCGGAAATAGTGTGGTTGAAGCAAGCACAAAACCGGGTGACTTGGTCACACTTAAAAAAATGCCTTTGCCCTGCAGTGGACGTAGTCAAGATGCTGTCGCTACTGATCGTAAATATGAACCATTATGACGTGCAAATAATTTGTTGTTGTTTAATATGTACTTGCTAACACAACGTGGGGCAAAATAGAAGTTATAAGAAAAAATAATGACTCATCATGATCAGCTTGATTTGTTGTATTCTCCTCGTTCCTACGATAAGATGTCTTTCGTGATCCTGCCCTTTCGGTGTTTCGAAAAGCAGTATGAATAATTTTACTATGTATTCACTTTATACGCGTTGCGCATCACTGCCGTTGCATTTTAGTGCCGATGTATTTTAGTGCCGATGCATTTTAGTGGCGAGGCGTTTGCCAGAACAACGAAGTGTTTGTTTTCTTTGATGCAGCTCGCGATGCACGGTGGTTGGTTTAAAGACAACGCTAAGTGAGATAGAATGTATAACTGCAAATAGTGTAAAAAACTACAAAAGAGAGGAACTTCTAAGAGCATTGTCTGGAGACCGCCGACACAGGGAGACGATTAAGAGGAGTGTTACCGAAAAAAAGTTTTAAAGCAGCTCGCCATGAATTGACGGTTCCTGAGTGACAAACTTTCTCCTCTAAATCTGTTTTCGCTATTTACTGCCTTTTCATTATTTCTTAAAGTTTTTTATTTCTAGTCAAAATTAGAGTTAGATACACTTTGATCATGTTGGCAATAAGTTTTATTATTTTTTTCATGACCGCTTAACGTTGTCGGGCGTTTTTTTTTTTTTGGCATACTACTTGCCGCGTTCTGCAGAAGCTGACCAGCAGGAGCCCTCTATCAGGATTTATAATTTAGACTCAGGTGCGATATACATGCTCACGCACTTCAAGGAAACTGCTGTCTTGGTGTATGCGTCCTCGTGTGAATCTCATAGTTCTATAGCAGTATAGTGAACGATTTATACCACAATGGCGTTTCAAAAGCAAGCGAATCACAAGTAGGAAATAAACAATATATATATATATATATATATATATATATATATATATATATTTATTCATTTTTATTCATTTATTTATTTATAGGAAGATGTGTATATAGCATAGTATCTTGAAAGTGAGTGAAGCAGGGAGGCTAGTTGAATGTAACAGGCATGCAGGTGGTCAAGCAGAGAGGAGGTTTTTCTCAGGGCTGAGTCATGCACAGAAATTACTGAGGCTTCCTCTCAGCTCCGCCGTATGTAAAATGGCCTATGCTACGTTGAGTGATCGGAAGCCACACATTATTTGTAAAGTTCAACGAGATTGGATGCCGAAGAGTTAGCCACCGGGACTCCATCGTATAACATAAGAATTTTTTGCTGTCGTATTAGTTGGTGCACATTTGCGGTGAGACTGATTTTTTTTTTAATTTAAAAAAGGCGGATAACGCTTTGTCGACGTTCCAAATTTATCATTGTACTCTAACTTAGGACGACCTCAATATAGCGACATTGCAGCAATTGTTTTGTTAACAAAAACGAACCGGTTAGAAGGAAACGGTAGAAGGGAACAGGTTGAATGGAAACGTCGAGATTAGAGACTCCTTAGCGTGGCATGACTGAGGATTTCGTTCCCGTACTCGGATCCTTCTCTTTGGTCCAGCATAAAACTTATAGAACAAATAGTGTAGACAACACACACTGACAGAGCATTGCTTCTGTCGCAGGGTGAAGGAATTTTACTAACGGGAATGACCGAATGACCCACAACAGCGTCTGTGGTTTATGACAAAAGGTGCAAAATGGCGCGACGATCACGGAAATTTCTTTTGTGTATAGTTAAGCCCGCTGAGAAGGTCACACGCACGCTACCATGTCAGTATGAAGGAGCGAGAGGCTTGCGTAATGAATGTGGAGAGGGTAGGAGTGGGTCGGCCAATCACCACCTTCAGGGACTCGGGATTTCTTTCTTCTCCTGCAAGCGTCAATTTCCCCCAATTTCCCCTTAGGCGACCTGCTTACACTCATGTACCTTTTCTCCCTACCTTGTTTTTGCTTCTCTATCTCGAACAGGGAGAGGAAAAGCGTGTGTCCGTGATTGGACGGGGGAGCAGGCAAGTAATTGGTGATTCCCATGTCGTTGTTGCGGCGACGCAACACGTGATAGAAAGCTGGGTGGTGCGCCTCGGTCTGTATTCGCTGTATACCCCGTAACCATTCACGGTGACTCCAGTTAGTGGACTGCTTGTCACTGAGGGTCCAGATTAGCTTCTGTGTCCTATAGCACAGGCGATTAGTCGCCGGATCACTTAACCGGTCTGGTCCGTCCAGAGTTTGAGAAACCCGCCTGCGGTGTGTTCTCGCTCTTTCCAACTCTTTCTAGAAGATAAAAAACAGAAGGTGCACTATATATCGGTGATCACACTGGCTGTGGCCCATTTTATAACCGCTAATTGGTATTTACTGCTTTAGTTGATTAACCGATTGCCTGTTTCAACTTGCTGAATTTTAGGCAAGGAAAATAAGCAGATAGCATTCATCAGAGATTACGGAATGTGATACGCTATTCGCCCCGCCACGGTGGTCTAGTGGCTAAGGTACTCGGCTGCTGACCCGCAGGTCGCAGGATAGAATCCCAGCGGCGGCGGCTGCATTTCCGATGGAGGCGGAAATGTTGTAGGCCCGTGTGCTCAGATTAGGGTGCACGTTAAAGAACTCCAGGTGGTCGAAATTTCCGGAGCCCTGCACTACGGCGTCTCTCATACTCATATGGTGGTTTTGGGACGTTAAACCCCACATATCTAGCAATCATGATACGCTATTCACTAAGACTAAACTCATTGCCAATTAACCTGTTTGTTCGTCATGCTGTAATTGTAGTCGCATGACCTGAGTGTTCTAAAGCTAAGGCGAAATTCAGATAATGTGGCTCATGTTGTTGGATAACTTCCAAAGAAAAAAAATGAACAAGTTGAGTGTTCTGAACGAAACGCTGCTCTATGGCAATTGCCATGCACAAGTGACTAATGAAATTAGGAAGGTATGGGTACAATTCAGCAATAACCAGCTGGCTGGACTGATCCCGCAACGGTTCCCATGTGCTACGGTGTGTCGCAAGATGAAAATGTAATCTTTAACACAAAGCGAAATTTCATGACTCCGTCATCATTCAAAAATATTTCACCGCTCAAGCACTCCCTACAAATGACTTATCAGCAAAGGCTGAAATGCGCGGCACCGGTGTTTATCAGTGGGTTCAACCCGAAGCTGTACTGAAGCCTCTCATAAAGAATGGTTAGGCGTTCATGTTTCTTAATGAGGTTAGACACCCGTTTGACTTGTGTTTACCACAGTGTTCCCGTGCCACATATAGTGCCTCGCATGATCACGGTAATCTACGAGTGTAATGAGCGGTTAAATGCGTTTCGCAATGTGTTAATAACAATAATTGTTCTCGAACCACAGTCAGTCACGGACGTCGTAGCCAAAGTAACGCTGGAGAAACTATCACCGAAAGCAGGTGTTCGCGCCGGCGAACGCGCTCTCGCAGTCATCACGTCGACGCTGTTGTAGTCACAACGCGTGGCGTTGTTGCAAGCGTTTTACATCGCGAGCTAAGTCAGTGGCGTGGTTCACAGGATCCACCCACCACCGGCACTTGCATTCTTAGTTCATGACTTAGTGCGGGCTTGGAATGCTGCCGGACCATCGGTTCACAGTTTCTGCCGGCCCTCGACTTCCCGGGCCTGTACGTATGCCCGGACCACAGCATATGTCCACTGTCGGCACTCTTTTAGAGTTGTCCATGACTTACTTATGTGGAAGACTTCAGTAGAAACTGACGCATGCGTGTTCGGTGCCACAGCTGCGATGGGATGAATGACGTCACTCAGAGCACAGCGAATGGCGCACGTGCTTGGGTGCGACGCTGAAAAGGACGTAAGGGATCGCGCAGTCAGGGGAGACCACTCGTGACACCACTGTACCGGATGGTTTTAGGGGCAAAGCTCCTTAAAGTGGCCCACGTTCGTCCCTCATTGTAGTCGTTGTGTGTAACCAGTCTTACGTTTTGACCTGCAAGTTGGTGCCAGTGTGACATTTCTCCTGAGCATTGTTGAACAATACAAAATTCACAGCATGCGCGTTAACTAAAAGCTGAATTCTCCTTTCTGTCATTCCCCATTAGCAGCCATTGTCATGTGCATTGAGCACTATCTGACAAGAAAGGGTTGCTACGTTATACTCGCTGGGCGTAACCTTCTTGGTTTTAGAAAGGTTTAGCGAGCGTTGGGCCGCAGTGTCATGAATACAGTGAACTAGTATATACCATGAACTCGAGGTGATTAAAGGTGGGAAGTAGACACGAAGCGCAAGCCGTAAGAAAGTGCGCGTGTGCCATCTCTCGTTTAGTCTTTGAAATGTCCGCTGGATGGTGGTGCTTCTATTTGCGAAATATATGATGAAAAAATGCGAGATGGTGGTACTTGGAGTGTTGACTTGATGTACAAACGAACACACAAACAGATACATGGACGGACACACGGATGACTGCACGGACGGATGGACGCATAGACGGACGCAGGGGCGGATGCATGAACTAACGTAGGGACGGACGTACGGTTGGACGTGCGGACGCACGAACAGACGCACGCACGGACGGGCGGGTGGAAGCACGGACGGTCACACAGACGGACGCATGAATCGACGGAAGCAAGAACGAATGGACGAACGGATGCTTCGCCTCACTCTGCATCATTCACCCCGTGGATATGCTGCCTTTTTTTTTCGTTTCTCCTAGCCATATACAGCTTTTGCTCTGAAATTTTCGAAGGAAGAGCAGAGACAAGGCACGCCCTAGCACGGTTGAGGTGGTGAATGTATAGATTCGAAATATACTAAGCAAATTGCACAGTGTCTGTGTGAAAACCAGCGCGTCGACGTATAAGTGCGTGGTTGTGTATGCAATCATGCTTCCATGCTATACCACGGTCGCTATCGAGCCGCGGTGGTGCTTCAACATATGCGATAGTTTATTATACACATTTGCTTACATTGATTAGACGTTGATACACGTGCATGCGAGGTTTAAAAATGCGATTGTGTACTCCAGATGTGTGGAATTCACATAAAGCGCGGTCTGCATAAAATCATCGTTGTCATTTGTTAAGAGCCATGTATGTATTCTACGCGCAGACACACCGGACTTCGACTAGTCGTTTTCTTATCGCTCGGTGCAAGTCAATTGTATTCACCTTCTTATTTCTTGCTTTAACCAAAGCAAAGTTTCTACACTCTGTCCTAAATTCAAGTGCATAAACGGATTACCATGCAAAAGGCCAGACAAAGAAACCAAGGAAAAAACTATAATATGACCGAGAATGGCCAACGAAATAGGGTGGGTGCGCGACCTTGCTGACGCCTTTATTATGAAACTGCGCGACGAAATTGTGGTTACTTCCCACACGCTACGAATTATTTATCGCCTTAGACGAGAACAGTGACATGAGGCACGTAAAGGCTTTCTGACATAGCCGTTATAGAGAGTGTCTTCATGAATACAATGAAAGAAAAGTTTAAACCTAGGAAGCTGCTGTTTTTATTTACGTGTCGTTCGTGTACACAGTACGTTCCTTCTACTCAGAAGAGACGTTGTCATTTTGTGTGTTCCAACTGTGTTCGTTTTTTTTTGTCAGACCAGTGAAAATGTATAAATGAAACGCAGGAAGTTTTGTTCAGGACAGAGCGCCGTTGGAAACCTTGTATATGGTTTTGAGAAGATGGAGGAAATATACAGATAAGAAAAAAAAAGTGCATTGTAGCTGTAGCTGGCATAGTGAGGTTATATCCTTAGAGTGCCTTGGGGGGGAGATAGTTGGTGCCTTTATTATAATTAAGGAACAAAATCTATGTCCCACAGTTGAAAAAAAAAAGGTGCTGCCAGAAAACAAACTGAATTGTTAGGCTATCTGAAACTACTGAAGATGAGTAAGTGAGCCTAATAAAATATAAGCTTCACTTGCCCCGGTGAAGATATAAACTTGAAGTGAAGATATAAAGTATATATAACGCAATAAATTTGAACTCGGCCAATACTATACAGCATTCCTAGTAGTGATGACAAGCTACTGTTTGCAATGACGTGTGTAGCTTAACTTTCATTAACTTCACACTTGGTAGTGAAACACCGTGTATTGGCGATCTACTAGTTTATTAAATGCGAAGTACTTTTTTAGCGAACTTCGGCGACTTGAGTCTATCTATCTATCTATCTATCTATCTATCTATCTATCTATCTATCTATCTATCTATCTATCTATCTATCTATCTATCTATCTATCTATCTATCTATCTATCTATCTATCTATCTATCTATCTATCTATCTATCTATCTATCTATCTATCTATCTATCTATCTATCTATCTATCTATCTATCTATCTATCTATCTGTCTATCTGTCTCTCTATCTATCTATCTATCTATCTGTCTATCTGTCTGTCTGTCTGTCTGTCTGTCTGTCTGTCTGTCTGTCTGTCTGTCTGTCTGTCTGTCTGTCTGTCTATCTATCTATCTATCTATCTATCTATCTATCTATCTATCTATCTATCTATCTATCTATCTATCTATCTATCTATCTATCTATCTATCTATCTATCTATCCACCTGCCCCGCCGCGGTGGTCTAGTGGCTAAGGTACTCGGCTGCTGAACCGAAGGGCGCGGGTTCAAATCCCGGCTGCGGCGGCTGCATTTCCAATGGAGGCGGAAATGTTGTAGGCCCGTGTGCTCAGATTTGGGTGCACGTTAAATAACCCTAGGTGGTCTAAATTTCCGGAACCCTCCACTACGGCGTCTCTCATAATCATATAGTGGTTTTGGGACGTTAAACCCCACATATCAATCAATATATCTATCCGCCTATGACTTTTAGCTCTGCCGATCGTTTCGATGATGCGATCGATACCAAAATATTTATGGCATAGCAAGATTGTATGCCGAGCATATCCGACTAGTCATAGCATGAAAATTATCACATTATGTCAAGAATGGCATGATTCACATTTCATAGTCTTGAAGCTCTTGGTGTGGTTTCGTTCACATGACATGTTGCGAAACTGGTATGGTATGACATGGCTGCATGGTGAACACAAGTGACACACTCTAACGTGGAAATCATGACATGCATGTCATGTAAGTCATGACTCATGACTACACGTCACGCTGGTGGGGCGCTCGTGGTCGTTTCGCTAGCTTCACATAAACCAAATTTGGTTTTACGGGGCATGAATGAATGACGAAGTAAATGACTTGTGCAAACATGATAGTCATGAGATGTGTGTTATGTAAAAACATGACTACATGCCACGCTCATGATGCGGTTGCGGCCGTCTCGCTAGCTTCACGAATGCCAAACTTGGTATTACGCCACGTGAATTGATGACGAAAGTATGTGACTGGTGTAATAACGATACTCATGAAATACTGTCATGTAAGACATTCGCTACAAGCCACACTCATCATGCGTTCGCGGCTGTTTCGCTAGCTTCACATACACCAAATTTGGTATTACGGCACATAAATGGATGACGAAGGTATGTGACTGGTGAAAACATGATAATCGTCAGATGCGTGTCATGTAACAACATGACAACACACCATGCTCATGATGCGCTCGCGGCCGTTTGGCTAGCTCCACATATACCAAATTTGGTATCACGAGGTGTGAACAGACGACGACGGTAAATGACACGTCCAAACATGAGAATCATGATATGAAAGACATGTACAGCATAATTTCCGTTCACCTCATAACGTTGTACTGATTTTAAAATGACATATCAACCTTCCTAATTTGTGCTTCGTATATCATCGATTTCTACTCAACGTGAGATCTGTCAATTTCTTTTCGACTACGAGACTATCTTTACTATGAAGTGAAACACGGTTCATAAGAGTTTCTGCATCGGTAGTGGACGTTATAAGTTGGAATTAAATCGCCAACAAAAATTTTGATAAAAAAGGCACGTTAAAAATGTCAATCGGAGTTGCCACACAGAAAATTAAATCAGTGAGGAAGCGCCAGTTGCTTGAAGGTATTGGAAACATTAGTACTTTACGCGTTGAACAAGCTTTGTTTTTGCGCAGGTCTCAGAAAGTCGGTGAACATGAACCAAATTATTTGTTTGAGTACAGGAATGCGGCATTTGGAGGCATTTTTTTATTTTTATGTTAGAATTGCGAAAGGTGCAGCTGCACGATTCCTGATATTTTGGACTTGACCACTCAGTATATTGTTGACTCAAACACTGTGGTCCTTATCGGTTGTGATCCAGCGCAGCTGAGCAGCGGGACTTGTAATCGCTTTCTGAGCAAGGTACCAATAATAAAAGGGTAGCTAAATGCAAAAATTAAAAACAAATGTTTGTTTGCGTAAATTTTAATGTCGGTGAGAAAACCGTGCAACAGCAACGCTGCAGCTGACAAAAGGCAAAAACAAAATAAAAATACAACGCACTGTGCGTAAACTTTTCCGCAAATGTCTTATCGCAAGATAGAATAAAAAAAACATTGGTGTACTGCGAATTCGCGGAATGTCCAATCATGTAGTGGTTTTTTTATAAGTGAGCCACCATAAAGGGAGCGAGAATCTGCAGGCTTGACAACTAGACTGAAAAAGTCTGCGGCAGAGGGGAGAACCTATTACCACTGGCCGAGCAGATCTAGTGATTCCGGAATTTCGTCGTGCGATATGCCTGTCGCTGCCCATTGTGAACACAGCGAAGTACAAACCACGAATCTTGTAGCGTTGCGAAATGGCCAGTGAGACGAAACGGAGGAGCGTGCACGCTGCAGGCCTTAGAGAATGTTTTTGTGAGAGCAACTCTGCAGTGCTTTTCAACCATGAAAAGAGCAAGGCTGAAGTGAAAGCTTGTCAGGGATTTTTTTTTGCGTAGGACTGAGTGAGACGCTCATTATTTAGTATATGTGTATGTATGTGTAGTTTATTTGAAGTTCACTTCTTCTTTCGTTCGGCTGTGTGCGCCCAAGTTCGATAGTGAGTCTGCACCTTCGGCAGATTTGGAGTTACGTTAAAGAGGAAAATACTGTCAAAGCGAAGACATGCGATGCTAACGACCAAAGTGATTTTCCTGCTTCTAGGTCTGCCTTGCTCAGAAAGGATGAACACGCACTATTAAAGATAAGGGGGTAGGAGTTTATAGAAGCAGTAAAATAAAATAATATTGTTATGAAGAGCGGATGAACGCTTCCAATGTGAAGGCAGGCTGGTACGTATCGTGGCAAATTGCAAAGCAGCGATCTTCGTAGAGTGAAGTTTGAGGGCTTCGAAAAAATAATTCTGGTTTGGGGACATTAAACTCCATACATCAATTATATTCGAAAAAAGCAAGCTTGATGGCGTGGACAAAGTATAACTAAAGTTAGAATGAACTAGATGTATGTGAGCGTGCAGACACCGTTACGTACTCCTGACTGCGATTATGATCAATTGAGACGATTGTTAAGAAACTGTGTGATGCATAGTGAAATGAAAGGCGCTTTCAGAAGTGCGAGAGTGGGTCATATTCCTGGAGAAGAATACAAAGTTGTCCAAGACAACAACGCCGTATTTAGGAACCTAGACCTTCTTTCACTCTACTCTTCAGAAAAAAAAAGAAAGGAAAAAGTTCTGGGATAAAATTAAAGCAGCGTGCTACATAACTTTTGCGATATGCTTGCTGGAGTATTTTGCCTCGATCGAGGGAGACATGAGAACTAGCAAACGTTGGCGAGTTAAATCTAGGTTTATCATTATGGATTACTTCGCAGTTATAGTTCACATGACAAAACGAAGTGATGCCGTGAAAAAAGTTTGTCAGAACTTGATTGTGAATGTATGCCTTGAGGCAGTGTTGCCAGGTGCTACCGAGCAAGCAAGCGAATAATCATCACAAAAGAAGTCATAAAGAAGTGAAAACATAATGAGTTTTCCCAATCTTGAATATATTTTAAATATGAGTAAAAATGTCGTTCAGGTACGATGAAGTGTGCTAAAAATCACGCATTCTGTACAATCAAATAATGCGCAACTATGAACGAGGGCACATGGCTACGTGTTAACATATCTATCCTCTTTCCGGCCCTTTTCCTCACCCCCGTACCTGGTAGCAAACCAGTTCGTCTAGGTTAACCTCTCTGTCTCTTCCTTTTAATTATTTCTCTCTCTCTTATTTCTATGGCAGTCTCCGTTTGGTCAAAGGCCCATTTTCCAGCGCAACAGTAACGTTTCGCCACCGTATGTTTGACGTCAACACGCAACCAGAGGCGTACGCATAGCAGGGGACGAGGGACAGGTGGCTGGCCACTCCCCCTTCCAGTCACTTAAGAAAAAAAAAAGGGGGGGGGGGGAGCGAAATTTTCCCCATCCATTGAGTAGGACGAGGAGCCCTGCGATGAACCTTCATCTTCTCTCCCTCTCTTGATGCGAAACACTGCACACGCGTACACGCTTCACTGAATGTCATCGACAAACACGCTGTTAGTGAATGACAAACGCGTATTGGTGAACGTTATGATCACTAAAATGACTATATTTGATAAAAAATGAAAGTGAGACTCCCTCCAAAGAGCTACAAGCGACTGCAAATTTCTAGAAGCTACTCGGTGAAAAAGAAGCCCAAATTCGCTTATTACGAGTGGAACTGGCAACTCTGCCTTGAGGAAAAATGCAGCGTCCATGCGAGGTCAGAGATGCGCTTACAACAAGATGAAGCTGGGAAAGCTTGCAATAAAACGCATTTTTCATAGTTATGCCTGAAATAAGCAAACATAAGGAGGAAATGTGTTTTCCTTACCGCCGTTATAATTATACGAGGAAGAATAATGAAATCGCGTTGGAGAAAAGCAAATGACGACTGGAGCATGGGTATGAAGGCATAAAAATAAATAATTGGAAATAAAATTGTTATTATTATTATTCTTAATAATAATAATAATAATAATAATAATAATAATAATAATAATAATAATAATAATAATAATAATATAATAATAATAATAATAATAATAATATTATTATTATTATTATTATTATTATTATTATTATTATTATTATTATTATTATTATTATTATTATTATTATTATTATTATTATTATTATTATTATTGTTGTTGTTGTTGTTGTTGCTGTTGTTGAATTATTATTATTGCGCGAGCAGAACACCTTGCTTGGAAGCAAGGTGTTGGAAGCAAGGGTGGGAAGCAAGGTGCGTGACCGATGACCACGGCTCCTTAAGTCTTAATTTAGCGGTCACTGTCACGGCTATCTGCTGTGTAGTTTGGACAAGAGTACTCTGAGAAATTCAGCGCAAAAGTTACTTTGTTTCATTTATGCACCACGTGTCACTCTTAAGCCCTGCAAGGGTGTTTTACGAAGAGTACCTTGGCTGTTGCTTTTTTTTAACCAAATAAGTCGCTGTCATAATTGAAAAAAGAATATATATATATATATATGTATATATATATATATATATATATATATATATATATATATATATATATATATATATATATATATATATATATATATATATATATATATACACGTAAGAAGGTGGCGATGGTTAGGAGTTAGAAGTAGAAGCCGAGAAGGAAGAAGTGAGAATGGAATAAACATGAAGTATGAGCCAGGCCACGTCTCTCTCTCTCACACACACACACACACACACACACATATATATATATATATATATATATATATATATATATACCACGCTTCTTGGAGTATAGGTAAATCAGCCCAGAAATCTACATGAGCCCTCATACAATGTTTGAAGTCAACACCACTGAGCGATCCCCTGTAAAACCTTGCATCATGGGATGTGTGTGGTGCTCAGTGTCTCTGTCCTTCCCTCTTCCAGTCTCTTTCTTTTACTCCCTCAACTTCCTCTCCCCCTATGTAGGGTAGCAAAGAGGAAGTACAGCCTAGTTAACCTCCCTGCTTTTCCTATATTCCTTCTCTCTCTCTCTCTCTCTTTTCCCCGAGTATGGCATATATATTTAGGTGTTGTCACTAGTTGCAATGGTTCGCAATGGTTGATTGAATGATTGATTGATTTGTGATGTTTATCGTCCCAAAACCACCACGTGATTATGAGAGACGCTGTAGAGGAGGGCTCCGGAAATTTCGACCACCTGTGGTTCTTTAACGTGCACCCAAATCTGAGCACACGGGCCTACAACATTTCCGCCTCCATCGGAAATGCAGCCACCACAGCCCGAGATTCGATCCCGCAACCTGCGGGTCAGCAGCCGAGTACCTTAGCCACTAGACCACCGCGGTGGGGCAGTTCGCAATGGCGTACCTTCAAATATTGCAGAAAAGGAGAACTACGATAAAGAAATATTATGGCTATAGCCACATTGAGACTATGAAAAAAAAGTCTCCCTCAACATCTGATGATGATCCGCCGTGGTGGCGTAGCTGTGACAGTGCTCGGCTGCTGACCCGGAGGTCGCAGGTTCGATCCCCACCACGGCGGCCACATTTTAATGGAGGCGAAATGATAGAGGCCTGTGTGCTGTGCGATGCCAGTGCACGCTAAAATAGAAAACACGCCATGGTCGAAATTTCCGGAGCCCACTAATACGACGTCGCTCACAGTCATATCGTGGTTTCGGGACGTAAAAACCCGGATGTTGCTATTAACGTCCACTGAAAAAGACTCGTCGAACAGGACACGTCATTGAAGCCATCCGTATCAAGGACAAAAACATAGTTACTTTCTTTCTATGTAAGAATATACAGAGGAAATAGTATGCGCGAAATTTTTTCGCAGCGGCCACAATCTTAGTTCGACGGCTTATCATCACGGTACACCCACAACATTCGTCTAAATTTAGTTTGGACAACTTAATTTTTCTGGCAAATGCGTGTAGTGCATCTGTTCTCAATAGAAAAGTCATAAGATTGACGTATCGATTGATTAGGTTGCTACGAGGGCTACGTATAGTTACATAGACAAGGCAGTGCCATACTGTGAGGACTTTCCCATTTTAAATATATGCTAAACACAGCCCTCACGCATTGGCTAAGGAGAAAGAATGATGAGCCGGGGTGCGACGTCAGTGGAGACTTCGTAAAGAAGAAAGGAGGGGGGTGCAAGATAAGGCATGCAAAGGAAGTAATTCATAAGGACAGGGCAGGGTGTCTTCAAATGGCGGCCGCAGATCCTCCCACAAGGCGTTCTGTGGGTGTCTTCAGCGCGTACGACGCTTCATTGACGTATAAAAAGATACACGGATCTGACGTGCTGTATCTGGCCGGCAGTGGAGCCTTCCTTTACTTGGTTTCTACTTCCCTCCCTCACTCCAAGCCAGCGGCTCGTCACCTTGGAATCCCCGGGGCGATCATTGCCTTTGATCGTTTCCGTGTGCGGTGGAAAACGTGAGAAAGAGAGGGGAAGGAGAAAATAAGAAGAAGGGCGGGGAGGTAACCAGGGCTGAGCCACAGTATTTACCCTGCACTAGGAAAGGGGAGAGGGTGAAAGAAGGGTATAGGACAAGCTGCTGCCGGAAGCAGTATTCTTGGAATTTCACGAGCGTTTAAGGCAAAAATGTGAAGCAGGGTGAGCAGAACTAAGAAAAGAAAACGAGTAAAACAGAAGGTAAATATGCCGGTATACTCGTTTTTCGTCGGTCCTTCCTACATCATCGCGTAATTCATTTGAGCTGCCGGCTGCTTTGCTTTCTAAGACGCCCGAACAGCTTATTTGAAGCATGAGAATGGAGTGGGACGTTCATTGCTCCCTTTCCGATATATCTGAATACTTTGATAAATCTAATACTTGATTGAGCCTTTTATTTCTTTTTTATCATCATTCTGACTCGATTGGCGGTTTGTCACATAAGTGACGATTAGTGATAATAAAAAATATACAGGTATACTTTGTGCGTTTCCAATTGCTTCAGTAATGCTCTGGCCGGTATTCAGCACGTCATAATGTTTTTTACAATGCACCAGACGATGCAATTAAAATCATGAATTAATTTTTTTCTGCCACTGAGACAAGTAAAGACTATTCAATACAAATGTGGTAGTACCACTGTTGAAACATCATAATATTTCGGCTCATCTTGCTGAGCTGGCTGCCATACGTGATGGACTGGCAGCGCTGCTACCTCTTCTACAACCAGGCAGATGCTCTCAGCTCACCAGTCGTACGGACTCGACGCAAGCTATTCAAGAATATACGACGAGTGTATCGTTCTACGTCACTCTCGGATACTGTTCACGTTCTCGCCGCCTCCGCATCTGTGCAAATACGTGTTCAGTGGGTTCCACGAGCCGCTTTGCCGGACCTTGTAAAAGCTGATATGGCAACCCACGCTCAAGTTACACCATAGCCGCTACCAGTTTTTCCTGAGGACAGTCAAGGAGAGATGCTCCGGGAAAAAGAAAGCCTCAGACGTGCCACACGAGCTCTTATAGCTCCGTGTGGATCAGACCTCCCTGGTGGTTCAACCCGCCGAGAGGAGGTTACGTTGCGGAGGCTTCGTTTCGGGGTTGCGCTTACCCCATACGTGACCGCCCTTTGCGCGCAAAAGTAGCGAGGCCCGCATGGTACATCATGACCATTTTGTGACGCCCAAATCCAAGATGTACCTGCCTCACACTTACTGTGGACCTGTACTGGTCTACGATTAAGCCTTCACTGCACCTCCGTGCAACAGGTCTCAGGCTTCGCCGACCACCCGACTTTGACCGTTGCCTTCAAAGACCACACCAGCGTTCTCTACTGTACTTTATACATGAAGAAAACTTGTATGTGTATTTCTGAAGCAAAAATAATATGCCTCGTGCATACTTTCGTAATAAATATAGTACGCCAACCTCTGACATTAAGAAATATTGGCTCACAAACTTTTCGTATAGTAAATATTGTCACGTGGTAGTGATGGTAAAGACGGCTGCAGCAAGCCTGGGAAATACGGTACTTTTTTTGGGGGGGGGGGGGGGGTGAACTTGTGACCGGGAAATAGAAGGTGAAAATAAACGCGATACATGCTTTGCGCTCATAGTGGCGAGAACAGCCGTCGGCCGTCGAGTAAGTTGATCATAAATAAGCTTTATAGCTGGTGGTCATAAATTCTCACTTAAACTTGACTATCTGCCTCCTGCACGTTACGTTAATACAATGATCTTGAAAAGTCGCGAAGCCTCTCAAACACTGCGTCGTGGTCTGCGCCAAGCATTGCGTCCTTGTGGGTGAAACCCGAACACATCAAATCAATGCAAATAAACACGTGCGATATTATAATGGGCAATGTTCAATAGAGAAGTTTCGAGGCATGTTTAGCAACTTCGTATGATTCCCTCTATTGCAGAGACCACGCGATTATGAGTTGACGGCTCCGGAAATTTAGACCATCTCATGTTCTTCAACGTGCACTGACCACACAGTACGCGAGCCTACACTATTACGCCTCCAGCGAAATGCGACCGCCGTGGTTGTGATCGAACCCGTCACCTACGGGTCATCGGTTGAGCACTTTAGCCGCTGATACACCGTGGCGAACCAGAAGAGGGGTTGGAGATTACTTTCATACTACCTCTTTAGAAGTAAACACGATATGCAGTGGCAAAAAATAAACAAACAAACAAGCAAAAATCACCGTTGACACGGATTGTTTGAACCAGAGGTTGGCAACTTTTTGAGGCGCAGGGCAAAGTTTTATGTAGCCCACACATTGCGAGCCCGGTCGGTGAATTGGAGGAGATAGGAAACTTGCAGGAGAAGCGTAGAAGTTTGGCGAAATCAACATATTTTGCAAAACCGGATAACAAATTGTGGTTATTTTCAGCATGCATGTCACAAAGCTGCAGTCAATTATAGGTTACAAACAAACATCCCATTTTAGATCAAAACTGTAATGTTGGCATTTAGGCAGTCAGTGACTAAGAAAAATATGGGAGGAGGGGGTGTTGACTCGTCGTGCTGGGGGCTGCCTAGTACTGCCGCGTGGGCCGTATGCAGCCGGCAGGGCTCAGGTTGCCGACCCCTTGTTCAAACTAATGGTCTGAAGGAAGCTCTACGAATGAAAAAAAACAACTACAACAATAACTTCGCATGTTGTCGAAAAGTCGTAATTCTGAGGTGGCAACATTTTGTGAATAGCGAGGATCGAGCAGATTGCAAGTGTACAGATCTCGCCTATCGTCAAAACGGTGCTTCTAGATAAAAACATTACACACTTGCTACTAATATGAGAAATTGTCATCCGGCTAATAGTAGTATGGATGCAACTGAAAAACGAGAAAAAAGGCTATGAGGAACCCACTTGAAGAAAACGAATGGTCGAGGAACTTATTTATCGCATTCTTGCCGCAAATATGGAAGTAGCTTTGGAGGGAGCTATACGCACAACCAGGGTGTGGTCATGTCTCTGCGAGAAGCGATTGTGGTATGTGGAAGGGACAGGTGAGTTTCGTTTAGGGCAAACTACAACAGGAGTAAACGAGAACTAAGTAAAAGAAATTTTGTTAGGTGTTCACTTACAGGACGTGTCTACTATGGGGCGTCTTAACAATGTATTTCGCTGAGGGCGACGTGCAGGTGCACGAATTTCGCAGGCTACCGTTATATCCGAAAAATCGTTAGGCGTCTGTCTCAGCAAAGTCAATTAGATAGCTGACAGTTGTCATTTGAGAATCTGCCCCAACATGCATTTTCTGCATTTACATCACACGAGGAACTTTCAGGCGTTATACGAAGTAGACGGGGCCGAAATGTGATCGCAGTACCGTGGGTATGTTTGTTTCATTCAGATGTGAGCTGAGATTGAATTAGTGGTTATATCGTACAAGGCGATCAATCTCAAACAACAACATATACAGGGGGCGTCCATGTATGAGAAAGAACATGACGAAGACAAGAGAAAAGATAGGTGCAAAATATTTATGCGATGCCAACGTGGTCAGCCTATCGCAAGAGCAGCACAGTGCGTGCTGCTACTCGGAACAAATATAACAATACACGTTACAGAATAACCTAACCAAGATTGTATGTACAGCTGCGAGTCACGCAAACCCCATGTGATGATACCCTTGGAGATGCACGTTCGTTCGGGAAGCTGCAACTCCCGCTCGGTTGACTAAATTGGATCTCATATCTTGCTGATTTTTGTTTGTTTATTTTAGAGTTTGCCACACCGTGACAGCTGGATAGCGGGAAAGTAGGCTGTCATTACTGTAAGATGATTTCCTGAGGATGTTGGCACGCCCTGCCACAAAATGACGTTGCCAAGACAGGCGTATTCCCGGCGTCTCTGACGCGGATGACGCTCGGCTTAAAATGAAACCTTGCTTGTCAATTCCCCGTTCGCAAACGAACGAAAGAAACCGGGACGTGAGAATGAAGTGCGCAAAAGTACACACTAAGCCCAATCCATCGTGATTGATGACCCGCTCGGAAGCGCGCATAGTTTCTCTTTGGGGTGCCTTGTGGGTTGGTGTCTAAGCTAGTGAGTTTTCCACATCAGAGCGTCAACTAGAGAAGCTTCTTACTCGAGCACATGTACAACCGAAAGAGTGACATGGCTTTTTTACTTAATATAATTTTTCTTGCTCGCAAAACAATGTGACTGCTTTTCGATTACGGACAGCGTGTGGAGTGGCGAACAGAATCAACGTTACCCCACGAGCACAAAGTAATAGCTTCCTCCTTCGGTATACTAGTGATGGATGCTTTAATAAACATCTACGCAGGCATGTGTTTGTTATTCTTAATATAGGAACTTGAAGTTTCTAAACTGCGTTTATTCAACCTCTTCTTACGTTGTACAGAGTGGTGACTCCAAGGTTGCTGTACGAAAAGAATAAGTCGAAATATAAGCTCGGGATGTGTGTCATGAAGTAAATGTAGATATAGAGTACATCCCAAAGGTTAAAGCTGGAACGATGTAAAATTCTGAAGCTCGAAAACGAGATGGCGTGGCATTAATTGTGTTATTGGAAACTGTTTCTTTTTTTCTGCTATAGATACAAATGCAAAATTGATTTGCAAGGTTCACTTCACGCAATGTAAGGGTTTGTTTTGTTGGTCAAAAAAACTTGGTTACACAAGGGTATAGAAAGAAGCAACCCTCGTGCGCAGCGTCACGTTTTCTCGCGTAAGGTTTATCTTGGTGCGTGGTCTTTTTCTAGAACTTTATTTACTATCGGCAGCGCGTCGAGACACGAATTCACACGGATTATGCTACCTCTCATCATTGTGTGTGACTATATATATATATATATATATATATATATATATATATATATATATATATATGTATATATATATATATATATATATATATATATATATATATGTATGTATATATATATATATATATATATATATATATATATATATGTGTGTGTGTGTGTGTGTGTGTGTGTGTGTGTGTGTGTGTGTGTGTGTGTGTGTATAAACGTAGATGCGCTTTGACATAAGAACTTGTTTATTGAGCCGACGTTTTGACGGGTACGCCGTCTTTTTCAAGGCATAATACTATATACACATTTTCGTGCCTTCTTATAGCTTCTAGAGACAGGAGGGAAGGGGACAGAAGAAAAATAATAACAACAACAAAAAAAGGAAATGTTAGAAAGAAGCAAGAGGGGCATGGCGGGATTGGGAAGGAACAGGAACTCAACAAAGGCGAACGTATACGAGCTATAAGTTGTTATGTGAAAGCGCATCTACTTTTATACTTATAACCTTGCGGCAATCGAAGTTATTCTTCTGCATATAAGCCTTTAATATATATATATATATATATATATATATATATATATATATATATATATATATGCACAAGTTTTGTGGAATGGCGTCACGCTCCAGATCTAGAGTGCCGTGGATGATTCGCGTCAATTGTGTGGCAATAATATTGCTGCTCAATTTTCCTCATTGAATCACCTGCGTAATAGCTAACCAAGAGTACGGTTTTATCGTGTCGTTTTTTGTATGGCTCCGTCGGTCCATTAAAGGTGCAGCCGGCTTCCCCTGGCGCGTGTTTCACACCGCACCCCTCCATCCCCAAACCGCTCAAAACATGCAAGTTCCAGTGGGCAACTCACTGGTACTATTGAATCAGCAGTTTGTGTTAATCAGCGTAATCACGTGACTCCTACTCTGCACGCTGGCACCTTATTATGCTCTTGCTCGACTTCCGTTTCCACATGTACCTGTTCTCTCAACAACTACTTCATGATGGAGTTGTTCCTCCTACAGGGATTGTGTATGCAGTGTAGCTAGTTTTTTTTTCTTTTACCCGTGTAGGATAAACGCGATCGGCTGCGCAGTCGAGTGACTTTACACTCAAGATGAGCCTGGAAAGATGCTCTAGCCTATTTCGCAGCTTCGTTGTGCACCCAGTATGAACTTTTCTGGCTATTTCGTCACTCATAGTGAAGTTAGTGAGGGCGGTGAAAGAACAATAAGGAAAGAAATGCGGAGATGCGTAGTGGCCGTGTACACCGATTATAGCTGAATAGCAAAGTTTATTGGAGCACAGAGCAAAGCCCGATTCCCTGTTGGAGGAGCACCTAGTAAAATAGGCCTGCGTACGTGACCGTGGGCAGCAGTCCAGAGGAAGTTGGGAAATGCGAATGGAACGTGAGCACTTGCAAGAGAGATACAGACGTCACTTGGGCAATAACGCTAGGCAGCATCTCGATTTCAGTAGCCTACATTCTATTTGAAGAGTTTCTTTCCTTTTATTGAAATATATGTGACAGCATACGTGAATGAAGCGGTGTGTGCTTTATCTTGTTATTTGTAATTCAGAGACTGACGCCAGAAATAAGCGGACAGCTCCACCATGAATGCGAGGAAAATGCGTGAGGAACAAGCTGTCTGTTGGTGTCACGTAACTTGGACAATAAAATTAAAGGCTATGTTTGATGTAAAATGTCACACAGGCTTACGAGCAAATTAGAGCTTATGGCATATGCTGCTAAGTCTAAAATTTTGCGAGATATTAGTCAGTACTGATTTCTCATATTGCAGGCAATGCCGTATACATCACATAAATGAGATTTAATTTATTTAGTAGTCAGTGATTTGCAGTAAAGGAATACGCAACGTTTTTACAGACCGTTTTCTAGGCGGCAAGAGAGGGAGAGAGAGAGAGAGTGAGAAAGGAAAGACCGGGAGGTTAACCAGATATTAGCATCTGGTTTGCTACCCAGCACTGGGGGCGGGGAATTAGGGGCAAGAAAGAGGGGGTAGATAGAGAGAAAAAAACAAAAAAAACGCACGCACACTCATAAGAAAAAACGAAAACACTCACAGGAAGGGCGTCCTAGCTACAACCGTTCAGTAAGGCCGGTAGATCGCAAAAAGTTTAGTAGCGCTTTCAGGGCCTTCTTCTGTGAAGTCGCATCCTCACGATACTGCAGAATTCCCTGCTCCGACAGAGGTTGATCATCTAATTTGTTGAGTTCCTTGCGAAGGCATAGTCGTTGTTTACTATACGCTAGGCACTCACAAAGAATATGTTGAACTGTTTCCTCTTTGCCACAGTGGCCGCAGGCTGCGGTGTCGGCCATCTCAATGCGGAAAGCGTAGGTGTTGGTAAACGCAACGCCCAACCACAGCCTACATAACAGGGTCTGGTCTACTCGGCAAAGCCTCGACGGGACTTGAAGACTTAGTGTGGGGTCAAGCAAGTACAGTCGGGCATGCTTAAAGTGTGGCTGATTCCAATGTGATGTGGTTTGCTGGCGAGCAAGCCTGCGGAGCTTTCGTGCAGCATGTGTCCTAGAAAGTGGTAGTCGCAGTTTATGATGCTCAATGTGGGCTGAGTGGGCAGCTTGATCGGCCCGTTCATTGCCGATGATTCCGCAGTGACTGGGCAACCACTGAAATGTAATTTTGTGCCCTTTCTCAGTCAGGTGGTGTATAACCTCTGCTATCTCTAGTACCAGCTGCTCGTGTGGTCCACAGCGTAAGGCTGATAATAGAGACTGCAGTGTCGCCTTCAAGTCGCAGAAAATGGTCCACTTGCGTGTAGGTTGATCAACTACAAATCGCAACGCGGCACAAAGTGCTGCCAATTCTGCTGCCGTTGATGTTGTTGCGTGAGATGTCTTAAATTTAATTGTCGTGGCCAACCTTGGTATCACTACTGCTCCTGTAGAGCTGTCCGGCTGAACCGATCCGTCAGTGTATATATGTGTGGAGTCTTGATATTTCTCATACAAGAGAAGTAGTGTAAGCTGTTTAAGAGCCGGTGACGACAAATTGGCCTTTTACTGGACGCCAGGTATGTTAATATTAATCATTGGTTGAGCGAGGCACCATGGCGGAGTCACAGGTCTATGCGGCAAATTATTGTCACAGGTAGCCGTGCTATGATAGTGCCTAATATGTCACACAATAGCTGTTTATAGTGTGTGGTATGCTGTTGTTTTAATGTTACATGCTGCAACAAAGTCATATTGAATGTCTGTCATATGATTGAATGTCTATTGAATGTCTGTCATATGATTGGACCTTTCGCTCCTGTCAGTCAGATGTTTATTTCTCCATCTTCATTATTTGTCAAATTTTTCTAGTAATGATAACAGTACTTGAGCTCGCCCTATGCTATATACTGCGAGAAAGTTGTTGCATATGTGATAATAAATCCTATATTTTGTATGTCCTATGCAATCAAGAGTTGATCTGTAGCCAGCGCCGTATCTGTGCGCCATCATCTCCTAACTCCATTTTAATTAAAAAAGGGGTGAGAACACACAGGCGTTATATATGCAACGCTGTCTTCTATTTATTCACAGCACTTGCAATTACTCAGTTGTCCAGTGATTCTAACTTTCTCCATGCGCAGTAATTCCGAGAGAGGTAACCCCCATTGTCTTCCAAGATATGAACGTATTGAAAACTTGCATTTACATATGAACAAAAGGTAGAGAATATGATACAAGCTTCTGTGACCCGGCGCCTGTCCCATTACAGGCGCCGCGTTTCGATTCTCACCTGGCGGCGAGGAGAAACTTCTCTTGGGGAGCCACTTCTGCTCCGCCAGTCCCTATTCACTCCCGATGCTACCTTCGCCTTTTCTATAGGTCGTGTTTTTCCCCCTGAATCGATAGGCGCCCATAGAGAGAGAAAGGGCCGTGAAGCGTCGGTTGTGACGGCGCCGCCTCTGGCAATCGGTCTCCTCTAAGGTTGCACGAGAACCCGGCAGCTTTCCCGAAATAGAGCCCCGTATCAGCCCCACCTGGCAAAGCGGCTAGCGTAGGGGCAGAATAAAGCACACGCCGCGTAGTGCGGTTATGTCTGGGGCGTTACTTTCTATACTCGCCTTTTGGGAATGCTATGAACGTCTTGACTGTGTCACGCATAAACGTGAACACGTGAGCCAGATGTTTGTTTATTCAATTCATGTGATTCGTCCACGCAGAACCAGCATCACGCCTATGAATAGCTTTTAGTTCAATATTGTAATATCTCCCACCCAATCTCTCAATGAATGTTACTGTTGATACTTTGAAGTCAATATTGTAGAAATGCTTCCTGTGTGTTAGCGCGTTGTGCTCGCCAGAGAAGTATGCAGGCTTACATGTGCGCACGTTTTGAAAGGTTGAGATTCTAGATGTCGTCTGCATGATACAGTTTATAGTGAGTGCCATGCGCAAATATATCCATATTTTGCTATTGTATTCTAACCCAAATGTTATTCGTTGCGTCCCCACTTGTTCAACAAACAAACGAATAAACAAGCAAGCAAACAAACAAACAATATATCAAGCAAACAAACGAAAGAACTAACAAAAGAACTAACAAAAGCACTAACAAACACTGTGCAAATAAAGCGGTGTAAATGCCTTAGCTTCTCTTGAAGCTTCCTGAAATTTGTTTTCTTGTATCAGATAGAAAACAGACTCCATTGTACACCTTTGTTAGGGGCAACATTATTGACTGTGTACGTTGGAGGCCTACGCGAGCGGCTAAACAGAGGAAACCACATTAATTTGTGTTATACTCATGAGGTACGCACTCACATGCAAAAACAGCTGTTCTCCATTAGTTATTGCCGACACTCTCAGTTCGAGGACAGTTCCTGTTTTCACCACCTTTAGAAGCGCGAGCGTGCATCAATCAATCGTGTTTGTTACTTATGAGAGCTCCACATCCGATATATTTAGCAGTGTGTTTAACGCAAACATTTAGGTAGTCCTTCGTACAACTTCCCAACATCAGTCTTTAATTATATTACCTTAACACTTAACCAGTGGTGCTTTCCACTTTTCTATACAAGGTGAGATTTTTTTTTACGCTTGCCCCGTTCACTTATATTTTCGAACTTATTGCGGCACGCACGCGCACATACACATACGCGAAAATTTTGAGTGATTCCACACCAACAATCAAATAACGCATATCAATCACGCATGCACTGTGTGCTTTAAATTTGTTTTTGATTTGATTGATATGTGAGGGTTAACGTCCGGAAACCACCATATGCATAAGAGAGACACTATAGTGGAGGGCTGCGAAAATTTCGACCACCAGGTGTTTCTTAACATGCACCCAAATCAGAGCACACGGGCCTACAGCATTTTCGCCTCCATCGAAAATGCAGCTGCTGCAGCCGGGATTCAATACCGCGACCTGCGGGTCAGCGCCGAGTGCCTTAGCCACTTGACCACCGTGGTGGGGCTAGATTTGTTTTAACAGTTGTACTTTTTTGTCATATTTTACTGCGGTGATATGAAAACTACTTGGAATTAGATCGAATCAGATCGCGAATGAACGTTTCCGCATACTGTTTCTAGCGCTAAAACGACTGCGTATTTTAAAGGCTGCCGGCTTTTTTTTTTTGCAGTTGTTTGTTCTGAACTTTTTCTCTCTACCATATTCTTCTTCCGCAGAAAAAAAAAAGGTCCGATAAAAACGCCGATTTTCAAAGGAAGAAAGCGTTATTTCTACGAATCATCCCCCTGCATGGCGTCGTTGTAAGCGAGCCTATATAATAAATGCCGAAATCTGAGCACGGTCTCCGCGCACGCCTTCCCAGTTTTTCTTAAGGAAGCAACGCTTGTCTGAAAATTGCTCATCGGACGAAAAAAACGCGAGAGTTTCCTTACCCGGCCCCTGAATATCCTCTTTCGTAACACGCTCGGTGGTTTCAGAAATTTGAAGCTTGTCCACCCCTGTCAGCGTGCGCGCTCCGAGGAAGGTGCCAGCAACGATGCGTTGCAAATAGGATTGCAGAGTGAGACGGGAGCTTTCGGAGCTTTCGCGCGGATCGGTATGACGTCAGAAGCGCGGCCATGTTTGATCCGGGCATAAGACGGCATCGCGCTCATTGTTTCTAGATTGGGTACTAGGATGGATTCGGAGGATTCAAAATTAGAGAATAATTCCAGGAAGAAAGGCTTATTCGGAGGCCTGCAAAGGGTTCGAACATGGGCCAAAGCTGATGCAGCATGAAAGAAAGCGACCGCGAAGCACTCCGCCGGCGTTTCTCTTGCACCTATCCTCCTTTTACAGCAAAAGCTGTTATGAGATCACAGTGTGAGACGCGTACGCTGTAGTTGTCCGCCGCTGTAGTTGTCCGCCGCTGCCGCCCGCGGTGTGCGTAACCACTATCACTCAAACTGAGGAAAAAGGTGCTGAAAATAAAAAAAAAAACACCGATGTCCCAATGAAAGTTGTACTCGGTTCCTCTGTGTGCCAGTTCAGCGTTCTAACACTAAGCCACGGCGTTTTATTTCTTTTTTTTCCTGTTAAACATCACACACCGGGGGACAAGATAAATACATTACAATACACATCAGGCATGGCAGAACCGTCACTACGGCTGTCAAGCACACTAAAGCACATCGCACCTTCATAGTAAGCAAAGCTTCTATCTTTTCTAACCATAAATAAATGCATTCAATTGTTCTTCTTAATTCTAGAAATCTTGATATGCATTCTATAAAATATCGTCTTGCTGATCTCCTGTCAGGCTCGGAGTGAAATACAGCCATTCGAGAGCCCCATATACTGTGCAAGGTAGTTGCAAACTCCGTTGCAAACTGACCCTAGGCAGCCTTGAGGTCACATTTCTTTATGCGTAATAAAGAAATCTACAGGCCTGTCGGAATTGGCTGAATGCGCGGAGCAGCCGGGCGTTCATGCTCCCATAATTTCTCAAGAGCTTGTGGATTGTGCTATGCTTCGCGAATAACTTTCGAAATCTCCTGCGGTTTCCATCCAAGCCTGCGCCACCGATGCAGTCCTCACACCCCTTCCCACCCTCGATCACCGCAGCATAACCGAGGCCAGTTGGCTCCTGGCGGCCGAAGAATCTCGGCTGCGCATTGTAACGGCGTCGTTGCTCATCGCCCGTACATCTCGTTGCCGATCTCTGTGGCCCAAGTATGGCAAGCGAACCGTCTCCCCAGAGAGCGTCAGATACAATTAGGGTGCCGGCTACAGAAACCCCGATGGTTCCGCAGTCATGGAGCAGATCGAAATGGCCGCTATTAGCAATTTAACTGGATCTGACATATCGTCCGTTCCCGAACATCAATTACTAGACAAACGTTGTTTTCATTACTTTTTTCTTTCTCTTACCTTACCGTACCGCATCTGGTATTTTCGAACGCTGCTTGATGTATTAGTTTTCCTGAACGTACTCAGTATTGGAGACCCCAGCAGTAGGGTCTTCCCGCTAGTTACTGCGATTGATGTTTTTGTTTATGGTTTATTGCGAAACATATCGCTGTCATAGTACCGGGTGTTTAAAATCAAGCTTTATGCTCAATATTGAGCATTGGGAAGAACATAAAAACCACCTTTGCAGATTATGTATCCATTTGGATACAAACTGAGGCAATATTTATGGCTGTCAGTGGCCAAATTCCCTAAGATTTAATAATTAACCTTTCAGTGACTGCAGCAAGCGGGCATATTTGTATTGAAAAGCTGGATGCAGTTACACACACAGTTACACGTGACATCATGTCTGCGCTCTAAGATATCCCACAGTGAAGTTTAATTGCGTTTTGCGTGATTGCAAGAAAAAGATAATCACTTTATGCCATAATTACCTTATGCTTTATATCATCACAGGCTCCTATCAGACTGTTTTTTTTTCATAAACAGCAATAGCGATGGGGAAAGATTATTGATGCATGCACTCACAGATATAAAATCACGCAGAAATATGTAGTCATTGAATTTCTTGGAAAATACAGATCAGAAAGACCTGTCGTAGAAAAGTCAATAACAGTGATTGTCGCGCTTTAACAACCCAAGACCGTCATATGATACGAGAGACGCCATAGTGGAGAGCTTCAGAAATTTCTACAACCTAGGGTTCGTTTATGTGCGCAGAGGTCTATTAGTACACACGCCTAAGGCATTTTCGCCTCCATTGAAAATGAGGCCGCCACAGCCGGGATTCAGTCCCGCGACCTGCGTGTCAGCAGTGAAGTTCCGTAACACCCACACCACCCCGGCGAGTTGCATGGCTGAAAGCGCCGATCGGCGTGCCGTTGCATTTTATTCGCATTGCTCTAGCTTCAATTCACGCTTACTTTAAAGCACGGCTATGCCACATCTACGGAGTCTATTGAGCTTTTATAGCCGGCATAATTTCTGCAAATATTGAACGTAAGGTGTGCTTTCTAGTGCACTAATACAATTCCTATTGTAATTTAAGCCTTAAAGTGGCTGAACAACATAAACAACACGTCACGCTCGTAGTATTTCACCAGGTAGGAACATTTGTCGCAGCTTCATCGTACCATTAAATAAAAAACGCCATCTCTCGTAGCGACACAGACGCATTGGAGAAGTACGCCCATGGACATTGTACGATACGTGGAAGTCGAATGTACTGCAGACGAGCACGGTCACGTTGAACGCGGATTTCAGTGCTTTTCATCTCTGTAAACACGTAGTAATTCAAAATTTGTAGCGTCCTAAATGAAAATAGGTGTCATCTTTTGTCTTAATTACGGTGATTGCAGTCGTGCTGGTCATTGAGCGCGTACTTTATCTTTAAGCAAACGTATTTCATTTGAACGCGAAGAGAGGCTAGCGGAAAGGTCCTCAATTATCAAAAGCGCGTGCCTTGAAGAAACGGTTCCAGCTATTGCCAAGCAAGCTCGGGAGTATCAAAGAATAAAAATTACCACCAGAAGCAATAAATGGTAAACGTCAAAGAAAGAAGGACATGATCGCGCTGCGTTACAGATGGCTCCTACATATTACGATAACAAACAAAGGAAGCGGGGAGATCCTTCAAAAATTCTGTATATATACGCTGTGCGACTAAATTAACACACATTTGTTTTTTTAAATAGCATTCTTCTGCCTGGATATTAGCAGGGTCATCGTGGCATGTATGCTAATTTTACTAGTGCGCATGCGTCGGGCTGGATATAGGAGGCGAGAGGAGTCAGGCACTGTTGATCCCCGCTTTTCACGGTATTTTCTGACGTGATTTCATGTTTTCTCGCCTAGAAGCTGAAAAAGAGCGGATGGAAAGAGACTGTCTTCATTTTTTTTAAATTTTTTCCCCTTCTGACTTAGTTGTCCGAGCACGTGTAAGTGCTTGCTGCGGCGATCTTTAATTTAGAAGACCATGACGTTGCTTCCGTGTCTTGCTGCCGCTTATCTCTTGGCAGCATCCCGTTACAAGCGGTCGCGATGCCCAACTTCCCCAACTTTTATTCCGTCTCCCGGGCCAAGCCACCAAAGAGTAATTAAGCGTCTGACTCGTTCGCCATCACTTTTGTTGCGGACCCAATGCTACCCAGAGTAGTGCTTTTTTTTTTTTTCGAGTACTGATTTATTTTTTCTCGAAGACTTCACGCCAGAGCTGTAATGTTATCGCGTCTTTTATTTAAATTAGCGTCGAAGGGGAGCCAGAAAGTTTAGTTTCACATAATCTGCGGTCTCTCTCCCTTCTCCTCTCCCTGTATCTCTCGATATTCGACTCTATGAACGCTGCTCTCTTCGAAGCCAATAGGGAGACGCTGGAGATTGCGTGCTGATCCTCTCTGCATCCCGGTACTTTTCGAAGCATGTACCATTCGAGCATCCCGCAACAGTTCTTCAGCTGCCAGCTTTGGCTGTTCGAAAGGTATCTAATCGGATCGAGGATTTACAGTGACGCCGGTGATTAAGAGCTCATTTATGAGCTGTCCCGCAGTAAAGCCAGGGTGCTTGAGTGGTAAGCCGCTATGTTATAAGCCACATACAAGGAGAAAAGAGAGTTAGAAAGAGTGCAAGAACGAGAGGGAAAGCACGTGTCGCCACAAATCGCTTGACCACCCTGACGCCGCGGTCAAGCTCTGACGTGTGACTTAGTGTGCACTTGTTTTTTGCGCAAAAACAGTAGATGGCACAGGTCACTAAATAAGAGCAGGGAGCCTTCATGAAGCTTCCCTAAATGAGAGATGGTACGAGCGCACATGAATTTGGTGTGTTGTGCATGACAGCGTTGTAAACGTTGCCCTAATTTCAGCTTCTTCTCAACTGAAGAAAACATTGCTGAACGAATGCTTTCAAATCTCCTTATTAGCACATCCAAAGCGGGTAGTTTTCGCGCTTGAACACTTAAAAATGGGCAACGGAAGCTTGAGAAAGGGTGAAATATCAGTGCGCAAGCAACCAGAATGATTACTCATTCAAATAAAAATAAGACATATGTTGCTGTGACACATACAGTTTCTATAAAAATAACCAATAAAAGCGAATTTGGCTTAGCTTTAACTCTCCAAGCAACGAGATCTCAAAAAAAATAAATCTGCATTTGTCATTTAAAGGGGCCGTGAAACACGTTTTCAAGTAACCATGGAATGAATTCACTGGAAGAGCTTTATGCCTTACGAATTTAACCCCGCAAAAAATTTAAGAATCTGTCCAGTGCAAGTAGAGTTACAAAGGTTTGTCGCATGCTGCAATTGCATTCGCTCTTCTCTCGTCCAGACGAAAGCACTGGAAGCTAAGCAGGGAGGGATCGCAGCTGCAAAGAGAAGAAGTCACGCGCAGCTCGTGACCTTGAGCACTTTTAATTTTTTTTCTTCGAATGCGCGGCTTTGTCGGAGTGATCGCGCGCACACGCATGGACAAGTCATGGCTTCCCGCGGCAATCTTTGTAATGACCGATCCCACCATGTTCAATTCAGCCAATGGCTGATAGATGGGTCTTTGACGTGTCATTTTTGGGGATACAACGTGATTTGTCGAGAGAAAAGAAAGCAATTTTTCGCTGAGTTTGATAATTTATTGTTAATACCAAGCCGTATGCTGTGCTGTAAGATTTGGGTTGCGTGTTGTCGGGAGCCTCTACTACCAGTCGGCAGCATGTCTGACCTTGCTTAGTAACTTATGCAGCGCCCATTGAATTTAACTTTGAGAGCAGCACATCAAAGGAACCGTTAGCTATTGCGCGCAACACATATTACAGTTTAATAATAATAATAATAATAATAATAATAATAATAATAATAATAATAATATTAATAATAATAATATTAATAATAATAATAATAATAATAATAATAATAATAATAATAATAATAATAAGTCCTATAATATTACTTTGGCTTTTACAGTAATAAGCAAACCAAACTAATGAGTTTTTCAGACATGGTGATATTTTGGCCGATGGCATATAAATTTCTGAATCAACACCATTCCCTATATTCAGACATCTTGATATTGGCGTAACAACAATAAGTATGCGCAGTGACTTCCCCTTGAATATTAGCCGTGGTAACAAGTGACCAGCCAGCATGTATGTACACTGGGTAGGAAATATGGGGACATCAGTCTGCATTGCGCTGACGAGGCGAATGATTTTTGACTACGATGGCGTGAAGGACTTCGTTCGAGATTGCCATTACCGTCTCCAAGTGCCACCTATTTGAATTTTACGGTGTCTAGGTTTCGTCGAAATTACCATCCTCATACGGACAGTTTCGTCGAGCTTAAGGGCCGCGCACGTGCGCAACAAATAAACGCCAGAAAAAGAGACAGAAGATGGCGTTACAAATGACGCAACGTCTGCACCCAAGAACTATAATACGCCATGGTAGCGGTATCTCAAGTCGTCTTAGCAGCAGGCGTCCGATGCAGCCGCGAATAAAGTTCGCACCTTAGTTCTGAACGCCCTGTTTAGTGGAATGACCCGGCCACGGGGATTACTTCCAATCCTGCGACACAGCACGTGACGTTGAAGGCCTTATTGTATGAGGTGAAATAATTCTATTCATCAGGCAGAATTTGCCAAGCAAAAAAAAAGAGTGACAAAAAACGGATAGTGCTGACTCGAAGCAATCATTTTGTGTTTCGGCGCAAAGAAACAAGAAGACGCAAGTAAGACGCGAGAACGCAGTGCTATTAACAACTGTTTGTCATTGCAAATGATAACAGCATGAAAACCAAAGCATAAAAAAGAAGGAAAGCATGTCGGAATCACGATCACATTACATATCGCTTTAAAGCATCTGCGCCACCACTACCACTACCACGACAAGAACCGAATCTCCTTTTGAGACAACGAAAGAGATTTGCAGATCACACGAGCTTTGATTTTGCTAATTTAAAGCACACCAACAGTTTTTCTGGACATCTCATCTGAATTTCTTGCGATTACTTTCCTTCAATCAAAAGTGGTCATAAAGGGCCACTCACAAGGCTCCCAAAATACAAAAGAGAGAGAAATATTCTTTCCTGATATTTCACGTCCGTCTTGGCGCACTACTGTGATGTAGAAAGTAGTTCCCGTTACGTGTATACAGCGTACATGCTCTAGATTCGAGCAAGTCTTTCCGCAGAATCTGCGGAAAGACTTGCTCACCATCTCCTCTTGGAGAGATTTCCATGCTGACAATCAGCCACAAGGGGTCGCGAGTGGTGGACGTTGTAGGCGGACAGGGAAGGTCCTGGGATTGTCGACCAGCATTCCCTCATTGTAGAGCTTGGACACGCGATCTTTAAAGGGTCACTCACCAGGCTCCCAAAAATACAAAAAAGAGCGTGAAATTCTCTCCTGATATATCTTGTCCCTGCGAACTTCTGCGACTCAGACAGTAGTTCCCGTGAAGTCTACAGCGTACGTGCTGTCGATTGATTTATATACGCGAAATACCAGGTGTGATTTGTCTCCTTCACTGCTTTGCCATGCAGCCGAATCATTCGTTCTTCTTTGTCTCGCCTGAATATCATGCACGATCAACCAACCAAAGTTCATTTTTCGTGTTTGCAACTGCGCAAGCGGCGATAACAGCGTGCAGCCGGGAAGCGTGAAATCCTGATAGGCTCTAGCGCTTAGTGCTGATATTGTTGACGTGCGTTCAAGAACTAAGGGGCGAGGAGGATGCATCGTTTGTACGAAAGAGATGAGAAAATCACCCCCTCGTCTTTAAAGGCAGGGTGATGAGTAATCCTTTGAAACTACATTTGGTCAAGTCTGCGACAAGATCGGGCTGCGCTTGCGAACTTTTCTTGCCGTGCACGACTCCAGGAGTTTACTGAGTTGTTCACAGTAGCATCTGCACTCCGCTCTATGTGTTTGTTCACTAAGCTCGCGGGGTGGTTCCGGATTCCTTCAATGTACGGCATGGGCTATCGAACTCTCTCTATTCTTTGCTCCCCCGCCCTCTAATATGGCAGGCACGCAATAACCACCCGCATCATTTCTTTACGACACGGCACTCACGTCCTCAGCTGATCTATCTCCAGCAATGTTCTCGTGCCATGGTTCCCATTCGGAGTTGTTCCTTTGCTGCATGGACAGTCACCGCGTTCGAAGTAGCCGCGAGGCGTTACACCGTGTTTCAGGCATGTGATCCCGCATCGTCGTGCTTGCGGTGAGAGAAGAAAAAAAGCGAGCTATTTTTACGAAGTGATGTCCTAGCTTGCCAACAATCTCGTTGGGTCAGAGGGTGAAAATGCCGTAAACTATGGGGACTGCTAGTATGGTGGTCCATCGTTAAGTTTCCCCAGCGTCAGCATCAAGTACGCGATTTGGAAAAATCAATGGAGAATTCACATTGGTGTAAGAGCCTGCAAGAGATAAGGCGGAGCTGCCATAGGTCTCTTTCAGCAGGACTCCAGGTTGATGTCTTGGGTGTAATTGAGTTTCTTTCATTCCCTCCTTCCTCTCCGCTGCTCGCTCTCCAGTCCAAAATAGCATTGCTTCCTTATGTGCTTCAATCTCAATTCTCACTTCAGTTTCTTCGCTCATTTCTTTTCCAAGGCTTACATTTAATGTTTCCTCTAAAGCAGAGCAAGTGTCACCCAGGTCCTCGTGTCTCCTTATGATGATAGCATTACCGCAGGTGGGCAAGCTAGCGTGGATGTTCACTGTCGTGCTGTTAACGTAAAGAATAACATGACCGGCAGAGCACGCAGCTTTCGCTTCCGGATATTTTCGCAAGCGAATTTGGCGTCCTGGCGTTTTCCGCACTGCTTTGCCAGACTTGGCTGCGCGTTCTCTCATCACTACCTCTATTCGCCTTCTCTCACTGTTATGCTAACGTCCTGCAGTACCAAGCTGTTGCTGTCACCCAGAACACCGAGTACTCAATTTCCTTCTAACCTCAACAACCTCCATCACCTACACTTGCTTTTCTTATACGCTGTGCGTACGAGGGTGACAGTCGGGCAATCGATTGCCGCGGAGCGAGAAAAAAAAGTAACCGCCACGCTCATCGACGCTTTTTGCGCCAAACACACATTTTGGCGATGTGGGTATTGTTGTCGGGACGCGGACCACCAGTACCATTTTTTTCAGCAATGTCGTTCCGAGACATTTATCAAGCTATCACTATTCGGCTCAGTAAAGTTCTGTTATTCCGCCTCTTTTACTATAGCGTTCCAATGATCCCAGAGACACAAATTTCATCCCACCATCAGCTGTAGCATTTCAACGTAGATGAAATGCCAGAGCTGTGTGGGCTTAACTCCACGCCCAATAAGTCGAAGTGGTTTAAATTATCCGGCCGGAGCCCCCTGTAATAATAATAATAATAATAATAATAATAATAATAATAATAATAATAATAATAATAATAATAATAGAGGCCCATATACTGTGCAATGTCAGCGCACGTTAAAGAACACCAGACGGCCGAAATTACCGGTGCCCTCTTCTACAGCGCCTCTCGTAATCGTATCGGGTTTTCGGGACGTAAAACCCCACATATTATTGCCAGACATTCCTTGGCAACGTTGACGGCGACGCTCAGGCAGCCGGAGCAGTCAGTGCCACCTTGCTGTTTGGAATCGGGTATCACGCTGGCAATGAGAAATCTCTTGGCTGCCCGCGGCAACACCTGTCCGTGTCACGCCTTCACTGTCACTGATGCAGGTGCACAGATGTTGCGAAACGACGTCCGATGAGGCGCGAAGACAGCAACCAGAATGAAACGATTCCCGCGTAAGCTGTCGCTGCATGGGGTTCCTATGCAGCAGACGGTCGTATAACTGAGTGAAGCACTACGTTGCATGATTCGACAAGATGTACAAACGCATTGCGCACACTTGCCTAGGTCTTCGTGGATGTTTCAGCTTTTTAATTTCCGCTGTCAGGGGGCATTTCACATTAATTAAGATTTGAAAGCCAGGCGTGCAATCATACGTGCTTTTTGCGTATCACGAATGCCCTAATAAAAATAAAAAAGTCAAAGTAAAGTAGATAAACAATTATCACGAGAAAAAATTTAAGACTCTTTCCTAGCGTACAACGAACACCACAGGCACAGCATAAGCTAGAGGAACGGCGTTTGAAGTGCCTGTTGTAAAGACTGTCAGTGCACGTACAAGTACAAAACGTAGAGTCAAGTATTCCAATGTGCATACAACTATTAAACGACTGTCAGGTGTGCTTTAGGATTCCAAATATGCCGCTTTACGAAGTACTCACTACGGGTCTGTTAGACAAAATTTGATGTATGCGATCTGTTGACGCCATGGCTGATGATGACGATGATGATGATGATGATGATGATGATGATGATGATGATGATGATGATAATCCCGCAGGTCGCGGGATGGAATCCCGGCTGTGGCGGCTGCATTTCCGATGAAGGCGGAAATGTTGTAGGCCCGTGTGCTCAGATTTGAGCGCACGTTAAAGAACCCCTGGTGGTCAAAATTTCCGGAGTCCTCCACTACGGCGTCCCTCATAATCATATGGTGGTTTTGGGACATTAAACCCCACATATAAATCAATATAATAATGATGGTGGTTATGATGAATTATGGCTAGGAGGCTTTGTAAAAAGCAGACATTTGGAGTAATATAGTAATAGGAATTGAGAAGCATACGTCAAGATTACATAGATAACTATTCAAGGGTTCTTAAACCTGTAGTAGGGGTGCTATGCAGGATTGGCCGAATTTCGTGAAACTCGGGATATTCCCGAGCTCTGGCGACACCCCCTTATGAACGAGCCGACAGGACGAAAAATTCAAATACACCCGTCAGCGCATTGCGTTTCATTGGTTACGATGTAACCAGCCATCGCGTCTAGGATGGTCGACTAAGTTGGGCGGTGTTTTCAAACCAGAGGCATTTTCTTTCGTTTGTTTGTCGCTCGACTGAGTGCAGAAGTGCACCCATGCAATAAAAGTGTCAGAAAGTTATCGTGATAGGCAGGGGTGTTTAAATTGATTTTGAAGCTTTTAATGCCTACACTAAGTCTGTTTTAGAATAAACAGCACGGTGGCCTCTAAGGTCAGTACCGGCCGAGCGTCTTACAACGTCACGACCACAGCTAAATCCGGGACCACGTGTCGGTCTATAGATTCTAGCGAGGCCGCGTGTCAGCCTGTACCTTCTAGCGCGCTGCTCGGCCGGTGTGCGTCGTCTTTGTTGTCATCAACCGATAGCACGCGAGCACGTGCTGCCGGCTAATTAGCTATTTAGTTGGAAGGTATACTTCGCTAGTTAGGCCAGGACATGCTATGACCAAGCTAATTACGCCAAACCATGGTAAGGCCGAGGTAATTACGCCACATCATCAGAAGACCGTGCTGATAAAGCCATGTAAAGCTAGAACCGGGCTAACGAAAGCGTGCTAGTTGAGGAGCTAACTATACTATGCTAATTAACGTCACGTTAATCATTAGCACGTTAAGTAAGACCATGCGAATTAGCCCTTACTAATGTTTTGGCAGTTAGTAACCTGCTAATCAGAATTACGTTTATTAGGTTCATACTGATCATGGCCTTGTTAACTGCGCCTGAGATAATTGCCTTTTAATTGAAGCCTTATCAATGAAGACAAGACAGCTCAGTGTAATGGTCATTAAGCCTCAGCCAATTATTTCAATCAAACTCAAAAGTGAGCTGATGCGGCCTTCACTTCGAAGCCGATCACTCACATGAGTAGGCGACCAACTTGAAAAGCTGCAAGAAGCTAGGTTATCACAATCTCCTCCATGGCTCCAGCCTTGCACAAATAGTGTAAGCTCACCGAAATATTTTACATGCAAAGAAGCTGCCGCTTAGCGTTCACCGCGTCAAACGCTTGACAATCACGCTGCCACCATCCCGGACCCAAGTTGAACTCGGGACTTCTCAGAATCAACGAGTTTGTATCCGAGTTCATGCGTTAATCAGTTTGATTGGCAGACGCCCGCGGCGAAGATTCGGTACGTCCATCACGTCTGCTCTTGCCGAAGATCAGTACTCACGTCAGCAGCACGATTTATCTATCAGCTTTATCGCGTAGACAATGCACTGACGCACGCAGAAGTAAAATTGATATCACCACGTGGCTACGATGTTTCGCATTCAAAGTGGCAGCTGTCGAACGGGTATGGTGCTGCTCTGCTGACATAAATGACGCGTGTTTTATTCGACCTGAAAGAACTGCATGATGATATGGATGAAATACAAAAACTCTCAATTGAATTCTCAGAAAAAGATGTTTGTTCGTTAAGGAGGTTAGTAGATGTTTGAATTTTTCCAAAGGCCTGCGCTAAAGCAGGAATTCTCTGGAGCACCATATCCTGGAGTAAGCAACATAAAGGCATCATTCGCTCCTTTTTTTATACGTGTGCTTTGTCTTGATCTAGCTGCCCTGTTAATATTGTTAACATTTTTTTTTCTTAAAAAGTCTGCTCACGTTGGTGCGTAAAAGTGCAATGTTGGTGAAATTTTGAATATTTATTACTTATCTTTTCAGAGCAAATGGTTTTCTGCCACATGTGCGTTGCGATACGAGAACACCCTGCCACCAACGCCGCCCAAACGCGCGATGAGCGAGGAGCGCAGTGGCATTTGTTGCGATCGAGCATGTGACCTGTTTCCAAGACATGCCTGTCCAAGGCAAGGGCCGCGCAAACACAGGTGCGCAACCTACGATTTCCGGCGGCTGGTCGTAACGACCTACGGCGCTCTTTCAGCAACAAGCTTAGATGTCGACGCATGATGAATGGTTGCGTGTTTCCCGTTATGGGCGCTGTATCCTCTGTTTGCTCGCTTCGCCACGCACTCGCAAGACGCGCGACATAACATGTCCTTTCTCTCTGTAAGCGAGATAGCTAAACCACTCCGTCTTGCTCCTTAGAGACTGCGTGAAGAGACCGTCTATGCCCCGGCTTTTACCAAGCGTGCTATACAACACGGAACTTTTTAGTTCCCCCATCGTCGTAGCATAATATTCCTCCCCCTTACAGTGTCTCGGCGCCTTATCAATTTCTCGTTGTCAGGCTCCGTCCTTGGAGAAATTCTCTTTTCGCGCTGTTATTTTCTGCCTCCTACTATTTCCTTCCAAGCACTCTCAACTGCTTGCTCTCAGCGCTTACATTTCTTCGCAGGAGTGAAGGTGGTTCACTACAATAGAACAGCCTAAAAAAATGACCTATTCTTTTTCGTAGGTCTAAACATAAAGTGATATATTCTCCTTTATTGCATGTTTCGAGTGTAATTCAGCCACTGTGCTGACCGGGTTGCATGTTTGGAGAACGTTTACCTCTGCGCTGCTTGTTCTGATATGCTCTTATCTCGTTGAAACTCGCCAGCAGTCTTCAGTTAACGCAGATGAAATAGCCAGATGTGTATTAAATAACGCTTATCGGTAATCTTTCATGTCCGAGCACTGTCTCAGCTTCAGTCACGCTTAAAGTGATTGGTGTAGGTGCCTATTGGCGGGAACTGGAACTACTTGTAGAAAGGAGGCACTAGACATAGATAACCAGAGGTTCAGGGAGTATTTGGTTGTAGACGTTCGCGCTACAGTGGATAAGAAAAAAAAACTCGCGATATGAGCTTCAGCTTTGAATGAAGACTTTCTGGCAATAACGTAACTGCTGACTTGAGCCATCTTCTCTCGTCGTCTCAGCTTTGAGTCGTTCTCTTTTTGCCACGTTCTCTTTGCTCTTTGCAGCCGCCAGACCGTCTAGTAGCATTGCCAGTTGTCAGGCTGCGTTCGCGTTCTCTGCTGTGTTTCCATTCATGCGTAAGAGAACCACATATCGACGGATACTGAACATCAAAATCGAACGGGTTATATCAGTGAAGTATTTACCTGTTATCAAATTAAGGGCGAAACGTTCCTGCGCTGCATTGACGTGCCGGTAGCACAAATTGATTTTCGTCCTTTAATGCGCTTAATGATTTCCATAATATATCACAAAGAAGAGATCTGGTCGAAATGACAGAACCGAGCGTAGCCCTTTCTGAAGTTACTCTCTCCTATTCCGTTCGATTTGATTTCTAGGTTGGTGCTAATTTCTGCAGGAGAACCCGAAAAGAAAGCTCCACGCGTTCATTTGTTGCGTTCCTTTTTTTTTCTTTTTTAATTTTAGACGGAAGCTCTGAGTATTGACCGGAGACTGTTACTATCATCCAATGTGGTCGAAACAAAACATTTTCTACTGCCACGGGTTGTAAAGAAATAATTGAAGATAAAGATAACGCAGGAATGTTAACCAGTATAAGGCAACCAATACTGTCTTACACTGCGCAAAAGGATTAGAGTTTGAATAGAGGAGTAGCCCACACACGACCAAGTTCAGAATGAAGGTATGAGAACAATAAATAAAGCATCGTAACGCTACTGCTACTACTAACAATAATAATAATAATAATAATAATAATAATAATAATAATAATAATAATAATAATAATAATAATAATAATAATAATAATAATAATAGACAACGTTGTCGACATCACCACTTTACCTATAATCACATCACTTCGTTCGTAAAGTTTTTGATGCTCTCTACCATTCCGGCAATTGACAATGTTTCATGTTTTATTGATTTTTAGTTCATATAATCAGCGACATTTTTCATTGAACGGCAAAGAACGGCATGCCCTGTTTGTGCCAGCTTCTTTTATTTTTAACTACTACGTCTGCGGCCTGCCCACACTCACTCATTCATGTACTGCCTGCTTTCAGACTGTTAGTGTTACAAGTGTCCCATGTCATCATAGAAGGAAGTACATATGCAGGCGGTACATTGTGCCACTGTAATCCTATGAGATTATATCATGTAGGATCACCAGAATTCGCGACAAGCTTAACACTTCACTGGGAACGTTTTTGTCACCAATCGGCATGTTTTGTTTTCGCGCGGGGACTCATTATTACACCGTGAGGCACAGAAGATTCCGCTGCGTTGCTCGTTTGTTGTGATCTTCGCAAATGATGAGTGGTGAGGTTGATTTTCTGGATCACTAATGGTGCTGGTGAACACGTTTTCTCGTAGAAAGATAGTGACAGAGCAGGAAAGTGAAGCTCCGGAAAGACGGTTTGTTCGACAATTTTCAGTTAGATTTCTTGCATGCTTTAAAGAAGAAAATACGAAAAAACGAGTGAGTTGGGAACGCGGCGATGAGTTTCACGTAAAAAAAAAATGTTAGCCAGCTTTAGAGTGCGCGCTCATGCGCGCACGCACACACACACACGCACACACACATGCACACACACATGAACACACACACACACACACACACACACACACACACACACACACACACACACACGCACGCACGCACGCACGCACATACACACACACACGCACACACGCACGCACACACGCACGCACGCACACAAAAGAGAACTGGTAAGAACCCCTGTAATGATGTAGAATGAGATTCACAGAACCGAAAGCTTGAAGATGAGCGTAAGCTGCCATATATATACATTGTCAGTACTCTTGTGTATACATGCGTGCTGTTATTTTTGATTATTACGAGACCTCGACTGTATGTTGGTTCTTTTTTGCGTCTTTGCCTCACACTGGCACCGGCACAGTGCAGAGCCAGTTGGACCTATGACAAAGTGGAGCTTCTCTTTTCTCTTCGAGAGTCGAATCACGCTGTCTCGCGTCCTCTCGCATGCTGTTCACGTGCACAAGCGTTTCGTAATGCCTGAATTGTTGCCATTCGAGAGGGTAGAAGAGAGGCGGGGGTGGGATAACCGCAGAACTGAGCTCCGTTCAAGTCGTTATCTACGCGTCAAGTTCATGGCACCAACCACTGTATATATTAACTTGTGCTCTTCTGTAGTGTTAAGAAGATACGTCTCGAGATCATGGATGGCATGGTGGCGAGATGACTGAACTTGCCTTGCATAGCATGACGCCAATAGACGCAGCTTCCCTATTTGTACATTTGAAACTATCTGAGCCGGTGTGCTCCAGGCGGTCCTTATCTTTGCTAAACGACATCAAGCCTGACTTGAATGGCTACCGGTTTCAGACTATTCCACATTTCGATTGATTTCTTGTTTATAATCGGTGGTATAGTAAAAGAGCAATCATGTGCAGCCATTGGTGGGTCGATTATAAACGATCCCTTCTTCTTTTCACCTGCGAAGAACTGAAAGAACGGTGATACTTAATATTACATATACGAAATACAGACCTGAAATTCCCAAACGAAAGTAGCATTTTTTAACTCGCTCATGCAAAATGAATGTGACATTATTTCCTATATAATTAAAAACTACTCGCTAGACCGCTTGCAAAAACGTGCTGATGGGTAACTGAAACTTTCAGCACTCGTTAATGAAGCAATCGCGATAAAAAACAGTACTCTATCAATCAGTTGTTTACTTCAGTAGTGCATTGGTTATGGTGCTCTGCTCCTGATCCCAAGGTCCCGGGTTCGATCCCGGCCGTGGCGGTCCCATTTTGACCAAGGCGGAATACCAGGAGCCCGTGTACAGTGAAATGTAATTGCACGTGATAAACACATTTCCGTAGCCCTGCACTATGGGGTGCTTCATTGACATGTAGTGGTTTAAACTCTGTATTATTATTATTATTATTATTATTATTATTATTATTATTATTATTATTATTATTATTATTAATATTATTATTATTATTATTATTATTATTATTATTATTATTATTATTATTATTATTATTATTATTATTATTATTATTATTATTATTATTATTTGTTTGAAGGATTACTTCAAGACTGAGTGCCACGAAACCTCGTGAGCTCTAGAAGTAAAAATAGCGCGCAGAACACAAAAAATGTTCAGTATGAAAGCAACATCCCGTTGAAATAAAATGTTTCGACGTAGAAGAAATTTCGTTCCTTCGCAAGTATTGCATCAGCAGCAGACCAAGTTCCCATAGCGCACGCAACTTTCACGGCCGACATCAATAGTGATATGTGGAGGAAGCGTGTTCTCATTGTTGCTGTAAACGCACAGTGTCACTCTGGCGCATCGGGTGAGCCTCCGGGCAAACACATCACCGCTGCTTCAGGAATTTTCATACTTCAGTGGCTTAGCTGCGCCAGCTTCACAGAGAGGCCGGCGCGGTTAAAAGTGTCCCTCGCCTTTGGGAGTTCACTGTTTTTCCTTACAGTGAGCTTCTTGTGTGCATGTCTAGCCACCTGTTTTCCTGTCACCTGGCGAAAGGAAGAGAAATTGGTTCCCCGGCAGTGCAGGCAAGTCGCGACGTGAATAATAAGGCTTTTCTTGTGGGATACAAACAATATCTTTGCAATATGCTTCACTTTGTATGATGCTCATTCAGGTGTACCGCGGCAAATAGAATAAAAATAATACAATATAATACTCCGTTCTTCACATCCTCTGTCAGCCTTGTTGAAGGCTGTGCAGTAAATTGCTTGAATGTAGCATTACTTGGAGGTTGGAATGCTCATGATGACGCACAGCAATGTTCGGGACATTGCCTTAGGTGAGCTGTTCTGCAGCTAAAGGCTGGAAGCTGATAATCTAAAATAGGAACCAAAAAGTCAGCTAGATACTTGTCTCGTGAAATTTTGCAAAGTGGGTCTACTCGCAAACACATTTGTGCTTAACATTAAAAAAAAAAACGCCACGCTTGTGTTTCAGCAGTGTCTGAAAACGTTGATTTAATTTGCAGCAAACTCTGCCCTCGAGCTTTTTTCCCGCTTTTTGGAGCACGAGTCGAGTATATTTCAGATACACAAAATGCTTGAGGACAGTGGCGGGTATGTGCGATGACGTTCCACACATCAGCATCCCATAGTTGAGCATTGTGTTTTAATTTTTACTATGCCAACGTTGCGTTGGGGTGTAGAATCTCAGCGCGTTGAGAAATTATTCTCGAGTCCCCAATGACATCAGGCCTGATAGTCGTAACACTGTTTTGTAACGTCAAATACCAGATTTTATTCAAGGAAAGCATGTATTGATTGGCCTGTGTAGCTGTTCGTTGTACAAAATGCCCTGTTAACTTACAACTGAGTAGGCACGAAAGGAATAATCAATAAAACAAAATAAATTTTCTTTCTGGTGCTGTTACTTGAACCAAGGCCCCTAGCTATTCGAAAGCGAGTGCCTTGAATGTTAGGCAAAAAGCCCATGCTTGCCTTGTGACGTCTTTGACGCCATTTAACGTAAGTGAATAATACTTTAAAACTTACGTTCCAAGCACAACTAGGCGTACTCTTACCTCCTGAAACTTCAGAAATATTGCGAAAGGTATGTTATTATGGTTTATGCGATATTTATGTGATAATTTATTTCACCTGGTGGCTAAGATATTCGCATTGAACATCTATAAACGACTGGAAAAGCCCTTGCGTTTTCCAACAACAAGCTATTAGTCGGGGGAACCGCCTAAATCTTCAGTTTTAGGTGTGCTTGAGGTTTTCACTTTCCCCAAAACATATTGGCAATTACATCAGCCAGCTTGTTCCTGTAGCGTCATTAAGTCTAACACGTAGTGATCAACCAATGGCTGTGAAGGCCTATGCCACTCATAGAAGTCAGCCAGACCATATGGCTTCCATGTACACGTAGTAAATTGTCGGCCGTTGACCGACACACCTGTTAAGTGCAAGCAAACGTATTGCCTCTACGGAAGGTAGGCAAAAGGCGCGTGTTTTGTGCGCTGATGCTTAAGTTTCGTAGCTTCCGCTTCACACTCCCAGATTTGGGACATAGCACTAACACTGAATGGTGTGGTACCTGTAGTACTTGCACGCAGCGGTGTTGGCGTATGTGCTTATCATGAAACTCGATAGCTTATTGTGTTTGCCACATGCATTGCCAGATATAAAAGCGACGCCATCCTTCCCGGTGCTCATGTAATCGTGTCTAGTTCACCCGTGCGCCGTGATCGCAGGGAACCACAGTACGAGTTAACTGTTTATCGCTTTTTTTTTTGTCGACATGCCCGTAGGGGTCTTGCACGCCACTAGCATTCTAGGCAATGTTTGTTTCGGCTTGTGGCGTTTCAAACGGTTTGCTTGCAGCAGTGCGTTTGCTTTAATGCCTCTTTTGTGGATTTCTTTTTCACTGCTGTGCCCCGCACCGAGTTCAACCACCCCTGATTGGTCCACCAGAAACTAGGCGTGACTCCGTTGCTCATTTCTCGCTCCTCTTATATTTTGTGTTTGGCCGAGAATGCCTTGTGTCTGGCTGCAGCGCGTATTTGCAGACCAAGGCGAATGTTCGGTAACTGAAGTCGTGTGCATTAGGCTGCTTAGCTTGATTACCGACCAACATGGACTAACGAAAGGGGCTCAACTCTACACAGTGAATACGCTAACGCTTTGTAAGAGGATACGATCTGAACCCGAAGTAATTAGCCCTAGTACCGAAATTGCGGAACTCCTCGTTGTCAATGACCATGAGAACAAATAGATGCGATGAGCCAACGCATGGAAGAGATAAAAAAAAAGAGCTCGAAAAAAAAAAACGCGGGCGCCAACTGCAGTTTTGTTGTGATAATTGTGAAAATACAGGAGGTGATACGACAAAGAGCATGCTGATTATCAAACGCCCAACAGTTCTAAAGGCGGTGCGCAATTTTGAGGTATTCTTTCAACCGTTTGCCACTCAGGAAATGGGGAGATCACGTATCGGAAGGCATGATTGTGTTCGCTGATAATACGTTGGCACTGTTCCCAGTAAGAGTGATAAGCTCTGTTGCGACGCAGGGATGACTTGTGAGGCCTCTTCTGTGTCTTTAGTCTTTTCGAGCTATCTATTTCATAAACTCTACATATTTTAGCACCTGTGGGACAGGATGGCATGCTGTTATATTATACGTAATAAGGCTTTATAGCTGAAGTCGCACACCTGTGATTTTCTACACAATCGAAGTTTTTGTGAACGAGACATTACCTAATATTTCTGAATATTATATAAAATTAAAAAAGGAGCATTCTCCTTGCGTTTCACAAGACACAGTGTCTTCTAAACCACTGGGGTAAAAAAGAACAACTGATGGCCGAAGCGATAATGTACATTAAATTGTGCTGTATTCGATGGGTGTCACCCTATGTGTGAATATAATTGAGACGACCTGGTAGTCTGTGAAATTTGCTTATTAGAGAGTCATCAATATTCCGTGACGAACGTGTAATTCTGCGCAGGTAGAAATAAAGGTAGACATTATCCGCAAAAAACGATTCATTTTTTGCATGCAATGTGCAACTCCAATGGTTATGTTTCCTCACGTAATGAATCTAAACTTATAAACTCTATCGCGAATGACCACTTTTTCTTGTAAGGACATTTAATTAATAACAATGTCACGTGTGTTTATCAGATATTCCCCAGGAGTGAAAGAAATGTTAGGCCCTTATAGCACTTGATATATGGAAGTGATGCTAATGATACTATCATCATCATCATCATCATCATCATCATCATCATCATCATCATCAGCCTGACTACGTCCACTGCAGGACAAAGGCCTCTCCCATGTTCCGCCAGTTAACCCGGTCCTGTGCTTGCTGCTGCCAAATTATACCCGCAAACTTCTTAATCTCATCTGCCCACCTAACCTTCTGTCTCCCCCTAACCCGCTTCCCTTCTCTGGGAATCCAGTCAGTTACCCTTAATGACCAGCGGTTATCCTGTCTACGCGCTACATGCCCTGCCCATGTCCATTTCTTCTTCTTGATTTCAGCTATGATATCCTTAACCCCGTTTGTTCCCTGATCCACTCTGCTCTCTTCTTGTCTCTTAAGGTTACACCTACCATTTTTCTTTCCATTGCTCGCTGCGTCGTCCTCAATTTAAGCTGAACCCTCTTTGTAAGTCTCCAGGTTTCTGCTCCGTAGCTAAGTACCGGCAAGATACAGCTGTTATATACCTTCCTCTTGAGGGATAGTGGCAATCTACCTGTCATAATTTGAGAGTGCTTGCCGAATGTGCTCCACCCCATTCTTATTCTTCTAGTTACTTCAATCTCGTGGTTCGGCTCTGCGGTTATTACCTGCCCTAAGTAGACATAGTCTTTTACAACTTGAAGTGCACTATTACCTATCTCGAAGCGCTGCTCCTTGCCGAGGTTGTTGTACATTACTTTCGTTTTCTGCAGATTAATTTTAAGACCCACCTTTCTGCTCTCCTTGTCTAACTCCGTAATCATGAGTTGCAATTCGTCCCCCGAGTTACTCAGCAATGCAATGTCATCGGCGAAGCGCAGGTTACTAAGGTATTCTCCATTGACTCTTATCCCTAACTGTTCCCATTCTAGGCTTCTGAAAACCTCCTGTAAGCACGCGGTTTAATAGCATTGGGGAAATTGTGTCCCCCTGCCTTACACCCTTCTTGATTGGTATTCTGTTGCTTTCTTTAAGAAGCACTATGGTAGCAGTTGATCCCCTGTAGATTTCTTCCAGAATGTTTATATATACTTCATCTACGCCCTGATTCCGCAGTGTTTGCATGACGGATGATATTTCTACTGAATCAAACGCCTTCTCGTAATCTATGAAGGCTATGTATAGTGGTTGGTTATACTCTGAGCATTTCTCTATTACCTGATTGATAGTATGAATGTGGTCAATTGTTGAGTAGCCTGTTCGAAATCCTGCTTGTTCCTTTGGTTGATTGAATTCTAATGTTTTCTTTACTCTGTTAGCAATTACCTTTGTAAATAGCTTGTATACTACAGAGAGCAAGCTGATCGGCCTGTAATTCTTCAAGTCCTTGTCATCTCCTTTCTTATGTATTAAGATGATGTTAGCGTTCTTCCAAGACTCTGGTAAGATACTATCAGTGTTGTACATTTAGTGAGTGAAGAGCTGCTGCCTTAATGTGTCCTGAGATTAGGGCATAGCGGATAACACTGCCTAAGGAATAAAGGAGGAAGAAAAGAAGTCTTGATAATTGTTTTTTCTATAGTAGTGTGGACGTCACCAATACTGAGTCCGCGGAGAGAACGACCATTCATGTGCGCAGTGGGAGCGAAAGAAGAAAAGGGTAGGATGTGGGCCGTAAATGTCTCTCTACATTAGGGAATAGTTGGAGAAGGAAGTGTATTGCGAAGTTAGCTAGCGGAAACGCTTGCAATGCACATCTTTGCAAACGTCAACTCCTCTTTCTTTTTCTTGTAAGCTGGCATGTGGCGATTCGGCATAGGGTACCACCGGGCGCAATCAAAGCGCGCTTGCCGTGAGGTGCCTGTAGTGCACGCGTTACGGACAGATCGAACAATAGCCGTCATATCGTGACCAGCAGCTCGGGCACTGCGAACATAACGACGATTTCCTAATGTACCAAGTGTTAGGAAATGCCCTCTTTGCGTTTCCCGAAGTATGATGAGTCCTCTCGGAATCGTAAACGGTATCCCAATGGTCAGTCGTGTGAATGGGTTACAAGAATCAAGGCACGCCTGGTGACCAAAGTCTCTGTTTTTCATTGGTGTTGCGCTAAACTGAGATTTGCTTTCAACGCTCAATCGAGATAGTGCTCAAAGCTGTTGCTCGGCACCAAGCTGGCGCTTCCTGGACTCCACGGGGGAAATCAGATGAATCACGCGTGAATTTTGGTGATGCAAGCTGCAGCTCCGCTACTACAATTTACAGGTATTGTGAAAATGAGTATATTTTACCAAGAGACGAAAAAGGAACACAGCGTTAAAAAAAAAAGGACTCACCAACGACCTCCTTTCAACAACAACATACACAGCTGCATTTGTTGTCCGTTAGCAACCGTGACCGGATGCTATTATTTATCTCTTCTGGAAGCGTCACGGACCATGGGTACAGCGTTCGTTCATTAGCGGCCGTTGCCCCACGCAGGCTTGCTGGCCGCTCGTTATGGTGACATGCATGCACTGCTGGGTCGTCCTGCAGGCTTCTGTTTCTCATTAAGCAGGCGAAGACGCTCGGGTCGCCCGAGCGAATGAACGAAGCCTGGTTGGGCCAGAAAAGAATCGCTGACAGTTTCCCCAGTCTTAACAAGATTATCGCACGCTTTTGAAGGAAATAAGCGGAAGAGGGGAGCGGAAGGGGCTCCGTCGCCCATCCCAATCTTCATCGCCTGTCTTGACATTGCCTTGTTACACATTTCGTATCTGATAACTCGTCGATAGCGGTTCACAAGGAGGTCACCGAATAAGTAGTGAATGCTTGGCATGGTGAATATTTGCACGCGTGTACATCATTTTTGTGAATAGAAGCAGAATAATGAGAACAAAGTAAAATGCTCTTAAAGAAAACGAAATCAAGATTGTGATATTATTTGAAGCTGATTTGTTCCATTTCGCAGAAATCCACAATTTTTATATCGTTCCTTCCTTTTTTTTTGCTGTTATGACAGTCTTTAAAACATTGGGACCTGGTTTTCTAACTGTACCGGTAATTCTTTCAGTTAACGCATCATTGTTGCGTCGAGTTGAAGTCGTTATGTGTGCGCTCATTTGGACTGTTGTTACTATCACCGCACGGAAAACAATATCGTTTGGGGGCCACTTAGTTTCGTTGAGCTGCTTTTTAATAGAACAATGCTCAGTTGTTCTCTCAATTTATTACATTTGACTGCCGTTATCTTAGAAGCATTGTTCCGTGCCGCAATACAAGCTGCCTGCCATCCAGTGGACCCTGCCCGCTGTCTGTTTAGAAAGCTCCATTGTGTGTACCTTCTTCTCTCTCTGCAACCTCTTTTCTCCCCTGCATCCCTTCCCCAGTGCAGGGTAGCAAACCGGATGTGCGTCTGGTTAACCTCCCTGCCTTTCCTTGCATCTTCATCTCTCTCTCTCTCCATGGTATCTGTTTTTTTGTGTTGTTTATTTTGGTACGTGAGAGGCAGAGTTCTTGTGAGTTGCATTATATGCCGGAACTCATTGTCCATGGATGCCATAAGAGACAGTTGGCGCAAATCTGAATGCACTCTGAAATTCAATGTAAGCTTATGAAACGAAGCAACAGCAATGCTAATAATTGTAGAAGTTCGATGACAAACAACGTCGGGTGTTTTTTTTTTAAACAAGCAAAAATAAACAACTTATTGTCGGAATGAAAAGAAATGAAATTCTCTAGGTGGGAGCATCACACGAGACATGAAAAGCTACTGTAATAATAATATTTTTGTCAAATGATGTTATCGCCCCTTTACACCAGTCAATAGAGACTAGCCTTCGAAAGAAGATTGGATAAGTAGATAACAGACTAACTATCTAGTATTTTGACTAACTTTGTTGAATTAAGCTACAGCTAATCAGATATTTGATCTGAGAATTATTCACGAGGAGTATTTTGGTCTGTCATTTATTTTATCATTAAACGTAGCTAAATGAGGTCTAACAATTGTGAAAAAAAAAAAGAACGTTAAGAAGTTCAATAACGCCTGGTGTACTCTTTGTAACTTATCTAACGCAATGCAGCTGCTCCCCTTCAATCAGTTTGTCTGTGAATCACGCTATTTCGTATCAATAATGACGCTTACTGCTGATAAGCTGGCTGACCTGTTTGATTTGGGTTGAACTGACACTCTCTATTAAAGTAAAAGTAATAGTAGAACATTTTTTGTCGTATATTTCTGTGTTAACAATAATCTGTGTGATTAGACAACAATATTTCTTCTTCACAATTATTTAAAGTAAAATATGATTTTTATTTATAACATTAGCTGTAAAGATGACCCCTAGTATCACTTCTAATGCCTTCTTTACCAAAAAAGGAAGGAAGAAGAAGTGTGTTTTGAATAGGAGCTACTTCTGCTAAATCCGGCGTATTTCAGTCGTAATTTAAGTCTGTAGATCGGTTTTCGCTGCTCCCTTGGAGGGGATGGATGTAGACCACCCCGGGCGCTTGCCGACACCAGCGGCGTCAGCGGCGCCCGCCTCCAGGAAGCGTTTTGGACAAGCGAGTGACAGCGACAGTGAAGATACTCATGCTTACTATCTCAGCAGCGATGACTTTTCAGATGACGGTTTCCAACCTGTGCTGAGCCGCAAGGCGAAGAGGAGGAATATGAGGACATCTTCATCCTCAAGTATGCAAACTGTAAGTGAAGCGCCAAAGTCGAACACTTATGCCATCCTGTTTCTGCCTGCACTTCCTACCGTCAACATGAAACGCCTTAACAGACAGTCTGTGTCGAGGTCGCTGGAAGCGCTCGTGCCAAATGAGATCACGGACAGAATAGTTAACGCCAGAAAGAATATACTGGCTGTTGACGTTTTGCACGCAAGCGCGTTGGACATTCTGCGCAGTGTAACGGACTTGGACGGCAATTAGGTGCGCTCTCATGTTCCCTTGGGATGTGATGTAGTAACCGGCGAGATCTACGACATAGATGTGGCTATTTCCAATAATTACTTACAATTTCTTGTCAAGTCAACAACTGATACTCGAATTGTTGATGTCACCCGGCTAGGCAAGTCTTGCTGGGTGAAGATTGCGTTTAAGAGCACATCTCTCCCCTCTCATGTGAAGGTGGGGTACTTCAGACATGCTGTGCGGCCTTTCATTCCAAAGCCTCTCCAGTGCCGTAAATGCATGAAACTTGGACATGTGAGCAGCGTCTGCGAGAATTCGGCGGTCTGTCACCGCTGCGTCGAGTCCCATGCAGCGGATAAGTGCGTCGCTACTGTCAAGGAATGCTCTAATTGCAATGGATCCTATGAAGCCACATCGAAGGACTGCCCACGTATTTAGAAGGAAATTGACATCTTGAAAGAGATGGTGCGCGATCACTCATCTCATCGAGAAGCCGCAGCTAAAGTCAGAAGGCGTCGTTCACGTCGACGTCGGTCTTCAAGGACGCCTGCTACCTCCTCGATGCGTTTGCCAGATCCCCCATAAGTACCACCTCCTTTACCTCCCAGACCACATGCTGCGGGAAAGGCTGTAAAGGACAAAGCCAGTCAGCATACCCTAACTGCGACAGAGTGGCCTGCACTTCAAAGGGAAGCAGCACCAAGTGAATCGAAGGAGTTTCATGACGGCCAGCCCGCGATCCCGGTTCAAGTTTTTTCCAACCAAGACAGGCAAGTGACTGCAATCATGCAATCATTAATCGCCATGATTCGCACGCTACTGAGTAGCATGCAATCTCCGTCTGCTAAGAGTGCACTGCAAATACTGGATGCACGGAATCCAGTTCTTGCTAACGTCGTATAAGCACAATGGCTCAACAAAATCTCATCTTCCGCACTGAAGTTAAAAGTGCGTCAATTTTTCAGTGGAATGCCAGAGGCATGAAGTCCCGTATCTCGGACTTTCGCCAATTTGTTCGGGCCAGTCAATTCCCTATACTTGTCATATGTGAACCAAACGTATCAACGCCTTATAGATTGTCCGGTTATGAAGCTTTTTGTTCAGCCGCTTGCGAAGAACGAAGCAAAGTAATTGTTTACATTCGCACAGACTTGACTTATCTTTCGCACCCAATAAGTTCAAATGACGACAATCAGTACGTGTGTCTTCGTGTAAAGAAGAATGCAGTTTCGTTCACGCTTATTGGTGGATATATATCTCCGTCATACCGATTTGACTGCGACAGATTAAAAGACGTCCTAATGAGGACCGATGGGCCTTCGATCATCACCGGTGACGCCCATCACATGCTTTGGAGGAGCACTAGGATGAATGCAAGGGGCCGGAATATTGTTACATTCGCTTCTGACTACGACTTTTCCATCATGAACGATGGTACCCCAACATATCTGCGGGGTCTCATGTATGGCAGTTGCCTTGACCTGACATTGGTGTCACGGTGCTTCTCTCACAAAGGTAAATGGTTTTGCGATATTGAGACTCATGGGAGTGATCACATACTCACCTACGTGAAGATCGATGTTATCATAAAAATTTCTCTTCCGGTGTTGTAATTGGTACTGACTGGTCTATGTTTACATCGCGTGTTGAGGACGCTTGCCAAGAAGGCCTTGCCTGCAGCCTAGAAAATTCCATCGCGGAAGCTATGCAAGCGTCCAAATGTAAATTACCATTTTCGTCTAAAATAATACAGTTCGACATCGAACTGGAAAGATTACGAGCTATACGAAGGCGTGCTGAACGACGATACAGACGCACAAGATCAATTTACGACCCGAGGGAAGCAAGACGACTCCAGAAAAAGATTCAGCGATGCATTTACAAGCTAGAGAGCGAACGCTGGAAAGCATTCTGCGAATCTCTAGACCCTCATAATCCGCTGTCATATATCTGGAGAACAGTTCGTGGTCTTCGCTCCTCTCCGCAACAACGGCACCCTTTTAAAGCTTTGGCTCTCCATCATGAAAAAACAGAACTCGAGGTGGCTGAAGAATTTTGCACGAGAAATGCCGGGAATATGATGAACGAGAGCATCGACGTGATCGTTCCTGAGACGCCATTAACAGAAATGGACATTCCATTCACCATGTAAGAACTGGAAGGTGCGTTAGTCGCTTCTAAGCGCACGTCATCGCCAGGTTCTGATGGCATTACTTATAGTGCGTTGGGACACCTTGGACAAAAAGCCAGAAGAGAACTTTTAGCATGCTTCAACAACTCCTGGCTCAGTGGCAGTGTTCCCCGAGAATGGAAAATAAGTCGATTAATACCACTTATGAAATCGGGAAAATCACCACTGGACTTGACAGCGTATCGCCCTATTGCCCTCGCAAGCTGCCTCGGAAAATTGATGTAAAGAATGGTTCTATTTCGTCTCGAGTGGTACTTGGAACGATACTCCAAATACCCTTCTTGCATGGCAGGCTTTCGTCGGGGCCGCTCCTCCATCGACTGTGTCCTTGACTCATCGACATTAGTTGAGCAAGAAAAAAGTCGCAAGCGTATATCAGTGGCACTCTTTCTTGACGTGAAGGGTGCATATAATAATGTAGCTCACGATGCCATCCTCACTTCTTTCGCAGCAATGGGCATTGGTGGACGAATGTTTCAATGGATAAAAAATTATATAACTAGCGGGGGTTTCTTTGTACAAACATATGAGGGTACAACTGCTCAACATTACACCTACTGCGGAGTACCTCAGGAAGGTGTTTTAAGCCCCACATTGTTCAATGTTGCCCTCATTGGTCTGGTGAAGGTTCTGCCAAAATCGGTGTGCCTATCCATATACGCCGATAATATTTGCCTCTGGAGTGCTGCAATTACTCGCCCTCACGTGCGTGCACGAATACAGCGGGCAGCAACCATCACAACAGCCTACCTTCAGAAACAAGGCCTAACTATATCAACTGTGAAGTGCGCGTTGATGGCGTTTACACGCAAACCAATGACGCCATACCCTGTTTACATCAATGGGCAGAGTGTCAAATATGCACGGACGCATCGTTTCCTGGGCATAATAATCGACAGAAGTCTTTTGTAGAGCCCGCATTGTGCGTACTTGAAGAAGAGACTGCTATCTATTGTGCATATAATGAAATTCATGGGCGGGAAAGCATGGAGAACTTCTGTGGCCTCCATGCTACAGCTGTACAGGGCCCTATTTCTTGGTCTATCGCGCTAAATTTTGCCGGTACTGACTAACACTTGCAAATCCAATACTCATTCATTGGAGAGTTTGCAGGGTCAGGCACTGCGTATCTGCCTCGGACTGCCTCGATGCGCTTCTACTTATGCCACAATCATGCTTGCCAAAGACCATCCGGTCAGGACATATAGAGTTGTGAATTGCCTCAGAGCGCACATTCGACATGCTAGCCGTGTCCCCGACCACCACTTGGCCCTTCTACTCTCCGAAAGACCACGTACTACGTTTTAGACGTCATAGCCAAGCACCTAAACAGCATTCCATCAGGATATACGCCAGCTACGAGAATGGCATGTCCTTTGTGGTGCCTCGACCAGCCGCAAGTACGTCTAGAAATCCCAGGTATCAAAAAGAAAAGAAATCACTCTAGAGTAGCATTGAAGCAAGCAACACTGCTATTACTACATGAGTGGTACTTGGACCAAAGGCAGATATACACTGATGGGTCCGTCTCGTCCAGCAGCTCATCAGGTGCCGTTGTAATTCCGGCTACAGCAATGACAATCAAATTTAAGTTGTCGCATATGACTACATCTACGGCATCAGAGCTTGCTGCTATAAGGGCTGCTTTGCAATATCTCGTTCAAGTGCGTCCAGGAAAATGGGTCATATTCTGTGATTCGAAGGCAGTGCTTCAAAGTTTGCAGTCTGCCATGCATAGGAGGAATCATGTACAATTGGTAGATGAAATAAGACATTGCCATCATGAAGCTCTAGCGCGAGGGCATGATATTAAATATCAATGGCTGCCTGGACATATCGGTATTACCGGAAATCAATTAGCCGATGATGCAGTCCGCTCAGCCCATGAAGGAACTCGTGTGGTCCCGATTCCTCTATCAAGGAATGATGCAGCAAGACAACTTTACCTGCTGGCTCGAGATCTTACACGCACGTTCTGGTCGTCTACCAGCTTTCAAAGGTGTCAATTATAAGAACTGGATCCTTCGCACCAGATAAAGCTACCATCACAACTTTCCCGCTCCGATGCGACACTGTTATGCCGCCTTTGGTTGGGTGTTGCATTCACAAAGGTGTACTCTTTTCGCATTGGTATGGCAGACACCTCTACATACGACTACTGCGGAGCTGAAGAGACCATTGAACACATCCTGTGCAGCTGCGCTTGCTACGACACACAGCGATGCCCGCTCCGGATGGTTTTGAATCAACTTGACTCCAGACCATTTTGTGTGCAGAAGATTCTAGGACCTTGGGCATCTACCTCAGTTGCGCAGAAAGCGACTAAAGCACTCCTACTTTTACTTAAAGTAGACAAACCTGAGTGACTACCTGTAGACTGTGTGTGCTCCCCCGAGTGTGCTCGTGATTGTGTGTACCTTCTTATCTCTCTACAGCCTCTTTTCTCCCCTTCATCCCTTCCCAAGTTCAGGGTAGCAAACCGAATGTGCGTCTGGTTAACATCCCTTTCTTGCTTGCATCTTTATCTCTCTCTCTCTCTTCTTTACCAAATGACAGCGCTGATTTATTTAATTAATTTCGCTGCTGCGCTTTCATAGTTACGGTGTATGAAAAAAATATTCAGGTGCTGAAACAGTGTCTATTTTAACATGAAGAACATGTAGTGTAGTCACTTTACGTCTGTGATACAGGTTATCAAACACATGGCCCACGGGTATTCTGCAGCCCGCGAACCTGTAGCTTGGGCTCGCTGACCCCATATCACTGTTTTCATCCCAGATTTTTTGTTTTCATAATAAGTATGTATCTACGCCACATAGGCATAACTGGTCCGAAGCATTTTTTGTGAGTCAACTCATTTCGTGCCCATGTGTTGAAGCTATCACCACGTAGTTGGAATGCTTGCCCAATATCTCCTTGAGGAATGATCCGTATGTGAGATATGGCAAAGGTCTTTTTTATTTGTTTCTAAATGATAACGTTAGCTCATAATTTGCACAAACTAAATTGCCCACCTTCCTATTTTTTTTTTCACTGTCTCAGCCCTTGCAGGCCTAAATTTTGTCAGTGCAGCCCACTAGCTCAGGTGAGTTTGACACCCCCGCCTCTGAATTTATGATCACGAATAAAATAGCTCAGTTTGAAAATTACACCTATGTGTGGTTGGCCAATAATTGATCTTAATGATGTCTCGACGTTATACTTTTTCATTATTTGCTTTTGTACTACACGCACCCATAAGCATAAAACAAGAAAGGTGGTGGATATTCAAGACAACTACTTTCGCCTTTAGAGTCAGGTCACAGGTATACCGTTTGTTTGTCTCCTCGTATCCGTTAAACATTGGAAGGTACTGTGTGGGCACACAGTAAAATGCAGTTTTGTTTCTCAAAGGGAACATGCAACACCTTTCGAGCATGGGCAGAAAACGCTGTCGGTTGGTTGCCTAGGTTCCCGAAAACATGCGACTAAAGAGAAAGAGAGAGAAAATAGTAAAGTAAGGATAATAACTAGATTACGTCTAGCTTGCTACTTCACATGATATAGCACAGCATGCAGACTGGAATTTACATTTTCTTTCTCGAAGTCATCTAGAAATTGTTCGCTTTTTCTCTACAGAAGCGATCACAAAAACCCTTATAATGACACCATAAATCAAACGTTTACGGCCATTGGCTGCTTTGAGGATACCCAGCTGCATAGTGACAATGGCCACCGCGGGATGTCACCACGTGCCCGCACCCTCGCTTGCTTTTTCACTGACAGTAAGCCGCGTGTTCAAAAATAAAAAAAAGGGGGCTCAACGACAAGGCGTGCGCTGACGAACAGATAGATCTTCTTTTACCTTTTTCATCCCGCTCTGCGTACCTTTAATTACGCTCGTTGGAAGGAAAGAGCAGAGACAGCGCTCAAAACGTGAGGCTAATACCGGTACCATTGCTCGTACCTCACGGAATCTAAATGTTTTTGTGATAATCAATTAGTGAGATAATAAACTCTTTCAATAAAGCCATTGAATGGTTATTTCGAAAAATGTCGCAGATAGTATTTAAAGAAAGTTCTAGAATGACGCCTTTTATTGAACTGCATTTGACATTATATAATAATATCTGTCATCACTGCCAATGGGAAACACAAAGATCACAGTTAACTCCCAAAAATAGAGCAGACACGGACGGCCCTTCGTTCAAATCTCACTCAAACCCAATATTTTAGTTATTGATTTTATTTGCATACTTCTGCTTTTTCCAGTCACAGACAAGTAGATAATTTTTAGTTCCCTTCAAAAACCCCAGGTGGTCGAAACTTTCCGGATTCCTCCACTACTGGCGTCTCTCATAATCATATCGTGGTTTTGGGACGTTAAACCCCACATATCAATCAATCATTCAACCGCAGAAATCATTCAACCGCACGTTTCGATTTGCTTGCCATTCGGCGCGCAACCTTCCAATTTGTTGCTATCGCGTTCGTTGCTTCGCCTTTACGGCAAAGCTGTCACTTTTTATTTGAGTTCGGTCAGATTGCAAAAAATAGGTGACCTGGACACCATGCTGGCAATAAAGTAAAATAATGCTGTACATTATCTCATACGCCAATGTTGTTGCTACTTCAGATGGGTCTGTAATCAACGGACCACACGGCATCAAAAAAAAAAAAAAGATAATCACTTGTACAGCACTGCCTGTAAAGCGTGCTTCACGTTTGGCTTACCAGCACTAGAGGAAGAAAATTACTCTGACAACCTAGAGAAAACATTTTTCACTATCAAGCAAACAAACTTTTTGGTCTTGCGCTAAGATTCAATAGGATGTCCCTACTCAGTCTACGGTATTTTGCAAATTCGTTTTAGTGATATACTTAGATATGCACAACCTCGCCAAGTTTTCATACGCACCGTACGACGAGCAAAATATCTGCAAAAAAGTATTTCAGACATGGTGACGTAATGCGGTTGCTTCGAATACAATAAGTACATTTAAAAGCTACTGTCAGCATTCGGGCTGTGTCTCAGTAAAATGATGCTTTTTCAGTAATTTGTAGCTTAGTTATCCCGCAAGGCCACCTTCAACTTTGGAGAATCCTGCAGCGAAGGGGCTACGTGAATACACTACTGAAGTAACCATAATTTATAGAAATTATCTATCGTCAATAAGGAATAAAAGAAATAGTATTATCTAAGAAAAGCCTGTTTCGGTAACAGTTTACACCATCATAGTAATACAGCAAATAGAAATGGCTACACAACAGGTTTTAGTTATGCAAAATTATTGATAGGTTTTAAGGGCATCTTGGAAGAGACCATCACTGAGAGGTCATTGTTAGCAGAATGGAAGATAGTCGCATCCCTCTTTTGTTACTGTTTTGTTTTTCAGGCGATGTCTGCAGCATTCATTGTAAAAACACTCGTAAAAACAAACAAGAATGTTTTATTGAAGCAGCAGTCTTTGATGGACCTTTTTTTTTCTCTCCCTCCAACCTCGCTCAACTCCCAGCCTGAAGGAAGAATACAATGAAGCACCCATGTTTCTTCGTGTAAGTGCAATTATGCATAATTTTAGGAATATGTAGTTGATGGCTAGGAATATTAGCATTGAGATACGTCTATCGTTTATCCAAGAGCTACTGCACTAAAAATCCCGACCGATAGCGTCACGTCGCAGACGCTAAACACAACCCCAGCAAATTGAAAAAAAAGGAAGGAAAGCCCGTTCAGTGGCATGTTCGGACGGCGTCTTGTTTGTGGGCCTTAAGATTGGAACACGAGAAAGTAGCCTTGGCGATTCTGGAATCATTTATAATAATCAGTTTATAATATATTATCATCCGTGTAACATCCTCATGTAAGAAAATAGCGTGTTGTATTTCTTCTGGGGAGCCCCATCGCTTGTTTCTGATAGACAAGAAACAGTAAATCTCTACGTGAGGCATATGACGATGCTTACGGACAGCTGTTTGCTGAGAATTATATTCGAGGCAAAAGGCTGCAGCCTATTGTATCTGCCAACATTAATACGCTAACTGTAGTAAACAGAGAAAGTAATAGCGGAATAATATTATAAACAAGTATTGTTAGTGCTCGGTTTGTCGATAATGTCTAACATGTTCACAAAAACAATAAAACATACTATGTTGCTAATGGGAACACCACTAACGGCAAGAATCGCGTTCAGAGAGCTGATGTCACGTAGCTCTTTTAGCGCTATGCTTAGACGCAGTCGTGGAGACTAGATTGGATCCTAGAAAAGGAAGCAGTGGGTAAGGTGACGAGAACAACAACGTGGGTTGGGATCAAGGGCCAACCCGACAATACGTGAGACTGAAATCCCGCCGAGGGAGGCAGCGTACTTCTTCAGTCGAAGACAAAGCAGCAGGAAGGGGAGAAAGAAAGAGTGAGAAAAAATTAAAGGAGGAAAAATAAGTCATGTGGTGACTCGACCGGGAAGAAAGATGACGCTGGCTTGCGAAGTGGGGAAAGCGAAGGAAGTGCGGGGGATAATGGGAAGCCCTCGGGACTCGAGGAGGCCTCGGCGCCGACTGGAAACTGCAGTCTGGGAGACGCGTTGGCTTCTTGTTTTATGGTTTGTTTGCATGACTTTTGACGAAGCGTCAAAGGAGCACGGTTGACAAGACGTGCTCTACCAGCAACGAAAGAAGAAAAAAGTAATACGTTAAGAAAAAATATGAAGGTTTTAAGGCCAAGGACCAAATTAAGAGCTCCTTCTGTGAGGAGAAGAAAAACCTGAGCACCGTGAGTAAGCAAGGCGGGTTTTCGTCTTTCTCGGTTCTTTTCCTCGTTGGCGAAAGAGCGTGTTTGCGAGGTGGTGTTAACAAGGACTGCCTGATTTCTCAGGAAAGTTGGCGCTGACCCTTGCTTCGCTGGCTTTCTGCAGGAAATTGCGTAGCGTTGGGAGAAGCCGCTGTTGACGTCGGCCAAAGTAGACTTGAATTACCTGTTTTATAAGGCCGGTGAAAAAAAAACGCCAGGCCTGAGTGGTAGGCGCAGCACAGTCACAGCAAAAGCTAGAAGAGTGGTCTTTCAGAGCATTTTCAAAACAATCATTGGGTAACTATACTGCAAGCACACTTGCTTGGAACCCACTAGGGCATTCATAATAAACATTTGGTAGTAGGCCAGCATTCGCTATGTTATTTTTCGTCATTCTTCCGAGAAGCGTGGTATCCGCTAAACACTTGCAAGGAGTTTTGTGCCAATTCTCCATGCAGTGGCTGACGACGATGAGGAATTATGGCTGAAGTTAGTATGCGTTACAGTTAATAGGCGAACAAGAACAATCTTTTGTGACGGTTTGCAGCATTGGATGGCCCACTCATTACGCTATTAGAATTGTGCGATGACTGGTTGTTCTTTCGCTGTTGTAAAATGCTTTAAAAGTCATATTAACGCCATTGCTTTCCCAACATCAAGCTTGCCTAAGGCAAGTGTGACAGCAAGTCACAAGCACCAGTGTAGCTTTGTAGTAGAATGCTGGGCTGGCACCCAGCGGACCCGGGTTCAAGCGCTGCTGTGTCATTGGCGCAAGGTTTTTTTTTCTAATTTCGCGCGATGTGCTTACAGACACTGGTGGCGGCGGCAGCGGACAACAACTGCGCGGGACCCTAAAAGTGATCTAATAACAGCTTTCGCTGTAAAAGAAAGAAAATGAGAGGAGGGGGGTGTTGTAACCGGTAATTTTGGTGCAGAAAAAGTGGGTGTGGGAGTTTGATTTAGTTGTTGTCATCCTTATCAGGCAACGCGTTGGCCATTGCTGAAGTAGTGAGCTTGAAAGATTTCGTTTTCACGGTTTTCGTAAAGTTCGTTAACTCATTTTTTTTACTGGTGGTTATTTTGGAGGACAACTACATCGTATCGTGCCGCAACTTTTCGGGGTAGAGCTTTATTTTCGCGAGCTCTCCACACTCCTAATGTTGGTAGAGTGGAGCACTTGCCCACGTAGCGGGGACGTGCATTCAAGTTACAATTCGTCATTCACGGCGTAAAATGTAGTGGTAGGTTTTGCTCGTTAAAAAAGTTCTAGATCTGTCTTCCTTACCAAGACCAGTGCACCACTAAGGCAACTAAATCCTCCGACTAAAACAAGCGCGGTAGGTGCTCAAGTTGTCTTGCAAGTGCTGAAGTTCTCGAGTGCATCTGAAATTTCTCCAGTTCTCCTATGGGGCCCCTTGTAGCTATAATTTATTGCGTGCAGCTAAATCCTGGTGTACAACCAACTATCAAAGCAGCAAGGAGAATTGCTGTCGCCCTTTAAGAACTAATGAAAGGAAAGCTGGACAAGATGGAACGCGATGCCGTCATCACAAAGGTGAAAGAACCGTGCTCATCGTCCAACCATATGGTCCTCCACTTTTCTTACTTTTCTCTCTCTCTCTCTCTCTCTCTCTCTCAGCCTATGATGTAGTCTGTACCACGCACCTGTGAGTTAATTTATACACCATTGCTCGCTTTCACACCCCAAAATACTCCCTTCCATCTCACCGCAAGCTGCCTTTGGTTGACGGGCGCTCAGCGCCTCGCAATTGTTCATGCAATCACTACCCGAAATATCCTGTGTTGCTTAGTACGTACAGGCGCGGCGTTGATTATCGGCTCGGGTATGAACGGTTGACTACCGACTAGAGTACAGCAGCGTGCCACACTGGCTCCACAGATGGCTGGCTTGCGTACACTCAGCGCAGACAACCAAAAAAAAGCGTCTGTTTACGCAAGGCTGCCGAAAACGAATGAGCTAGTTAGCAGGGCGACGGCTATTCTGAGAGTTTCTCCGGAGACGACAAAGGTGCAGGTTATTCTTGGATTGCATCTAAAATGTGACGTCAAATTATCGTATCTTTTTTCTGTGTTAGTTGTTGCTCATATTTTTTAGCAATAAGTGAGACGTCATCGCTGTGTGCTGGGATCAGTCCGGAACTACATAAGCCACTTTCCTTCCCTTTTCACCACAGTGCTTTATGCAGAGACAGGCACTCGCCACATTTCCTCTTTGTAGAAAAGGGGCATCATTTTCTAAATGCTGTTGTTTTGATTTTAGCTCATTGAGCATATGTAAATATTTTTATTAGCCTTAATACATCGCAAATAGTGGGAACAACACTCTCTGCCTGGTTATCTAATGTTCTGCATCCCATCTGGCTTGATCAGGCATCGACATGTTTGCGAAGCGTAAAAACGAAAGGGAACAAATGAGAGGACAACATGCGTTTTTTACGGTGCCTATATGACACCCTCTCATCTGCCTTCGTTAGTTTTGTGCTGTCCAAGTACTGTCGATGCCAGATCGCCAAGTAGCTCAAGTTACCGTTATATCAAGTTGTTCCGGCAAGTTCCCCAGTGAAGGCCTGCATATTACGGCACCACTAAATGAACGTCGCCAGAAGACATTAGGTTGCGCTAATGCAGCACGGCAGCCAAAAAACAATGCAATAAGTTTGTTGAAACTGAAGAAGTTTGCTTTGGAAGTTTTTATTTGGTGTACAGTACTTCGTAATGCATTCGTTTTTATTTCTCAAAACAACTGCTATAAGTAGCGTGCACGATGATATAGTGTTCTTCAGGTTCGTTTAGTGCAAACAAACGTCTTTCATTAAGCGCCTCTCTTCGCTCATTGTTCAGCAAGGAAACAGAGCTGTTTCTGTTTTCATGCGCGTTTTATAATTATTGCGCCCTAATTGACATCGTTACATCCCCCTCCCTTCACGTCTTTAATCAAAGCGCAAATGAGAATTGCGCTAAATGACTTCCCATGAAATTTTTTCACCGCTTTTCCCCTCCTGAACAACCAGAGATTCAAACATTCATCTTTTGCACCAACGAGATTATCTAATTGCACATTTTTCACGAAAGTCTGAAACTGTTCCCGTGAATCGTCTTCTTTGGCTCGTACATTCAAATGTACGAATGTTGTTCTCGAGAAATGTGGGTAATGCGTTGATATATTCTTTGCGCGCCGGAGTTGGCGCACAGCTTAATTCAATCCCACTTGATTTTTGCACCTCTCTTCAGTCGCTGTACAATGCGCAAGCCCACACGACACATTCACTTCTTTCCATCAAACGCGAGGAGTGAAGCGGAAAGGAATGAGTACCGAGGAAGGATGTGTGAGCAGGACCTCTCAAGAATAAGTCGCGCATGTCAGGTCGAAAACAAAAAATGAAAAAAAAGTGTTGAGATATATAGAATACTGCTTGAAAGAACAAACGCGGAAGAAGAAGCAAGGAAGGAACCGGGGGGAATGAGGAAGAGGTGTGTGCCAACAACTATAGGCGGGCGAATATATGAAAGAACGGTCGGAGAACCATTGAGGATTAGAATTAGGGAGGGGCTTCGAACGAACTAAGGAACGAAAGAACAGATGAAGAATACGCCAAATGCACACGTAGGGACAGTAGGTGGTGCCTGCAGAATGACCGTCGTTTCTTTCCAGCTCACCACTTCATTCGCGTCGCACCACTGCCCGAACCAACCTCCTCGTGTACGTAGAGGTTCCTTCTTTTCGTCGTACACATGTCCCTTTCTCCATCTAATCTCCTCTCTCGCTAGCGATTTACACTTTTTTTTTCTCTCCCGTGAGCCGCTCTCTAGCTTAGGAGCAACGAGTTTTGTAATTCAAATTACCCCGTCCTCGGCACCGTCCAGCCGCTGCTGCGTACAGGGCACAACAGAGGAGGAGTAGGAAGTAGGGGTATCATGACTGTCTATGCGATAGAATGGCGAAAGAAATGTGCGCGCGGCGAGGCAACCAAATCAGCATGCCGTTCTACTCCCTTCTTCGCGCCTACGTTTTCGCCTCCTTCTTTATGGTTCGTATATTCAGCTTCTCCAGCTTCCGGTGACCGTGGCTGCGCATTCTCGTCGAATAAAGTGTGCCTTGCTCTCCAAAAGGTTGCTTACTCTAGTTTTTTTTCTCTTGCAATGGTCTAGACAGGTATAGTCAAAGGGCTCGTAAAGAACCCCGCGATTCTTTTCTCCTTTAGTTCTTAAGCCGCCCAGGTTTATCTCGTTCACTTTCGCTAGAAGCAGAATACTCTACCTCTTATTGATGAATTCTTGTGTGTGAGTGTGTGTGTGTGTGTGTGTGTGTGTGTGTGTGTGTGTGTGTGTGTGTGTGTGTGTGTGTGTGTGTGTGTGTGTGTGTGTGTGTGTGTGTGTGTGTGTGTGTGTGTGTGTGTGTGTGTGTGTGTGTTTGCAAGCCATATCTTATAAGGTCGCCTTGTCACTTTCATTGACTGCAGGGACACCATTTCAACACATCCTTTTTTATTTCAATCCTGATCACCAACAGGTAGATCGGGCACTGCAGGCTCTGTTTGGTACATCTTCGCGAGACTGAGAGTTTCCACCAGTGTAATACCAGGACAGTAAAAAAAGGACGATCACGAAGGCATTATGAAGGTGTGCACACGTTTAGTTTAGATGCTTCAGCATGCATGTGTTTAATGAGAGAATACATTCGTTTCTGGTGAAGTGAGCGAATAGAGCATGCAGTGGGCAGTGTACCTGGCGTCCACGTAATAAACGAAGAGACAAAGAAGCTCGGACATCATGGCCGTGCCATCAGCTTAGTCACTAGGCTATTATAAATGCTTGGGTTTCTTGGGATTTCTGTTCACACTCTATTTCTTCTTTTCCTCATAGTTCTGTCTTTTTATCAATTTTCTTTTCTCTATTTCTCTCTTTTTCCTTATTATGCATTATTTTGTCCCCTCTTCTTTTAACTTCTCCTCACTGCCACTCCTGCTTCATATGTCCTTACTTTACTGTGCTATAGAAGGCTATGCTATTGTGCGCTAGCGTGCTTGGATATCGAAGTGGTTAATACCTCCACCTTCGCGTGTAGGGTACAGGTGTTCAACTTCGCGTCACCAATTAAGTTCTCTTAACAAGAATTTCTCCTTTTCTCTTTCTATTCTATCGGTACTCATTGTCTCAATCATCATAGTTATCATGCCACGCTGATCAAATCAGCGCACTTTTTCTTGGAGTGAAGCAGAAGAGGACGAAAAGAGCGAATGCTGGTTCACGATGATTATAGTTTACTGTTCGATAAGTATGGACTGACGCACGGCTTCCAATACATCCGCTGTTGAAGGTGCGGTCCGTACGTTTATGCTCAGCATGCTCCATTCCCCTGATTATGTCGACGTCACTGGTCTACAGGGGTATTCCTTCTCTCCCGAGTTTCGGAAACCTGAAGCAGCAAGAACTGCGTAAACGTTTCCGCTTAGTGCAGCTTGTCGGCGCAAACGCTGTTTTAAAAGCCGCGTTTTCTACCACCCATAAAGACAAGAACGTGCAAATTAAAGAAGGCTATACTTGCCTAAATTTTCCTTTATTTCACACTGCACTGCACTCTCAATTTAGGAGCAATTAGTGAAAGAAATTGAGATAAACGAGCTGGCGTTTAGAATAATTGACGTACAGTATTCATTACCCACTTAAGCCGATAAAGTAAAGTCAAAAGGAAAAAAGTATAAAAACAGACCACCAAACTGGTTCTCGTTTTTGTGGTGCGTTCCAAGAGCGGACACAGCATAAGGCAAAAACGCATTCAAGTTTTTTTTCCTAAATTCATTATTTCATGTACGTATTCTTATCGGAATGTGGTCAGAATTTCACGTTAGCCTGGATTAAGCTGGTGAACGTCTGAAACTCGGTAGAATGTTAGACAGCGATAAGTGCTAAGAGCACAGTAATTTGCATAAGACAACGCTCTTTGAAACACTAATGAACCAGTTTGTTTTGTGATTAGGCCGGAACAGTTTGTGTGAGTCAACATTCCTCTAACCTTGGAATAATATTAAAAAAAGCAAGCCTGCTGGAATATATTCGGGAGCTCTGTATCAAACCGTGATGAAAGATGAGCCCGTAGCAATTGTAAAGCAGTGCCATCCTTAGAGTTGTTTAAAAACGTTTTGTAGTTCTTAGATAACTTGGTACACTTCGTCAGCAGGAGGCATTGACTCCGCTAAACGCCATGGCTGTGTTCTCAGATAAGCTCATTGTGGATTGAAGCGCACAAATTTGGCAGCTTATCGCATCGCCCGCAGATAGACTCTCCTACGCTTCACGCGTCTAATTTACCTTGACTCTCGACTTCTTAGTCACTGGCGCTGCGCTAGAAAATGTGTTTCAAAAATTAAGGAACGATCTACACTGGCGGGGATTAGGGAGTACACAAGCAGAAACGCCTTTAAGCTTGGCTAAGTGGTTTTCCGCCTCGTTCTCGGACTTATGAACAGAGACTTATTTAATTATTAAGCTCTTCGTGTCGAAAACCTTACGTCAATGCCAGCAATTATGAGTTTAGGATGCTGCCGATAGTTAAGACGACGTCGGGAGCTAACCCTTCGCAGTGCTGGAGGTGGATCTTCTTTAAATGCAGATTTCATTCACCATACTTGTCACTGTGAGATGTTTCGAAAGACTTGTGCATGCGTTTTGTACGACTTATTTGTTCAATAACCTACCATAACGTATTTTTACCACAAAATTTAGCTCAATTTTGAGAAACAGTTTTAGACGTTAAGAACGCATCAGGTATGTCTAGCGTACAGTGATAAGGTTTCAAATTTATTTCGGAACTACGTGAATTAACGTTAAATAAAGAGTTCAGTTTCAATTATGTCGAGCGTTCGATGTCTTGTGATCTGTATTTTTTCACCCTGTGTTTGTGCTAACTAAGTGCACATTTCAAGATTAACGAACACCAACTAAGTAAATGACGCGTCGACTGCTTTGTACACACGAGCGAATACATCTTCCAAAGAACCAGACGTGTGCTCTGCTGTTTGTGTGCTGGTTGGATTGAATATTAAGGAGGGAAATTATCAGGTACTTCATTGACTTTTTGAACATTTCCTTATCATTGTGTTGTGATATGTAAGTATGTGTTTTTGCATATGTGTGCTCGAGTGTTCTATTTTTCATGCACAGTCTCGTATGTTTTCTTTTAGGATACGTGTTCAACTTTCACTTAAGGGATAAAGAGTAGCTGGTGCCATACTTGTGCGCCATCATCTCCTTATATATCTTATCAATAAAAAAAAAACCACGTTACAGTTCGCCTCAAAGAAAGAGTATACTTTGAACGTTAGTTTATGATTGTCTAAGCTTGCCGGAGCATAATGTAGGAGCTCGCTAATTTTCACTACATCAACCGTTATTGTGAGGTTTTTGTTTATGACAACATCGAATTACATCTATTTCAAGCTTCACGTTTTCCCAGTTATCATAAATTCCTTAGGCGCAGTCGTTTCGATGCAGAATAATATACCATACGAGTCTCGACTATCAATATTGGGGGCGTTGTGTTTTATGGAAGATGAGATAGGACATTTTTTGGTGATAAACATTTTGTAGGACGACGCCATTTCACTCATTGCGCTTTCTCGATGAACATAGCGATAAGTGTGTGAGTGTCTAGAAAATTAATTGCGTGCACGTGACAAGGACCCGAAATAAAGTAGCACACGGTCAGAACAAAAAATATCAGTGCTAGCTAAATGCTTTTTCGTGCACGTGCATACGGCACATTTTCGTGGGTGTATTGAGGAATAACGAACTATCAAGAAAAAAATTATGGCTGGCCTGCATGGAACGCGCAGCACATTCCGAGTGAAAGCTGATAAAGCGGCTTTTCTAAAGCCTATTTTTAACAATTATTAGGTAACGGTACAAGAACACTTGTGGAGTACCCACTACGCCATATATTATCTAAACTTTTGTGTATTAGCGAAGCATTCATTTGATTTGATTCCTCTAAAATGTGGCACATACCAACTGTGGGAGAGAGGCCAAGAAAGAGTTATGCAATTTTAGGGGCGAAGCTCCTTATAGCGGCACCCATTTGTTTCTCGTAGTCGTAGTAGTAGTCGTAGTAACAAATGTTACATTTTGACCTCCAAAGTGGTGCCGGTGAGAGATTTCTTTTGTGCGTTGTTGAACAATAAAAAATTCGGAGCGTGTGCGTTAACTAAAAGCCAAATTCTCCTTTTTCTCATTCCCCCTTAGCAGCCATTGGTATGTACATTGAGCACTATCTGACAAGAAAGGGTTGCTACGTTATACTCGCTGAGCATAACCTCCTTGGTTTAGAAAGGTTTAGCGAGCGTTGGGCTGCAGTGCCATGAATACAGTGAACTAGTATATACCACGAACTCGAGGTGGTTAAAGGTGGGAAGTAGACACGAGGAGCAAGCCGTAAGAAAGTGTGCGTGTGCCACCTCTCGTTTAGTCCTTGGAATGTCCGCTGGATGGCGGTGCATTTGCGGAATATATGATGAAAAGATGCGAGATGGTGGTAGTTGTAATGTTGAATAGGTGGACGAATGGACACACAGACAGATGCATGGACGGACGCACGGATAACTGCACGGACGGATGGACGCATGGACGGACGCAGGAGCGGATGCATAGACGAAAGCAGGGATGGACGCACAGATGAACGTGCGGACGCACGAACAGACGCACGCACGGACGGGTGGATGGACGCATGGACGGTCACACAGACGGACGCACGGATGGACGAAAGCAAGAACGAATGGAGGGACGAATGCTTCGCCCCACTATCCATCATTCACTCCGTGAATATGCTGCCACTTTTTTTGCCACTGACAACACTAAGCTTGTCATGGCGCTACGGACAAGCCTGGCATGCCCAACTGACGGCGCGCCCACACCAATCATGCTTAGTGAGCATGCTTCTCCCGGCTCGTTTGACACCAGCTCTGATTTTACACCGTCCAAGCCAATACACGAGCCTCCCTTAAAAATCCAGTGACTTCTGAAGTTTCCCTGACGTAAGCGAGACCGTGGGTGTGGCACAGTCTGCGCTGTCACCGGAATCATCTGACAGACTTGCTGCCCCCGATGTGGCAGCGACCTCCTCTACAAGAACGACGGAACCTTGGGACGACGGGGGTCAAAGAAACGTGGTCGCCTATACCTACTTCAAGCGATCCCAAAAAGACTGCGCACGTGACGGGTGAGTCGGCACCACGAAAGCAAAGTTTTTGTTCACGCAGCTACACAACGTGCTCATGATAGTCCGGAGCAGGCAATCGCAGACGCCACAGGAGAAAATGTGCGATCCGATTTTATTTGAAGGAGATGTGATATTTAGATTTTACGCAAGTAACGATTGCTTTCAAATTACTGCTCGTGATGAGAGCCACATTGGTGCACTATACATACTGTGGCGTTTAATCGTATTAGTTAACGGCAATCTGTGCGCACTTGACGTAGACACCTCGTCTCTTAAGCAACACGCAGTAGGCAGCTTTCGTAGCGTGATAAAGATAAGGCCCGGGGGTGACTGTCGACTACACCAAAGTGCATATTCGCATCGAGCAGGCAGCGATCAATCTGTGCATGTTCGATAAAAGATAAATGTTGCTCTTTGCGATTGATACGGGACGCATACCGCTGTACTAAGTGTTATAAATAATAAAGCGCAGAAATACTCAACGCCACATCATAACCTTGCCATATCAAGGTTCATACGTCATTGGGCAGCCTCCGGCCAGTAATTCGGCGGTGATAATCTTCCGACGATCTTCACAATTACTCGAAAGTGTGCCGTTGTCGAAACAACGACAATAATAACTGTCGGGCACATCTTTCGTGCTCCTGTTATTAGATGTTTGACGATGGTTGAAGGTCTACGGGACAGTTTCTAGCACGTCCGTTCACTGGCACCAGAAACAGATCTGTCCAATAACCATATAAAATGGGTAATCATTAAGCCAACTCCTGAAAAATAAGTCTATTGATTAGCAATAAGACGCTGCTGTTGTTTCCACAGGAGAATTAATCGTTTTGTCGTTGCCCCTGCTCATCACTCGATGAACCTGCATAAGATCCTGGGTGAAATGGCTGCCTCAGTATCCAGGATGCACTATGCGGGTACGTCCCTGCTGCCTAGCTGAAGTAAACAAAGTCAGGTTACACTACTTCCCTCCTTTTGAGCAAGTCTCCCCTTTCACATTCTCACGAAGACTCCTTCAATCAGGTCACTCCAGTTTCAGCTTGCACACTCTACTACAAAATGACAACTAGACGCCACGACACTGACATGCATTCACAGCGGCGCTGCCACGCAGATCTTCACAAATTATTATGACAATATTTTACGTCCGATAAAGTATGAATAGTCACACAGGCTTTGCAGTATACAAGATTTCATGAAGGCAGGCTTACGAATTCTAACGATCAGCTATTAACACAACATGTAAGAGCGACGTAATAGTGATTATTATGGAAACTAATAATACACCACTGTCTTGAACACGCACATCCTCAGAACAAGTTAGTATACTGTTCGAACAATTGGATGCGCAAACTGAAATATCGTAAAACACTGTGGACGGCTTTGTAGCCTGGCAACACCTCACATGCAAATTCCTAATATAAAGATTTCAATCATTCAGTCCATTTGGCACGTCTGATACAACAAACGAAATAGATTCACAGGCACCTCTTTGAAAAAACAGCTAATGTTTTTCACTTTCTTTTCTCGACGTATATCGACCGCGTGGAGCGGTACACAACGCTGGCGAATCTATAACGATGACCGAAAAGAGAAGTATTTAGGTAAAAAATGAAAAGGTTTATTTTCAGTGTGTGAAGAAAGTAGAATGGTTACGCGGTGCCGTCACATCACAGCCAGCGCCATTGTCTCACTTATTTGCCGTCCTCCCTACCAGAAAAAAAAGCAGTGTTTTCGGTGGAGTGTGTTCTTGCACGGGCTTTCCCGCCTGAGTCAATTGCCAGACACAATGACAGCGGTTGCCGAAAAAATCGATTCCTATGAACGTAAGGTGTACGAAGAACATATCGCACGTGCGTCCGGGTATGCGTGAGCGTATGTGCATACGAGATAGAAAGAGTAGAGATGAAATGGAAGGTAACGAAATGTGTAGGCGACAGAAGGAATCGAATTGATCAGAGGGAGACAGAGGAGAAGGAGGAGTGCCATTGGCGGTGTGATTACCAGCCGCAGCTGATGGCGTAAATGAGATTCGAATGACACGGCACGAAATGACACTTTGATCGGAAAATCGGAGTTTTGCAAAGGGTGATAAAGAAGGCGTTAGGCACCGTGAAAGAAGGCGTGAATGAAAAAAAAAGTAAGCGAATAATGAGAAAGTTAAGAAGGGAAAGAGAGAACGGCGGAAGAGAAGGGACACTCAGTAACAGTGTTATACTAATTCATGAATTGTTCGTCACAGCTTTTTTTTTTCTTTTTTTCCTTAGTACTGGGCACCTCGTGTTTCAGTGATTGCCTCGGGAAAAATGTGTGAGAGATTTAAGAAAAGGTCGACAAAAGACCCGCAAATAAACCCGGAGATTTGAAAAAGAATGTAGCAAGTTAATGTTCTGCCAGCAAATGAACAGTAGCCATGAGGACTACAAGAAAAACGAGACAGCTGTGATGGTTTCAGAGGGAAAAAAACGAAAAAGAAAGAAATAAAGGTTATTTATTTGAAAAAAATTGAGCAATGTAACAGGTAACCTGGATACCACATGTAACAAGAGAACATAGATCGAAGAGTCATTTAAAATTGCCACTGGAGCAATATGGGCCACCCTGCTTTTCCTTTCTTTTTTGATATTGGTTACGGTATCTACACTTTCATTTATTCTGCAACCATTTTTTATCATACTGTTATCTCCTAGGCATGAACCTTGCTTCCTAGGGCCTAGTGTCCGTTGCTTTCCGTTGTCACTACTTACGAAAAAAGAAGGAAAAGCCGAGTGAGTGCACCTATGTAATCATTGAACTTCCATTCATTGTCCACATGTGAACTCAAAATTTTCTCCTCAGATTTGGTTTAAAGATTAAATTGAACAAAAGGAACAGACACACGTATGCACGTATTTTTAAAGAAAGAAGACAGTCTCTCAGCTCGACGAGGATGAGTGGAAAGGCAAGCACCTCGCAGAAGCGGGAAGCTGGGAGCAGCAGCTTGAAAGCATTGTAAGAGCCACATCAATCTAGCCTCAGATGGCTGACACTCTCGGAAAAATGAACCCTTCTGACGTTTTTGGTGTGAGTGAATTCAACTCGACACCGGTGGCTTTTGTTTGAAGTCGCCCGCCTGTTCTTCACGCGGGGATATCCCCGCTTTGTCGCCAAGTGTAACTCTCCTCTTCTCACCTGCTTAAAGACCTGTCATGCGAGAAAACAAGTGAGCGACACAGAGCTGCTGAAGAAATATGAGTTCTCTAGCGGTGTCCAGCGGCATTTTATGCGTTTTCGTGGCCCATAGACTCATAAAAAAGGTGGTTGGGACAGTTCGTGTGTATGCTTCATAGTTCAAACCACCTGCGGTGTGGGCATATTGTTAATTTTGCGCCTTTAACAATTTTTGAGTGAATGAATATTTATTCATTCATTTATTTATTTATATTATTTGCGATGAAGATTGTCACTCAAAGAAACTAAATATGCATAACGTGAAAGCGACGTTTCAGTGATTGCAGAATAGAATGTTTTCACACCTGCTCATTTTCCGATTGCTGTTAATCCTTCCGCAGCACGACCTTTTGGCGCGTTCCTTGCTCGATACCAGACACGAAGAAGCAACTAAATTACAGCAAAAGTGGTTTTTAATTAGCCTCTTTATTATAGGCCGTGCTCGGGCATTATTTCCTTATGTGTTTCTTCGTTTTCTTGTGCATTCGTGCTCGCAGTCTCTTTTTCCGTGTCTGACCCTCACAGACGATACGTGTGCTACTTTTTCCTTCTCTGCCCTTCGCCCATGACAGCTGATAGTCCTCCTACGGCTTTCTTATTTGTCTGTGTGTTTTCCTTGTTGCGAGTGGCGCGACTTATCGGACAATACCGCCGAGAACAAAACCCTGCGCAGTTGGCGGCGGCAAAGAGAATCAGATGGAAGGCTCTACCGGCGTTTTCGGGAAGACTTATGGGAGGACACGAATGTGATCGTGGTGCAGTAGTGCCGACGCGTGCTAACGATGTCTACGCGCTGGAAAGTGACGAGAAACAATTAGTGACATGCAGAGCCTTTAGGGCATATTTGATCTGAAACTGGAAGAGGTAAAGGAGGGCTGAATGGCTGCTTCTAAGTATTCGAATCACCGTGGACATAGGAATGAAAAAAAAGTGGACGCGTTATATATATATATATATATATATATATATATATATATATATATATATATATATATATATATATATATAATGTAAGTATGCGGAACATACATGATCTTCCAAATCAATACCACCTTCCCGGCACGATCATACTTCCACGTCAGGTTGGTTAAATGAGAGTGCATTATATTCTGTGTTTTTACCGTCCCTGCACATGATATAGTTAAAAAGAAAACAAAATTGCATCATCGGCAACTACACCGCATCATGCGGAAGTGACGCGCAATCACAGTACCACATGGGCCCAACTTGAAGTTTTTGTAGAATTCTAGCATTCGTATTACGTGAACATTTTATTTGCCCTTAATGCAAGCCTGCGACAAACGTATTTCGTGGTGAACACAGACGTCTTACCGAAAATACGTGCGACATTGCGAGTGCGGCGCCTAGGAGCGAACGAACAAGAAATGTGGCTTACCTGTAACAAAATAGAAAAGGAGGAGGAAATATTGGGTGATCTTTTTCGATGTTTTAGCTCCTGTTCTCAAGAAAACAGGCACGTTAAGTAAGTTTGCCCAACTTTATATCTCTCTGCAAAGTGAAGATACCAGTCTAAAGAAATAAACGTGGCAACCTTGTGGGGATTCGCTTTACGATCTGTTGTTACTTCGACAGTAATTAAGTGCTGGACGAAAATCCCACCAGTATTCTACCCAAATGTAACATAATACGCTGATGAACATGTTCCCCTACCTAGAACGCTGTGCCCGCTCATGATGATTAGCTTTCGTTAAACAACAAGCACGAGCAGTAAAAAAAGATTTTGAGGCGTGAGCAACAATAAAAAATAGGTTTCAGAAACCTGTAGTTTGAGCCAAGGCACACTGTACATCGAGTTAAAGTACCCATTCGATTCCTATTTCAACCAAGCGATAGAAAGCCACATGTGTGCGTGTGTACCATCTCTTCTCTCTATTTCTCGCTCCATTTTATCGCACTTCCTTGAACGGCGTTGTTCTCCTGTTTTCTATACTTTCGTTGTCGTTCCCGTAGAGAGCACATTATTTATTGCTCTTTTCTTGATACTTTCTATGTTTTTTTTTTACTGCTGACTTTGGTTGTTCTTGTAGGCGAGAGTTTCGCACTTTGTCTTGTTTCGCCATCGCCTACACCGTGCTGAATGCGCTAGTTCTCATTCGATCACCAAAGCTCAGCAGCATTAGGTGCGGTCATTCCTTTGGAGGGAGACGAGCTGAGAACACCGAGTGTTGATGACACCTTCTTTTGCCCCGCCGTGGTGGTCTAGTGGCGAAGGCACTCGGCTGCTGACCCGCAGGTCGCGGGATCGAATCCCGGCTGAATCGGCTGCATTTACGATGGAGGCGAAAATGCTGTAAGCCCGTGTGCTCGGATTTGGGTGCATGTTAAAGAACCCCCGGTGGTCTGAATTTCGGGAGCCCTCCACTACGGCGTCTCTCATAATCATATGGTGGTTTTAGGACGTTAAACCCTGCATGTCAATCAATCGCCGTGTTTCGTTCTTATGCAGACATAACGGCTCATGAACGTACTGGAGCACTCTCCTTGCCAAACAAACAAAAGCACCACGTTGCCGACCTTGTGCAAAGAGACCCGGCGACAAGACCATGCTATTCAGTGCCCCTGCACACGGCACACTGATCCTCGTTTCGTGCCTTCCTGGTTAAGTTAATAGAGCCTCTGCGTAGCCGCTTGGCAGGGCGACACCGGCTCCTTCGCACTGCGCAAAAAGGCTTCTTTGCTTGTCATTTTTATATTGTCTTATTTCTCGCGCGCTCTCACTCTCTCTTCTGTGTGAGGAGCAGGATAAATATAGCACCTTGCGAAAGGTGAACCGAGTGGAAGCGAGAAAGCACACAAGAAGAGGAGAACAACTGACTTTAAAGTTTAATTAAGGAATCAATAAGGAAGAAGTAAACTTGTAAGATACAGAAGAAAGAAAGAAAGAAAGAAAGAAAGAAAGAAAGAAAGAAAGAAAGAAAGAAACATCCACTGAATTGCTGAGACAGACAAAGTAAAAGTTTATTGTGGCACAGAGGGAAAAGTACAAATGTTGGCGAAGCGGCAACGATGTCTGAGCACAATGCGCGTCGGTATTTGTCAGAGGGTCTAAGCTACGTGATTTTGCTACCGTGAGTGGGCACGGTGGAGCGTTGCCGCTCCACCGTGCCCACTCACGGTGGAGCGGCAACGCTCCACTCACGGTGGAGCGTTGCCGCTCCACCGTGAGTGGGCACGGTGGAGCGGCAACGATGCGGTCGCTCAGAAATCCGATTTTGCTTTTTGTGCAGTTAGTCGCCTGGTTTGGAACATTACCATCGCGTGCGAATCCAGCGCGTGCCAACTACTCTTCACCGGTGTTGCTGGCGGCCCCGATCTGGATGAACACGCCCCTGCGTCATCTGCCACTATCTGACGGTGGCATCCTTTCCATCGTCACCTGGTCCACAACACTGCGGGCGACTGCAGCGACGCAAGAGCATATAAAGACCACGGAATTCTCCTGTTCCTTCAGTGGGCACGGTGGAGCGGCGACGATGCGGTCGCTCAGAAATCCGATTTTGCTTTTTGTGCAGTTAGTCGCCTGGTTTGGAACATTACCATCGCGTGCGAATCCAGCGCGTGCCAACTACTCTTCACCGGTGTTGCTGGCGGCCCCGATCTGGATGAACACGCCCCTGCGTCATCTGCCACTATCTGACGGTGGCATCCTTTCCATCGTCACCTGGTCCACAACACTGCGGGCGACTGCAGCGACGCAAGAGCATATAAAGACCACGGAATTCTCCTGTTCCTTCAGTGGGCACGGTGGAGCGGCAACGATGCGGTCGCTCAGAAATCCGATTTTGCTTTTTGTGCAGGTCAGTAAACCTCCTTCTCTCTACTGTAAGCGAACCAGTAACGTCTGTCTGCTGCTCCTACCGTGCCCAAGTGTCATATTTGAATGTGTGTGCGAATGCGTGCATGTCACAAAGCTTCTACTATGTTGTGGAGACGTTGAACTAAACCCTGGCCCTGCAAATACTAACAAAGAAATACTAGACGCGATCGCTAAGCTATCTGAAAAAGGTGATCACCGTCACGATGAGCTAATGGAAGCTCTTGCCGACCTAAAGACTAAACAGGAGGCATTAGCGCAAACTGTTGCTGATTTAACGGAAAGGTTGTCGGCGGTGGAAGCTTTCGTCGAGTCATGCGACGGTTCTGCAGTAGTCAGTGATGTGCCACGTCTAATCGCTGAAACTGTCAAGGTGCAAGGCCAGACACTCAGTGCCCGACTGGACGATCTTGAAGACAGGTCCAGACGAGAGAACGTATTGTTTTTTGGTATATCGGACAGCCCTAATGAGACGTGGGCTCAGTCTGAAGGCCATGTTCGTGATCTACTCTCCCGACACCTTGACATGCACATTTCTGACTCCGAAGTTTCCCGAGCACATAGGTTAGGAAGTTACGCCGCTAAAAAAGCTCGGCCAATTATCGTCAAATTTTCGTCATTTAAGGTTAGAGATGCTATCCTGATGCAGAGACAAAAATTCAAAGGAACTGGTGTATCAGCTAGCGAAGATTTTTGCAAAAGCACGCGAAATTCAAGGAAGAAATTAATGGAATTTGCTAAGGCAGCCGGGCAACCGTATTTGCTACGCGTTAACAAACTGGTCATGAACAAGAAAACTTACGTTTACTGCGCAGAAAGCGACAGCGTTCGCGAAATCAATTCACCCCAAGCTAAGGACAAAGAACCCTCTCTACCTGCACGTGCTGACACTTCTAGCACCTCATAGCTACGCCCGTCTCGTTGCTGCGCAGGAAACGCTTCTTTTTTCTTTTCTAATGTGCGCAGCGTCCTGAATAAACGCGTCGAACTGTCTTCTGCTATTGATTCCTGTTCCGCTGATATTGTTGGTCTGACAGAGACTTGGCTTTCTACAAAAGTAAGAAATGAAGAAATATTGGATTGTGAGAGGCACTACAAATTTTACCGATGCGACCGCGATTACCGGTCTGGTGGGGGTGTTCTGCTGGCGGTTGCCGATAATCTTGCCTCTCATATTATTCCTGTTATGTCTTCACTTGAACTTGTTTGTGTCCGCGTGCTCATTGATTCTCGCGAAATAATATTTTGTATTTGCTATCGATCACCAACTGCATCATCATCCTTTTGCAATGACTTGCATGATGTTGTCAATCAGCTGTTCGTCAGATACCCGAGATCACCTTTGTTCATTCTTGGCGATTTCAACTTTCCCGACATCATGTGGGAAAGAGACCCGGTTACCTTAAAGCACAACTCAGGTGAAAGTAGGGAATTTTTGAATTTTTGTCACGACTTCAACTTTACCCAGCTTGTTGACTTTCCTACTCGCGTTACTCCCACTTCCGCTAGCGTATTAGATCTAGTACTTACCAGTACACCTGACCTAGCTTCACCCTTCACTCATCTACCGGGAATTAGCGACCATTGCATAATCCACTTCACAATAAAAGCACGGGTTTCCATCAAGAAAAGAACAAAAATTATCCAAGACTATAGCAAAGCGGACTTTCATGGAATGAATACAGAGTTACAATCTTTTGTTGACCTATTCTTTGCTGGTTTTGAGCAGCGATCTGTTGAACAGAACTGGCTAGACTATAAGAACAAACTGCTAGCCCTAATTGACCGATTTGTACCTAAGAGAAAAGTTTCATCGAATCCTCGTTCTCCGTGGTTCAATAACACGTTGAAACGCATGCGCAATAAAAAGAAGCGGCTATTCAGACGCGCCAAATCAACAGCCAGAACAGACCATTGGTCTTTTTATCAGACATTTAACAGAGAATTCTGTACTGCGCTTTCGAAAGCCAAAAAAGTATTTTTCGATGAAACTCTTCCTTCGCTGCTGCGCTCTAATCCACGTAAGTTTTGGAGCATCATTAGCGGAACTACAACGCGACATATCCAATTAATACAGTCTGATGTCCCAGTCGCTCTTAGCGAGTGCTGCAACGTTCTGAGTAATGTATTTGCTGCACACTTTCAGAACAGCATCCCAACTATATTTCCACAGTTAACAAGCACCGATTTCTTGCCAATGGACCCTATTATCATTGATGCAGTTGGTGTCGAAAAACTTGTTGGAAACTTGACAGTGTCATCATCAGCTGGTCCAGATTGCATTTCGTCAAAAATGTTGAAGTGTACTCAAGTCTATTCTTCTTTAATATTGTCAAAACTTTTTGAACAGTCATTACAGACGTCCACACTGCCATCTGACTGGAAGACTGGGAAGGTGGTCCCTGTGCATAAATCTGGTGATGTACATTCCCCCAATAACTACCGTCCCATATCGTTAACATCCATTCCAGTGAAAATCTTAGAGCATGTCATATACTCGCACCTCATTGAATTCCTTGAATCTAATTCCTTCTTTAGCATTTATCAGCATGGCTTCCGTAAGACAGTTTCATGCGAAACACAGTTGCTGTGTTTTACTAACGACTTGTTTATTAACGCAGATCTTGAATTTGATACTGACTGCATATACTTAGATTTCGCTAAAGCATTTGACTCCGTTTCACACGCACTAATCATTTTCAAACTTACTCAGCTTAACATCGACCCCAATGTACTTACATGGATTAAAGAATTCCTCTCTAACCGCAGCCAGTACGTGACAGCTAATAATTTTTGTTCACCTAATTCCGCAGTATCATCTGGTGTACCGCAAGGGTCCGTTTTAGGGCCACTCCTTTTCTTAATTTACATTAATGATCTTCCTTCTTGTGTTTCTTCTTCTACTGTCCGACTCTTTGCAGACGACTGCGTCCTCTACCAGAAAATAACCAGTCATGTCGATCACCTTAACCTTCAACGCGACCTAGATAGCATATTCGCATGGTGTAACACATGGTTCATGACACTTAACATATCTAAATGCAAGAGCATGCAAGTTTCACGTCGCACTACCACCCACTGTCCGCGTACTTATTCCCTCAATAACATTCCATTACCATCTGTTGACAATTACAAATACCTTGGTGTTCACATATCTTCTAATCTTTCCTGGAATAAACACACAGAATATGTGATTAACAACGCTAACCGCATGCTTGGTTATCTGCGCCGTAACTTTTCCTCTGCGCCATCGTCACTCAAGTTAACACTGTATAAAACATTGGTCAGACCAAAATTAGAGTACGCATGCGCCATATGGGACCCAACTCATGCCATTCTCATTCAATCTCTCGAAACCACTCAGAATCGCGCAGCACGTTTCATTTTATCGAATTATTCACGTCATTCCAGTGTCACATCCATGAAGAGCACCCTAAACTTGCCTGATCTTTCATTGCGCCGCACATTGTCTCGCCTTAACCTTTTTCACAAAATCTATCATTATAACAGCCATTTGAAGGACGCCCTGTTTCATCCACCTCGCTTCATATCACCAAGGATGGATCATCGCTTTAAGGTGGGCCTACCATCCTGTCGCACCAGACTATATAATGATTCATTCGTGCCAAGGACAAGCGCCGCCTGGAACCACCTTCCCGCCTCCATCGCCTGTATAACGGACCAAAAAGACTTCAAGCTCGCCATACATGATGCCCTGTAGAATTTTTCTTTTTTTCCTGTTTTCTGTTTTTAACTTTTTAACTGCACTTACGATTGTTCAAACCACTCCTTTCTGTAGTGCCTTCGGGCCTTGAAAGTACCTTTAATAAATAAATAAATAAATAAATATCTTTCGCTCAGAGGATGCCCGACATTTCTGCTCCCTTTTACTTGTTTTCTCAAATTTTTTTTCACCAAGTTCGCGCTTCTATGTACCCGTTTAACACTTACAAAATAATAAAAATTTGCGATGGTCGGACAGGACGTGCCCTTATATATAAGCCGGGCGCCTCTACCGTCACCTCAAAGGTCGATTTAATCTGAGTCAACTACGGTAGAGCACGCTACACGCCAAGAGCTTACGCGAAGCGCGCCACATAGACAGCTTGCAATAAAGCACTGCGCCGACTTCAGCCAGTACAATAAAATGGGAAACGATGGCGCAACGAGTAATGTATAACTCGTTGTAGGATAAGCGGTGAAATCAGTTTCTCAGAGAAAGTGCTTGCACGGCACACGTCACGCACATTGCGTTCATACCAAACCATCATTATATTGCGTCTGGAGTGTGCCAAAAAATTGTAGAGCTACTTTTGAAACCGCAGTACTTTTCTTCTAGCTTCCTCTTTTCAAATGTTCACCTTATAATTACGAAAAGGAAGGCAATGATACTACGCGTGTGGCTTTACGTCCCAAACTCCCGATGTGATTGTGAAGAAGGCCGTATTGGAAGGCCTAAAAAAATTTCCACTACCTGGTGTTCTTTTGCGTGCACTGACATCGAACAGTGCAGAAGATTCTACCATTTCACCTTCACCGAAATGCTACCACTGGGACCGGAATCGAACCCGTGACCTTCGGGTCAAAAGTCGAGCTCCGTGTCCACTGATCAACTGTAGCAAACTTTACGAAAAAAGAACTGTGACCATTATACCAACGGCTTCGTTCTTTTCCCTTGGTCTTTAGCTGCACATTTTTTTCATCTACTGCTCACGTTTACGTTCCCTTCTTTTTCCATAGCAAGTCTTCTTGTCAGCATGCAAGAAAGCGGTGACTACCGTTTAATGTTGAATCGGTGGACCCTCTATGGGAAGGGGACTTAAGGCGCGGGTTTCAGCAAAGGAGCCGCTGCCTGCGATCGGGCAGCTTGGTGTAAGCAGTGGCGTCCACCGCAGTGGTGCAGTGGCTACACTGCTCGGCAACATTCCCAAGGTTACGGGTTCGATCTTGACCGTGGTGGTCAAATATCGAAGTGGGCGAATTGCTAAATCCACGTGTATGTTGCTCGATGTCTGTGCACATTGAAGAACACCAGGTGGTCGAAATTTCCGAAGACCGCCACTACAGCGGCTATCGTAAATTTAGTACACGGCAAGAAATATTGGCCTACATTTTTCTCGCCAACTTATTTTTTGTTATCATTCGTTCAAATTGACGAGTATAGGTTTGTATGAGCGCGCCGCCTGTTTGCACCAAATATGCAGTCTATAGGTTTGGTGTGCTTGACAAAGCATCACGGAGAAATGAGCGCGCTGCGATGACGGCACACAACGCCGAGAGAATGTCGAAATAGACAACGAAACTGCTTCTCTATGTGCGTCAAGGACCGACCTACAACGTCGCTTCCAATTCCATGGATGAGTAATTGCGCCTCCCGTCACAGAGCAGTAAGCACTCAAAGTATTGCGTCGAAATAGTCAATTTCGCCGTTGTCTTTCTTTTTTTCTCTATGTATGTGCCCGTTTTCGACGCTCACTCACCGGTTTTACCAAAGCTCACTTTTTGATTTCTCGGCCCATTACCTACTCATGTGGAATTAATGATCCTCAATCGCCTGTCTTTAATTTTATTGTATCGTTTGAGTCCTTCCTTCTTTTCCCTAGACAGCATATATATATATCACAAATATTGGCACGTTCTTGACAGACGAGTGAAATTTATCTGTCACTTCATAGACTACACTTTAAATCTTTCTTTAGTAACAAGTGTATCTATCCACACTCAGCGCAGCGTAAAAAGGTGGTGACGCTCCGAAGCAATTCGCGCATCAGGAGTTGTATGACCTTGTGATATGAGATGATGGATGGTAAACGGCGCTGTGCAAAACGGCGTAAGAGCGTTTTTACTAGTCCATGCAACCAGAAGCACCGAGCAGTAAATCGCCGCACATTTGCGGCGCTTCATAAGCACTATTGCGTGGTAACATTGTTTACAGGAGCTAAGAAGGGCCGGCTGCAAACTGAAAGTAAACGAAAAAAGAGAGGATCACAGACGCGTGGCACACGGGCCAATTTTCTGGTGCGGCTGCTGGCTTTCATTTCAATTTTTTTTCGAAATATTCGATAACTGTATTCAATTTCAAACCACAGGGGTCTAACATGGGGCTGCAGTATTTTAAAATAAAAACTAAACTAATGAATTTGTCAACTAATTTTAGACAAACATGTCGAGCAACTTGCTGCCCCTGTCGAGCTGGGGCAGCAAAAGCAATATTTTGGCAAAATGTTATGCCCCTTAATACAAAATTCAGTTAAGTTGAGTTCTCTATAGACGACACCAAGCATTTCTAACGAGAAGCCATAGATTATAGATTATTCTCAACCGTAAGCACCGCATGCTACAAAGAAGTGGACAAGGCGAAGTTACACAAAGAAGCGGGAAAAGAGAGGCTAGACACATTTCTGGCTTCTTTATTTTCTTCAATTTTAATTCACCTGCATTCATAAGACTAGGACTTAGCTTGATTCCTTGCAGGTCTTTGACATTTTGTGCGGGCGGTGTTGGTATTTGTGTCAACCTGCCATTGACCACTAACGTGCTTTTAAATGTATTTATGTTGTCTAGCAAATATCTCCTACAGTCATTTTGTTTAAATTGTGTCCAGCTATTGGTTTCATGCTCGTAACACCATTACCGGAACAGGCATTTAGTTACTATCCTTTTGTAAACAAAATAGGCAGTTCATTCGATCACGGCAGAAATGCATTTTTATCTCTACTACTTATTCGTCCACACTAGTCGCATCACGCTTCAGCAATGAAATACACAGTGTTTTTCAGACTCACACTTGTATTAGATTCACCCCAACTTGCTAATTCATTTGTAATGCAGGCTCTCACGACGCGATGAAACTTTGTTGTGTAGCATGTAGATAGGCAAGGCATTAACGAATGCGTAATTGTATATCATTGCACTCGCCAGCAGTGCAGCATGCAACTTAAGCGCCTTTGAGGAGGCGCTTCAGCACATTGTATGCCACTGCAAATCCTACTAAGCAGCGTGGTCTGGAAGCCAAGCTCCATCGTCTGGATTCACGAAACACTATCCTATGCGAAGAACTTAGGACGTTGGCTCATGGTTTCGTACCTAGACGAGGCGACGAAAACCTTGAAGTGCGTCTTGAAATTGACTGGACTTGCCGAGTGCCTGTGAACTAACAGCGCGAGTTCGTGTTATGTGGCTTCAAAGTAACTGTTCAAGCTTCTCTCTCCTACTATAGTACTTTCTTCATGCTTTTTTTTTCATTCTTCCTTTTCGCCACTTCCCATGTACGGTGGCCAACCAAAGCTTGGTTAACCTTCGTGTGTTTCTCCTTTGCTTCGCTCTCTCTCGCCACAGAAGCAAATTATAAAATAACCTTTAGCGGTCTATTAATTAGCTGAATATTATATTAGGTGACTGGAAACATGAATGTTTTACCACTAGCATACACAGCATTTTTTTATTCATTCTATTTCACTCTGGCTTGCAAACGACTCTTTGTCTTGAAAATCAACCTCCGGGAAACCTTTAAGAACTTTTAGAATGACAAGGGACGGTAAATAAAACATTCATTTTTTATTCGCCTGAAACGTTATTCGGGGCATGTAGTCATCGAACCATTTAGAGTAAGTCGTGTATCTGTTTTGCAGAAATTTGAGTGTAGCACGTCTACGCAGTCCTGATGTCCGACGCTCGTTCGCTGGCCACAGTGCACTAATCATGACATTGAAGCAACAATCGATATGTCATTCATGTCATGTTTGGAGTAATTGTTCCAGAAACAGGCTGCTGTCATTCTGACAGCACGATTGCTCGTACTAAACCCTCACTGCTGCCGGAATGCCCACGCCAATTACGACAGCGCGGACCTCACGTCCATTATGGTTAGCTTCAGAAAAGAGACCGCGGTAACTAGCGCATTCGCGAAGCTGCCTATCATTAGCTATTTTATTGGGCCAGATATTTCGTCCACAAGAGAACGCCGAATGACATGTGGCTTTCTTTGACATTCTCTTATCTTTCCACTCACCCTGCCCTTTCCCCCTTTTTTCTACTGCATCTGCTTCCTCACTTTCTTGAAAGCCACTGGGTGTTGAACACTTCACCCCGTACAGAATACATATACATTGAATGCACCAGAATGACGACCATCACTCGTGAAATTGCCATCCCAACTAGCTTTTGAGACTATGACAACACCGCGGAAAGCTGACGCTTCGTGTCTTTCTGTTGTTCACAAGGTCCTGTACTGAACGCGTTGGGACGTCCCTGCCAATAACATTTCCGCAGGCTTGCCTCCGTTCTTGCCGCACTGGGGCCGAAAATTCGATTTTTTTGCTCGCAGTTTCCTTTGGTAAACTGTGATTATGTTTATGAAATGAGTGAATCAATGAATTAACGAATGAACTTTACTCAAAGCCTGGCAGTTTCTTTCGGGAGATGTTGATCACGTACTATATTACAAGGCCGCTCGTGTTTTGGTATCAGAGGAGGCTACTACTGCTACTTCTAAAGTGACGCCGATAGTGGCACAGCATAGACAAATACTGCTTCGCAGTAAAACACAAGATGGCTCGAAGTACTAGTGTCGCGCCCGAAGCAATTGGTGAATTGGTTTCGAATCGTTGTTAGTGTGGCGCCGTTTTAACAGTGAAACTCTTCTTGGACGAAGATTTCATGCCCGGCATTGTGGTAGCGCTGATCACGTGACCTAGTATTGTACAAGTGGGCCTTGGTAAGAAGGGCAGGGCTGTGTGTGCCGAGAAAGGTGAAGGTGGAAGATGTCGAGAAATTAACCATTGAGCCATGATGGGGTGACGGCAGAGCAAGCTGCCCCATAAGGTAGCGTGTAAGTGTGAGTGTTTAGGAGAATGCGCTTTCAATATGGTCAACATCTCTCATTCTCCAGATGATGTGGCCCAATGCAAGCGTCGTCAGCGAGAGTTGACGCAAGAACGGGCGTGGCATCGCCAAGCCACCCACGGTGTTCACGCAAGAGAAGCCGAAGTGCCAACGAACGGAATACTTGAAAAGTATACGATACGGCCTGTTGAAGTACACGCATAGGCATCGCTGTGTTCGCGAACAGGAGCTGGCTGGATTTCTTTTTCAATGTTTCATCCTACTCACGCCAATTGCCAAGGCAATGTGGTCACTTTGGTGACCTTCGATCGCAGAACCCAGTTCCTGCTCTCCAGGGTGTAAAACAGACGGTGAGAAAAAAGCAACAGAGGACAAACAAACCAAGGGTGCTAACAACCTTCTGATGTCGCGTAAAGGAAAAATGAGGCGAGGGCACGGACAGGTGCGGGCATTTATGTTAGCCTCGTTTGCCCGCTCGGAGTAGCTATCACATTAACGACGCCCTCCGCGCGATTAGCGAATCGTTTCTAGCCTCCGTGGTCGTGTCGTGGGTGGCACTCGAGTAGCCTCAGAGGATAGTTATAGCGCGAGAACATAACAACGACACAAAGGCAAGAAGGACACGAAGGACACGTGTCCTTCTTGTCTCTGTGTCGTCGTTCTGTTGTCGCGCTATAACTATCGTCATGTCATACCAACTAGCCCAAGCTGCCACACTTCATAGCCTCAGAGCGGCGGCGACTGCATTTTCAATGGAGTCGAAAATTATGTAGGCCCATTTGCTCAGATTCGGGTGCACGTTAAAGAACTGCAGGTGGTATAAACTTCTGGAGCCCTCCACTATGGCATCTCTCACAATCATATGGTCAATTTGGGACGTTAAACCCCACATATCATAGTATGAAATCACTACTTCAAAGCTATGCGCCTGAAATACTATACACTTACTTGCCTTTGGCTCCTGCAGAGGTCTGATGTTAATTAGGGCAACAGACGTCGACAAATTGAACACCCGCGTCAATAACAGACTAGGCTCATTCCGGCTGCACTGAAAAGCGTCTCCGAAGCGCACTTCCGCTCTGCAGTGACCATCACTGGCAGTTCTTCAAAGATATACGTTCGTACAGACACAAGACTTCTGACTTGTGAGTGCGTTCGCCCACCGTAGCTTTGAAATGCGACAGTTAAGGTTAAGAGCTCCAAGGTTAATGAAATGCTCCGAGTTCTCCACTCCAATAATAGTTTTCTTGTGCCTTTCGGAGAACCCTGCGTGTCTCTTTCAAATAAATACCTTCATGCAAGCAGCATTGCGCAGTACATTCTGCCTGTCGTTGTCAGTGTTCAGAACGCTGTTTCACGGAGGACTTCTCTATGTCTACGTTATTATTATTATTATTATTATTATTATTATTATTATTCGATCTGCATAAGCAAATAGACACAAGTACACAGGAAAAAAAAGGGAGAGAGCAAGCTGGCAACTACTACCTGGGCGTGGGGGTGCAACGCTTGCTTACTCTTTCGGTAGGAGGAAAGAGATAGAGAACAAACACACAAGCTTAGAGCAGAAGACTCTGCATCTTGTTTTTTGCGGTGCATGAAAGGCAGTTTGAAGTGCTTAACGAAACCGACTGGCCACAACGGCGACGCCTTTTCGACAGCTGATTTGGCGATTTCCCTGTATCTTTAATTAGTGGAAAAGTCCGACCCTTCAACATCACGAACAGCTAAAAATAATAAAAATGTTGCTTGAGGCGCGAGCTGCCTGCTCACTTCGTCTTGCTAGCATCTAGCATGGCGAATTCTTTTGTTAAATCTTGGTTTACCTAACTTTTTTTTTGTGTCTAAGCTAACTCTAGATTAAAGCGATTTACGTTAATTATGAGTACACCAAATTATTCATGGTTTTCACCATGGTCTTTCATGCCAGTTATTGTCATATCCCCCATACATAATGCTTATTTCTGTAGCGGTCACTTTCGCAACTTGAACAAAGCTTTATCACGCGTCTGAACACCAAAGCCTGAAAAAAAGAATCTTACAGTGAGCATATGATACGAGAGTCGTTCTTTCATGTGATTTTTGGTTTCATGCAACCACCGCTTTTATTTTTGTATAGCGACATTGAATCCATACGGGGACAAAAAGAGATTAAAATTAAGATAGGTAGCCCTCATTTTCGGGCTTGAGACTAAGCATGAAAAATGTATTGAAATTTTTAAACAGTCTCGCGGGCTGATAGCTTACCCAGTTCACGTCCTGCGCTGACAAGTCGGTGAACGTACTTTTGGTAGTGGAGGCGCACACGCTTTTTCATATTAGCACTTTCTTGTTGCCTTGATGAGAAAATATTGACTTCCGAATAAAAAGAATAGAAAAAAGAAACGTTTTTTTCCCCTAATCTCAATTGAAGCACGTTGCTCTGTACGTTCATGGAGCCTTTTTATCCTATCTAAAACGCCTCCACGCGCTGGTTCTAAGCTCGCATGAAATTATGACATTACCTGCGCATTTAATCTTACTTCGAAAGAATACCGTGATAATTTACGCGAATTTTGCAATTCAATGAAAATTTCCATAAGGTAATACAGAAAAGTTGTCTTATCATGTTCTGATGATTGTCACGCTTCTTTCCTGAAGCTCAGAATTCAGTAACTTGCGCAATTTTTGGTATGCGTTTGTCTGAATTTCAAAGAAATTTTACGAGAAATTAACCACTGTTCAGCTGAATGTCCTGTTGATGTGGTTACGAGCATCACAAAATAGTTTGGGGTGGTTGAAAACAGCCGGCTCTTCAAGCCGGTTCTTCCTCTATTGTGTACTGCGAAGACATGAAAAAATCAACGAGAGCTCAGACAAGCTGATTTCTTTTGCCGGCAGACACTGTTCTCGTTCATACAGAAAATATGTATGCCAGCCATGTGCTGTGCAAATGTAGTAAGTAATATAACTTGCATCAAACTTTTTCTGAAAATTGTTACGTGATTATTGTTTATTGGGTGCTCGGTCATATATTTGACACTCGTGTTCTATTTTTTGCAGTGAAGCAGACTGAATATCAAAGTGCGAACAATCTTTGGAGACTGAAGTTCATTTGCCGCCATCATCATACTAATTACATCAGCTTCAAGGCCTTACACCCGATCTCCTTCGCAGAAACTGAGTAGCAAGTCAAAGCTTTCATTTTGGCCGAGCTCTCCGCTTTTATACAGCACTAAATATCTGCCTATATGTATATACTTTTTTTAAGACTATACCGCACACTGCTCTTTACACCTTACGAAATAATGACCAACATGCCAGGGTTCTGACCTCGGAACTTGTATACTGATAGAAAGCATGTAATTCTGAAGCGAATCAATAAAAAACATGTCCCTGACTTTGTATTGAGCCATGGACGGTGAGCAGGACAAGGGCAGGACAGTTACTGCCAAACCGCACACCCATCTCTCGGTAAGGGACCGTAAATCTACGAGTCAATCGAAACATTCATGTTTTTCTCCTTTGCCGAAGTCAATCACCACGCTGACGGTACTCATGCCGAGAAAAAAAACAGAAAAAAAAAATCAACCTCGAAGCCAAGTGCCATGTGACGAAAGGAAAGCGCCGAGCCTGTTTTATGACTGTGATAGAGGCCAGCAGTAGTGTGCAGAGTGAGTGCAGAGACTAACTTCGCAATGAAGATGTCGTATAACCCCAAGCTTGAGGCAGACCCATGTTCTTCGCGGAAATAGCCGACAAAGAAAGTTCATCGCCCGGTGGTTGGTTTCTCTTTGGTGACCGGGTAATGACAGCGGCGAGGGTGAACAGAAGCCGAGCAAAAGTTTTTACAGGGACGAAGATAGTCGACACAACGCCACTTTCGGGCCCAGTGGAGTAACGAACGTACACGAAGGAAAAATTGGAAGTCGAGAACAGGACGCAAAAAAAAAGCAAGAAGAATGATGGCACGAGCATGAGAGTCTGAAGCATTTGGTTGTTGGTGTGAATTCAGTCATGGTGATTTTTTTTAATATGACATCATAAGTTTGCTTCCACGAGATCTGATACAAAGCAATTCTGGATTCTCATTCGCTGCTTCATGTTCTCTATAATCATTTCTTCTATTGATGAGACGACTTCTAGGGAATAAAAAGGGAAGCAGTTGAGGAACTTTAAGGCCATGTTCATTACCCCTGACAATCAATTCTATTATGGGTGTTAGTTCAAGAATGTTGCAAAGTGAGGGGTAGTGTAGGGGAGGGGATGACTGATACCCTCATGCAATGTTAAAAAAAACTATGATTATTCACAATTTAGGGCACGTATAGTTATTATAACTTCAATTGATGACACGCTTCATAACGCAGTAGTCTCCATTTCTGCTTTCGACCATCTGTCTTGTGTTTATGCTGACACTTCTAAAGATGAAATATTTGTTTCTTTGGTTTTGTTTTTGATCATGTTTTGTGGCCTGTTCTTCACTTTTGTTGTTCTACGTTTTCCCATTACTCAAATTGAAAACGCCCATTACAGAAGCTCAATGAACAAAACAATAGCTTGAACTATCGACAGCCACTTCCTGTTAGCAGTATACAGGTTGAACGAGAACTTTCAGATAGACATGAAGAGTCGCGTTCTAGAACCATCGGCTGGTTTTGCCGGCCACGTCTAGTAATATCAAGTTACCTCTGGTAAGTGGACATATTGTCCGAAAAATAAAATAAAAACACGCCATCGTAGTAGCACGACATCCCACAAGCGATACTGCCGAGTATGAACAAGCGCATTTTATAAAGATAAGTTCTATAATACAGTCTTATCAGATGTGCGTGCACGTTAAAAAAACCTCAGGTGGTCTAAATTTCGGAAGCCTTTCACTACGGCGTCTCTCATAATCATGTTGTGGTTTTAGGACGTTTAAACCCACATATCAATATTTAGTTATAAAACACTCTTACTTTTTTCAAGCAAACACATCGAGAACAGCTCGGGCTGTGGAAGCAATTAGGTCCTCAGACTTCCACTGGACAGGGGCATCCATCGGCAATAAAGTGGGCGAAGACATTTATTTCTTGGTCATAAATAAGACTAGAGAGCATCCGTGAAGCCGTAAAGCGGTTCGCCAGTAATTATTGTGTTGAGGGAGGGACCCTATGGCAAACGCTGAGAAACGGTCAGCCAGGACGTGCAGCAACGCAAGGGTACCATGGGGATTTACGCCTGGTCTTCATTTTGTTATAGAACTCACTGAAGGAACCGAAATGTCGCAGTTTCGTGCTGGCAGCTTATATAGACCGCTTGGAATCTCCTCATTGTAGTGGCACACAACTTTCTTTGGGACTTAGTGTTCAGAAACTTGTCAGGAAGCGGAGAGGGACAAGTGATTAAAGAAGAGTTGCTTTATTAGAGCTAAATATATGAAAAAAATTATGTCACTCGATGTGAGTGGTCGCGGTTGTCGACATAATCGAAGGCATCTCCTTGAACAAAAATAAATAATTCTTCCGATGGATCTTCTAGGTAATGTCATCAATTTCGCCAGTTCTTTTATTCTCTGGAGAGCGATGATGCCATCTATTCATCTAGAGTTAATTTCATCTTTTCCTTTGACAGCCTGCACATAAATTTTGCACACCTGCATGGATGCTTGATACAAGAAAAAAAAAAACGCCTGAAGCTGAGTATAGCCTTACATCTGGAAAATGAAAATCTGTATCGGAGACGTCGTTTAGATTGATAGGCGCTTTGAAGGAGCCCGCAGTCAGTCTCCCTTGTTGTGAGTAGTCGTTAGGCAACGAGATTGATCACTTTGAAAGAAGAGTTTGGTGAAAATAAAATTCACTCTAATGTTACAAGTTGTACAGGTTTCCGCAATGATTAAAAACTATTTTGAACTTTCTGAGCAGTCTTATTAGCTAGTTCAAAGCATCGCTTTATTATTTAGGCGCTACAACATTGCGCATATTTACTATTAAAGGCATACGCGCATCTGCTAATCGTAGCGAAAATGCATGTTCATCCGCCTTCTTAACCTAATCGCGCTGCTTATTCGTCGTAAGTGGAGTTTTTTTGATGAGATTCTCGAATAAACTGTCACGAAGACTGTCACTTTAGGGACATTTTATCTTACGTTTTTTTAGGCGAGCCTGTAAGCATAACGATTGATTTCGGCTATCGGTATGATGAATTTTCTTTTTTCAGCGGTTACTTCTATAACTGCAATAAAGGTTCTGGTTTGCTCAGTTAGCCATGTTCAACACCACCTTCTGATATTTCTTTCGATTGAAATTGCCACATGATTAGAATAATGGAGAGCTACCGTTCTCTCTCTGTCTCTCCACTTTATACTCCCCCTTCCCATTCCTACAGCGTAGGGTAGCAAACCGGGCATATGCCTGGTTAACCTCCTCTCTTGTTGTTCTTGTCCTCCTTCTACAGAGCTATTTGGTGCGTATTCATTTTAAAAGATGTAAGGTGACACACCAATCGCGTACTAAGAACTGAAGAAGCACATGGTGGCGGAAAATAAACAAGGTACGAAGACTTATTTGTGCATGCCCATGCAGCGTGGAACCAAAGGTTCCACGCTGCTTTATGCATATCAACCTGACACGCATGGTGGTCTGCGTGAAAAATAACTGTCGAGGCATTTGATATCATTTCGTGCAAGCTAATCGACAGTTCCAATACTGCATGGACATGCGAAAGTAATTCTCCGTGCCTCTTTTCTTTCCCATCGTCGTGTGCTTCTTCAGTTGTCATTCCTCCCTTCTTACTCCCTTCTTGTCTGCCTGTTTGCACACCCTGTTTCTTTTAGAATGCAGTATGATGTTCTGAATCAGCAAAAACAAGAGGCTTATTATGGCCAGTTAGACAGCGCAGATGACAAGCATTTTATGATCATGCCGAAGAGCGAAACGTTTACTTCATGTCTGGCATTCATGTCTGGCTGTTGTCTTTTTACTCAAGACTTAGTCCATGACTATATGTTCATGAGATAGCAGTGATGTAGCACAGCAAAACAGGATTTTGAGCAAAATAGTGCTGATCGTGTTGAAAAACAGAATATTTCTTTTAGATATACCTTGTAATTCTCGCCAAACATTTCCTGACTGGGTAACGTGCGGAGTAGTATAACTAAGATCGAGGACGAAACATTGTTACGAACATCCGGAGTGCCTCTAACTCACCAGGACTTCTGCCACTTATTAGGGAGCCTTCGTGTGCGTGCCGCCTACCACTTATAAGCTGTCAATGTCATCTAACGGTGGTTGCATGTTTCACTCGTCTAACGTCGTGTTATTCCGTTGTATTATATTGTGGTCAGTATATTATATTGGGGGTCAGTATATATTGCGGACAGTTGCATTATATTGCGCTCCGTGGCATGGCAGCAACACGAACTTGCAAAAGAATCTGAAGTCGTGAGCGTTTCTAGGATCTATCTGACACTCCGCGTACGACAATCAGAGGCCGTCTTGGTCGTCTTTTCGTAAGGCCAGCGCCGGCTGTAACTATGATTGTTAGGCGATATTGCTGTGACTGGAGCCGGCGACTACGGCGCTTCGCTAGCACTCCTAGAGAAATACAGAAAATTATGGTGGGCTGTGGAAGCTTGCGGATGTGGCCGCAATCATCGAGAAAGTATATATCCTCAAACTACGACCACATTGATGACAGTGTTCATCTAGTGATGGCCTGTGTGGTGGCTGCGTCGCCACTGGTGTGCAGTCATCTTCATCAGCGCTGCCCACGGTGATGGCGGCGGCGTTAGCTCGTTCATTCGTTAGCGAGTGGTGTCTGTCGCAGACGCGCCGCCAGTCGTTATTCCGATAAGCCTTAGCTTCCAGAACGCAACACTGACGCTCATTGTGTGCGACTGCCCCGCAGAGCTCTCTTCGTCGTTAAGCGAAAGAAGCCGCCGCAATGAACAGACGCTCAGGCAAATGAACGCAACCATCAGCACTCGCTGTCGGACGACCACGATAACTCCGTTCTTTCACGCTATGATTCCCTCTAGTTAACCTTCGGTTTTCTCCCTTTCCTCATCCGGTGGTAGCCTGGTGCTAAGCATAGAGTGGTGGCTATAATTCTAGTTCAAACTATTGCTGGCCTCTTGAAAGTATACGTGCACATGATTTATGCTTTAGGCAGTCGTGTCCTCCACTGGGTGTTTCGGTGGTAGCCACTAGATGATGCGCATTGCGTCAAGTCAGAAGCCTTGCAAAATAGACGTGTGAATATGTCCATCAGAGGTAAATGAGAAGCCATAAAATGTTAATCACGGAACTACAGTCTATGTTCGATGTAGCCTTAGAAGACCACAAGGCAGTGAAACTGTGGTTCATTTATACGGTAAAGAGTGGTGTGTCACTTGCAATTGCCTGCTCGTCGACACACACTGCACGTTTTCACAAACTGTTGCAACAAGGTGTCGACGGGTAGCTCTTGAATTGAATTTCGGTGCAGATAAACACTTTAGCAACTACGTTTTATGAAGACATTGTAAACAGCTATAAGTGAAGCAAAACTGTGATTCGGCCTAGTTGGAGCGTATTCATATTGAAATAATCGCGCAGGCAAACATGGACACGGAAAAGACACACAAAAGGGCTCAATCTAACAACTGGTTTATTATTTAAAAAAAACGTTTCATAATAACCCTCAGATCTTCGCAATATGGTCCCAAAAAAGATTTGAGGTGCGCACATTGCACAACTTATGGTCACAAGCTCACTGAACATCAAGCAAGAATAAACTTTCTTTCTCAATAAAGGCAACCGATAGCTGGCCAACACTTTTCTTTCAGCTTATCGATATAATAGGCTTACACTATTTGTCTTGAAGTTCGGTTTCAATGCCTACATTCTGTGGTAGCATTATTAAAACAATTTGAACATGCGCACTCATTGCAATGCAGTGCTATATACGTATTAAGGTGACCTTTTGGACTCGACATAAGCTTTCTTAGCCCCATGCTAATACATCTGCCAGTCTGCCCTATATAGAAATGAACAGGGAGCGAATTTACTACAAATAACGTCTCCTATACTCCCCTTCGCATTATTTTCTGTTTGTTCTCATTAACACCACCACTGCTTTAAACACTAAAAAGTTTTTAACCATTTTCTGATTCAAGGTGAGCTGACATGGACAATGTCCCTAGAAAAGTTAGGAGAAAGTTGTTGCCGTTATCCATGATTTCGTTCTTCGGGTTTGGAATCAGTGACGTTAAGTGAGGAAGAACTCGGTGTTTTTTCACACTATCAAAGCGCACCCGTCTACTTTGTGTGATTGGTCAAGTTTTTTTCTAGACTGCCTCCTCTCCTTCCTTCCACACACTCACTTACTTTCCAAGGTGTCTCTGTATGATATGGTTTTGCCACATAGAACTACACAATAAATTTCGACGGCATTTCAAAAGACCTGAAGCCGATCGCAAGTTTTCATCAATGATTCAAGTGGCTCCCTTTCACCAACGTTCTTTCTGCACAGCTGTTGGTTAATAAAACTGATTGGAGTGAAAGTATAAAGTGGCTAAAATAATGAAATGCAAAATGTTAAGAGCTGTGGGGCCTCTTGTTCAGGCTTTGTTTGAACGTTCCTACCGTAATCGCTTTTACATTTTTACACTGATCTATTCACCAATGCGTCGGTTTCACCGTTTTCGACCAATCTTCACTTCCTTCTGTCCCCGCGCATTTCCGGACACCTCTTTTAACAATCTATACATTTTGTTCAACTCTTTGTACTTCAGCGCAGAATGAACGAATCCACAAGAGAAACGAATATTTGTGTCGGTTAAGGCTTTTTCTTTCGTCTCACACTACCCGACGTTCCTGAGACGTTCTATTCGATTTCCGCTATCGCTAGAGGCCACGGTGAATGGAAGCCGCAAAGATTTCCCACTGGCAATGTTTATGATCGCGCGTTCACATGTAAACTCTATCCATTTTACTTTCAGTTCTGTACGCCACACCTTGTTCATTCTCTTTTTGCCTTTACAAGCGCATAGCATATTTCGTTCTTGTTTTAGCTTTGAACTTACACTGCATGTTTACTCGAATACTGTTCAGCTTTTTTCTCTCTTTTTTCTGCATTTCTTGTCAGCTACAAGTATTTTACAGTCTACATTATGGCGGTTTGTCGTAGTATGTGTCTGCCACTGTCGTACGGTGGACGCCCAAGTGGTGCGCGTGTTCCACCTAGCCACATCGTAGTTATTTTTTAGCATTTTTTCCTGCTCGTGTGTTCCCCTCTTCGTTTTCCATAAAAACGTCCGCTCCAGCAGCGTGCCCCCTGCTGTTTGCGTGCACGCGACACCTGATTCACCATTTGCGACAGAACGCGAGTTTGCGCTAAAACTGCTTTCCTTCAGAACTTTTCATGAACCTTTTGCTAAACGGAAGATGGTCCACGCCTTTGCTCTAGGCTTCAGCCACGATTTCTGGCTCTGTTCGCACGCTTTCATTAGCACCGCCAGCGGCGGGGAAGACATGCCTGCCATGTCCACAACATTCTCACTACAGTGAAAAAAATTATTCTTAGCATGCATTGATGTATATAGATGGTCCATGCTCAATTATTTGTATTTATTTTTTATTTCACAATACCCATGAATGCCTTCAAAAGGGAGTATTACATAGCGGAACAGACACATGAATCAAACGATGTATGTTTACGACCTGAGAAGAGAAATGTACAAAATAACGAGAGCAAGCTTTGTAATAAAACATGTTTGAGTGATGAAGTCAGATTCACTCCACCGTTTTAGTCTGCAGCAGCCTATTGATGTTACTTTTTTTTAAACATTTACTCTAACCAACGCTCTAGTCATGAATGAAGCCGAGTTGCAGATAGGGCAGCTATGACTGCAATAGAGCGTCTCGGGAGCCCAGGATTCAGTGTGTGAGCCAGAAACACCATATCTGGCTTAATTTATATCAATATCAGCTTGGTTGTGGCAGCAGTTCTGGTCAGTTCTGTTTCCCTATAGTTGGCCTCGACTGAAAACCACCTGTCTGCGCGCTAACTGCACTATCTAGAAAAATGATAGTGTTTGGCGCTTGGAGAAGACTCCCTTGGAGTCTCTGTCCTGAACTAAGGGCTCCCTTCTACTCTCACTACATTTATGCTCCTTACTTTTTCCCCCTTTGTTCTTGCTTTCATTACTTCTCCTTCTTTTTAGGGGCGAAGCTCCTTAGGGCGTGGGCTGTGCGTCCCCTGTAGCCTGTATGTAGCCACCTCTAGTTTAGTTCTTGCAGTGTTCACTAGATGGCGGTACCGTCCCCTGTATGTAGCCACCTCTAGTTTAGTTCTTGCAGTGTTCACTAGATGGCGGTACCGTCTCCTGTATGTAGCCACCTCTCGTTTAGTTCTTGTAGTGTTTACTAGATGGTGGTACTTGTAGCTGATGATGAAAAGATGCAAGATGTTATAAACTAGAAAGCGGTACATGTAGTTGATGAAAGACGCGAGATCTTATAAAATAGGAATGATGTCACATATGGCGCGTGTCATTGGTTGAAAACAATCGTTCGATTTAGTGCGGCGACGTACGCTAGGGGGAGCGATGTAATAAAATCGAGTGGGCAAAATGTACAGAGGATTCATGGTTTACCAGGTTTACCTCCGGAGCTTCGCCCGCTCATCATCATTCACTTCGTGGATATGGCGGAATTTTTTTCATCATTCTGAAGTTTAGATCGTCAACATCACTCACAGCTGTTTTATTATACTCATCACCTTCTCTCACAATAATATTGTACCTTAGTGGCTTGCTAAGGTCCTAATTTTTTTGCTTGTGTCGGAATAATAGTGCTGAAAACCAAAGAGCTGAAACAGTCACCACTGCGTTCAATATACTACAGGGTAGTTGATTGTGCTTATTATATAGAGTTCGTAAAGGGTTTTTGAATGTTCATTTTGAAAGTGGTGAAATCTAATGATAATATGTGGGGCTTCACGTGCCAAAACTACGGTGTGATCATGAGGCACACCGCAGTGAAGGACTCCAGAAATTTGGATCATCTGTTGTTCTTGGTAGCCCGATCATAGTCGCTCGATCACAGTCCCTACGCAGGACTAGTCGAGTGGTACGAAGTCTTACCTGAATGTTCATTGTATCATAACCAAGTGAATACGTCATCATCATTACCATTTGGTGTACTTAAACGTGCACTGGCTATGGTATGTTGAGACAGAATGACTAGGCTGAATGGCGTGCCAGAAATAAGAGGTGAAAGAGATGTTCTTTCTCGTCTCTGATCGAAGTCATATGTCTGCTTGCCACTGCAGTAAAAACTAAATGGGGAAAAAAAAGTAACAGCATTCATCCAAATACCTCCCCGGTGAATTTGTGGTTGTGGTTGAAAATTGTAGCTGACTCAGTAAAATCGAAGTGCTACACCAGCTGGCCATAGAGAACTGGTGACGAGCACCACTAGTCCCATATGCAACCATCAATGTATTTTGTGACTCCACTCATCGTAGCTTATATAATGCCGTTCATAATTATTAGCCCACAGCAGAGAAGTTCGCATAGTATTCAAATACAGTTTTTTTTAGCATGAGTCAGAGAGACAAAAAAAACTGGTAGATTGGTAACAAGGAAGAATATCAATTATATGTACGTCCAGCGTATCCCAACAAATGAGAACAAACAAAAATGAAATATTCATCTTGTTAATGTCACATACAGCATACGTCAAGCATGCAGATTTTATTGTTGAAGCAACGTCGGCGTGCTTCAAAGACCTCGCATGTCGAGCTCGTACTACCTACCACTGTCGCCACTATAAGCATTGCTGCGAAGGTGAAGTGAAGACTAGCGGCCACAATGTAAACTTGCGCAAGAAAGTCACTCTGCAAATTACACAGCAATATATCAATGGTCAGTGCTGTTTGTCAAAGGAATAAACTGCTGCGTATCTTACAAGAACGCCATGGCATTGCTTAAATTAGCAAATGTGCTTCGGGAAAGTCATATAACTCTATGTAAGCCAAATTAGTTTTTACTTTCACGACGTTATTAAACAGTGCCAATTCCACAACTTTGAGAGATTCTTGACATTGAGTGAGACCTGCTTTACGCTCCTTAATTAGTAGACAGTTTAATTACCTTAGTGAAGTATTGAGGAACAGAATATTGCGATACATACTTTTGTACGCATGCGCTAATATTGAGCATCTCAAAGGGTTCACTATAGGCTGTGCCCAATAATAGCTGACCTGCTCATATAAGGACAGCCTTTCTTAACCGATTGCGATGCCGCAAACCTGTGTCTTCGTGGTGGCTGCGTTGTCCGCACACAGCAAGCAGCTAAAGATGCAAGGAAAGCCAATCTTACCTGTAAGTAAAGAAAAGGCAATCGAACATTAGAACACGCAGAATTTATTTTCAATAACAAGAGTAAGATGTTTACTCTATGTGCGAAACATAAAAGCAAAAATAAAAGTGGAAATCGCAAAAGTCTGCACCAAACTACGCCAACTGTCAATCACTGAAGAAATCCAGTCCACTTTGTTACCTTTGTTTCATTGTATCGTCTAGCAACTCTCAAATTCAGTCAGAACAATGCAGAACGCAGGTCTACACAATACTAGCAAAAGAGCTGCAGTTTACAACGACGTCTATCTCAAATATGCTTTTGATAACTAAAAAGAGAATCAGAAGGGTATTACTAATATTTTAATAAGAAGGTAATCAAACGCTATGATGCCATTCAATTTCTAGTACGTAGTGGGTTAGTACCTGATGTGCAAGTGTTTATGGCGCAGGCGTGTCCACTAAGCTTCCGATGGGATCAACGCACGTGACAACGAATGATGGTTATGTTGCGTCACGCTCACCTCCGAGCTTATAAAACTCAATCGCATCGTCCGCAACGCTTGACGACTGTTCGTGACGCAGAGAAGATAACTTTCACTGGGTTTGTGACAACCATGATCGCTGTTCTTTCCTCGCTCTGTAGCTCGCTTATTTCTGTGCTCTTTTTCAGTGCAGGGCAGACAATTGAGCTTGATGTTACATAACCTCCCTGCGTCGATAGTAAGCACTTGTGAACTTGCCTTGCTCAAGCACCTAACTTTTCTTTAGACTCTGTAGACAGCATGAGGGACCGATTTCGGGGCGCGGGTTATAAACCAGCACACAGGTACAACCTCTCGAAAAAAACTTTTCGGTATGTTTGTTCAGAGCGACCTGGCGGGGTCATATTCATTTGGCCAAAGCTATTTAGCGTTTCTGTCAAAAACAACAAAAAAAAACGTTGCTTCTAATCACTGCACAGCGTCTACTAACCGTGGGCGAAGCAAGAGCTTGTCGCTGCCTAAAGTGAGCTGCACTGCACAGTGGGTGTAAACGAAAAGGCAGTACATTGTAGTCTTTACACCCCGTAAAGATAAACATAGTACTCCTAAGGGGAGACATGGGTCAGCGATAAAGAGACGATGTCTGGAGTGCAGCCCACCTTATTCGAGAAGGCAAGTTCTGAGAGGTGCAAACTATTTATTTCCTCTGTTACTGTGCGAGAACTCTTCCAAGGCAAAGAAGGTGTTGTGCTAAAAAGGAAGAAGCGAGTCATACTCCAATGAGGACCCGAACAAGTGCAGCCACCCGAATGATGAAATACCTGAAAAAAAAAAAAGAGTTCTCGCCTGCTAGCGCCGAATGAATAGGAACAGGTCACTCTTCCCGGCAGCGCGAAGGACCCTGGATCCTCACTTTTCATGAGCCGCGACACCTATATTTTCGTTTATTGCCCTTGTTTACTTCATTCCTCGACCTACTGTATACCCTTTACCACACAGCGTTGCTTTACTTTCTAATTTTTTCTTCCGTTCTCTGCTCTTAAGGAAAACTCCCCAGTTCCGCATTCTTTTTTCTTTTCGGACAGACTGTTTCTCTTACGTGCCCTGTTGGATCAGAGCTATTGCTAGGCGTGTGTGTGAAGTGAATAGAGGGCGGAACCTTCTTGCCCTTGATTTTCCACCCTCTCGCGTAGCAGGATGTTTGCCGGCTTGTGTCTTCAGCTGAGTTACATGGGCAGTTTGCTGTGTTTCCTCGACAAATGCAAAGTGCTGCTCCAGATAATTAGAGGGCTAAGAATATTTAGGCATGGCCAAAATACAAGTGCAATCAAGGGCTGTATAGGTGCCAAAGGTACACCAACGTTCACACTGATGGCTGCATCACTCAGTGAGACTGCGACATGATTATTTGTCACTTAAAAGTTACATGAAGAATATGCATGTCAGTTTGGTCAGCTCTCCTTTTTAACATTGGAGAAGCTTTCAAAATCAGGGAAGTTTTTGGGGCGAGGTGATCAATGCGATGGAATCGGAAGAAAAAGAAAAATACGACGACTTACACCTCCATGTCATGTCAGGCCATTGCACCCTGGGAGTTTTTATCCGAGTACCATGCGCTGTTTCCTTCATGGAAGAGCCGCACAAAACGCAGCACATCGTAAGAGGAAAATAGGCGGAATGAAACAAGTCAAATAGTAGTTTGCAGGAGTTGAAGGCAGCGTTTCAATAATGTCAGAGAAAAACGGTAATCAAGGAAGTAAGTGGCGCCTTAGGGCGCCACACAACTCCAAACGAAAGTGGTACCTGGAAAAGCTCTTAAAGCAGGCGCCTTTCGAATGACGGCTCATTCTTCGAAGAATGCTTCCAGTCGAAACGTTGTAGGCTGGCTCCTTCAGTTGTTATCTCTCTAAGCTATCTTTATTTCTTTCTTGTTCTGTTCAGCTTTTCTCTTTTATTTGGTGTGATAGACATTGCCACTGTTGCTTGCTCTTTATTCAAACGCGGTATAGAGAATTTTCCTGTACCAACAAATAATTTACGTTATCCTTCCACAAAAAAAAAAATATCGGCAGATCTCACGTGCCTGGTAATCGACGTTATGCGAAGCGTGAGGAGGGAAGGGGACTACGTTGCATATTTTTTATTGTGCGACATGTTATGAAATGAGGCTAATCATATGTACAAATCTTGCACGCACACACATATGTTGAAGAGCTGCAGATGTTTATATAACCAGTTGTATGCACCTGCGAAACGATGCCCATTGGAACACGCGTATTAGCAACTCCAGAAGCTGATATGAAGCGCTGATGCTTGCGAGTATGCTGGTCCTGGACACTGCTACATGAATCAACTTCAGCGCATGACAACTAACCACAATTGACGTTAACCTCTCGTGAAGGCTGTATCAAAGGAGTACACATGAATTGATGATAAAATTGGGTAGGCACCACGGCAACCACTATGGAAGTTTTTGAAAATTAGCGCCTATTTGAAAAGTAGTTCCGAGTCTTTGCGTAGCTCTTTGGTAAAATGATTCATTGCCTCGAAGAATGCTTGAGTTCAATTCCAGCTTGGACCCTAACATTTATTCTTTGCATTTGTCGGGTCAACGCTACCGATGTCGGGTATTTCTTAACGCTCACGCGTTAAAACTGCCCATGTGTGTTCTCGTCGTTCCTGGGTACATGCTAAGTGTCAATCACCTGTGGCAAATACCCGCATACCAGCGGCACATACACGCCAGTGGGTATGTGCCACTGTCTGGCGGGAAGTGTTTGACGACGTACGCGACGAAATTGTGACATTATTTGTGTCTTGACCAGCACGTGTTATTCGTCCAACCGCCTTACCCTCCCATGCTAATTTTGGTTCAAGCCAAGTCAAGTGGGTGACCACGAGAGTACCCAAACGGAAGCGGCTAGATGGATACGCTCAGTCACTGAAGTTCGCTAATAAATGCTTCGCATTAAAAAAAAAACACACAAATTGAATTCTTTAAATGTTGTTCGTAACCACCTGAAAATTCGCGCTAGTTTATTTCACTTGGTTTAAAGACGATAGTCTTTCTTATGATATTTCAAATAAGCAAGTTTACTGCATGCTAGTGACCGTACTTCAGGTGAGTACTACTGTCCAGTGTGACAAAATTACTTCATTATGATGTACAAACAAGCCAGCATGATGTAACTTGCAGCGCTACAATACCCTCACAGATCAGATATAGTGAGGTAAACAAAAAAGGAAACACAAAAAACACTAAGTTTGAACAAAATGACATATTATTTGTAAAGAAAAGCAACATACTTTTTGTCTTGCCAGGGACTTTCAACACTTTAGAGGAAATTCAATATTCCGGTTCTTCATCGTCATTGCCACTTTCTGATGGAGGCGTTTCTAACTGTTCGGTATGGTACTGAGCCATGATCATTCTAATCTACTGTTCTGTAACGCTGGATGTGCAGCTTGCTGGGGTCATCGGTGGGCTTCGGCTAAAGAGCTCCGACGCCACAATACAAACATCTTGACATTCTTGACAATACAAACATCTTGACAGCCGTTTGTTTAGAAAAAGTGGTTAATGATTTTGAGTACCAGGTACTCTACTATGAGAGAGCATAAAGCCGTCCCGTACGCAAGGAATGCAACTGCATGCAGCAGTCGAGTGTTCAGAAAGAGTGGGTAACGATTTAGAGCACAAGGTACTCTACTAAGGGAGAGCTGAAAGCCGTCCCGCGGATCTCGAAGTAGTCGTTTACTCAGAAATTTTTGTTCTGTTTGCCTGTGTCATACAGCTCAACCACTCAGTGGAAATTCTCAGCCTTGCCCCGCCGCGGTGGTCTAGTGGCTAAGGTACTCGGCTGCTGACCCGCAGGTCGCGGGTTCGATTCCCGGCTGCAGTGGCTGCATTTCCGATGGAGGCGGAAATGTTGTAGGCCCGTGTACTCAGATTTGGGTGCACGTTAAAGAACCCCAGGTGGTCAAAATTTCCGGAGCCCTCCACTACGGCGTCTCTCATAATCAAATGGTGCTTTGGGGACGTTAAACCCCACAAATCAATCAAATTCTCTGCCATTCTCAGCCACTTTGAACTGGTGGCTGCGTTCATACTCGTAAAAAATGCCGATAAAAAAGCTAGTTTTACGCGTATCTGTGGTACAACATCAGTACGTAAGTATTCAGCGGTGTGTTCTTTTACGGAAAAATACATAGATACGTAATTCTACCAGCCGTAGTGTTTCTTACGCTGTGCTGAAAATGCAACGCCATGCACGAACGAAAGATGGCGGAAGGCTATGGTCTTTCGACGACATTTGCAGCGAAGTACGCAGATACCCAGCCAATTATTTTCTTTGTCATCCGTAAATGGCAATTTTACCGACGTTTCATGCGTGGCGGAGGTACGTCAGTGCAGCTTGATAGACCCCTGAATGAAGCAGCTTCCTGCGATAAGTGTGTTTAGAAAAAGTGGGTAACGATTAAAAGTCACTCTACTATGGGAGAGCTCAAAGCCGTCCCGTGGCAATATTATAGGCTGTGGGTCTGTGCGTTTAGAAAAAGTGGTTAACAATTTAGAGTGAGGGGGGGGGGGTAGAAAAAGTGGGGAACGATTTAGAGTTCAGGGTACTCTACTATGGGAGAGTTTAAAGCCGTCCCGTGTGCCTCAATGTTTACTTAGAGTACTCGGTACTCCACTGTGTATAGAAAAAATGTTTCACGATTTCGAGTACTTCGTACTCAACTGTAGTAAGTAAGGGTTGATACACTCTACTTGGTACTCTACTATGGTCTGTGTCTTTAGCAAAAGTGAATAACGATTTCTAGTACATTGTACTTTGCTATGGGAGTGCATAATGCCGTCCCGACTACAACCCGCAATGCAAGAGCATTTACGAAGTGTATGCGCCACTAGAGGCAGAGGCACTGACGCATGGTCAATAAAGACGAACTACACAACGAAAAGGGGCACTTGTTACAGAATAAGAATACCGTAGGTGCTCTGGTTTCCGAAGGGCAAGTTCTGTGTTTACTGTTCCGTATTCTTGCCGCGGTGACGATCGTCAATCGCGGCGGAGTCAAAGCATCCGCAGCTTAGAATTTTTACCCTGTATATGTTTTTTATATTTATAATTTTCTGATCCACATTTTTATTGCCATTTTGTCATCGAGTTTCTCTTTGTAGGGAAATCTATTTTTTTCTTGCCGGCATCAATTAAGACACTGATGTCGGTTTAGAATTAACGCAAGAAAATGGGTGTGAAAATAGTATGAGCCTCACCATCGAGCGCAACAGATACATCGTGCATTGATTCTTCATCGTTCACTCATACAGCATCTTTAGGGGCGAAGCTCCTTATAACGGCACCCGTTCGTCCCTTGTAGCTGTTGTAGTGTGTAACAAGTATAACATTTTGACCTCCAAGGTGGTGCCGGTGAGAGATTTCTTCTGTGCGTTGTTGAACAATAAAAAAGTTGTGCTCAATGTACATGCCGATAGCTGCTAATGGAGAATGAGAGACAGGAGCATTCGGATTTTAGTTAACGCGCACGCTGCGATCCCCATTAGAAGCCATTGGCATGTATATTGAGCACTATCTGACAAAAAAGGGTTGCTACGTCATACTCGCTGGGCGTAACCTCCTTGGTTTTAGAAAGGTTTAGCGAACGTTGGGCCGCAGTGCCATGAATACAATGAACTAGTATATACCATGAACTCGAGGTGGTCAAAGGTGGGAAGTAGACCCGAAGCGCAAGCCGTAAGAAAGTGTGCGTGTGCCTCCTCTCGTTTAGTCCTTGGAATGTTCGCTGGATGGCGGTGCTTCTATATGGGGAATATATGATGAAAAGATTCGAGATGGTGGTACTTGGAGTGTTGAATAGATGGACGAACGGACACACAGACAGATGCATGCATGGACGCATGAACGGACGCAAGAGCGGATGCATAGATGAAAGAAGGGACAGACGCACGAACAGACGCACGCACGGACGGGTGGATGGACGCATGGACGGTCACACAGACGGACGCATGGACGGACGGAAGCAAGAACGAATGGACGGAAGAATGCTTCGCCCCACTCTGCATCATTCACTCCGTGGAAATGCTGCCAATTTTTTTTCTTTCATTTGCTTGATATACTTCGGTCTATACAATTTATCGCATTTAATACTCGTGTAGATTGTTTGAAATGCTAGCTCACTTTCTACCCGTCTGTATGACGGTAGTGACACGCCACTCACTTCCTTGCATTTTGGCGCTCTGTTGTTTGCTGTCAACACCAATTACGTAAGAAAAATTGGGGGAGCTTTAAAATTTTAAGACCTGAAGGTGATAGCGATATTCTTAATGAGCTTATGTCGCGAAAAAAAAACACGAGAAGAGGACAAGCGCAAAACTCGTTACGAGAGAAGGACAAGCGCCATAAGCTCGTTAGGAATGAAACAACTCGGCCAAACAAGTCACTCTGCTGAATAACGATAATCCTAGCGGCTTCCACACGATGTGGGCTTGCCAGTCAACCCCTCGTCTAACCCCAAACCTACACCCGACCCGGGAGAACTAGGAGGCAGCCCTGCTCAGCGGCGCCAACAAGGCGAGCCACAAGGCCCTGGTCAATCGAGCTCGATTCGCGTTGGACGCCAATGGGTTTCTGCAATGAGAAGTGGAGACCACCTAGTGGTTGTGAGGCGCGGCTCGCACCTCCCACCTCCCACCTACTCCCTATATATATATATATATATATATATATATATATATATATATATATATATATATATAGAAAACCTAGGGTATGAAATCTTTTTGAACTTGCTATGCACCCACTACGTGGCCTCAAAACAATAGGGGCATTAAAGTGTGTCAGTGTGCATTTCGAGTGGGTCACTGTGCTATGTCATGCTTATAGAGATTTCACCGCACATTAGCAACATTTATATGGTCCTCCGCCTATGAATTCATGCGATGAGACAATCTTTTCAGGCCAGTTAGTGCAGGAGGGGCATTTGTAGGTGTGGCAAATTGTCTCTCGCTTCTTTTTTTTTTCTTTTCGGGATAGTATTCAGATTGTTGTTCATGCCTTCTTACAAGTAAACCTCTTAAATGTGTTACCTGACTTGATAGTTTCATCAAATTTTAAATCCAAAGCATTTCTTAGCGAACTTCGATGACTTTGAGAGTATCTATCTATCTAGCCGCTTACGTTTGGGTGCTCTCATGGTCACCTCCTTAACTTGGCGTGAACCAAAATTAGCATAGAAGGGTAAGGTGGTTGGACGACTAAGACGTGCTGGTCAAGACACAAATAATGTCACAATCCCGTCGCGTACGTCATCAAACACTTCCCGCCAGACACTGGCACATACCTACGGGCGGGTATGTGCCACTGGTATGCGGGTATGTGCCACAGGTGATTGACACTTAGTATTTACCCAGGAACGACGAGAACACACATGGGCAGTTTTACCGCGTGAGCGTTAAGAAATACGCGACATAGGTAGCGTCGACCCGACGAATGCAAAGAATAAACGTCAGGGTCCCAGCTGGAATCAAACGCAAGCATTCTGCGTGCAACTGAAGCATTTTACCACAGAGCTACGCCAGGTCTCGGAACTGATTTTCAAATAGACGCCAATCTTCGTGAAACGTCAATAGTGCTTGCAGTGCTGCCTACCTGATTTCATAAACATTACATATGTACTCCTTTGATACAGCCGTCACGTCGGGTTAAAGTAAATTTGGTTAGTTGTCATGCGCTGAACTTGATTTAGGTAGCAGTGTCCAGGGCCAGCATCCTCGCGAAAGTTAGCGCTTCGTATCAGCTTCTGGTGTTGTTAATACGCATGTTTGATTTGGCATCGTTGCGCAAGTGCAAACAGCTGGTTATATAAACATCTGCAACTCTTCAACATATGTCTGTGCGTGCAACATTTGTACATATATTTAGAGTCATTTCATGACGTGTCACTCAATAAAAAAATTGAAGCACGGTCACCTTCCCCCCGCATGCTTCGCAAAACGTCGACTCCCAAGTACGTGGGATCTGCTGATTTTTTTCTGAACGAGCTTGTGTGTCTGGAATTATCTGTGAAGTGCATTTATCTGTTCGCTTTTAAATGCGAAGCATTTCTTAGCGAACTTCGGCGAGTTTGAGCGTTTCTATCTAGCCGCTTAAGACTTCTAGCTCTCCCGGCCGTTCCGATAATGGTATTGATACCAAACTTGTTACGCCATTACATGACTATATGATGAGCACAAATTGACCAGTCATAACATGAAAATCACAACATGTATGTCATGAATGTCATGATTTACATTTCATTACCTTGCTGGTCTTGCGGTGGTTTCTTCACATGACATGTTGCAAAATTGGTATGGTATGACATGAGTACATGGTGAACACAAGCGACGGACCCTAACATAAAAAATCATGACATGAGTGTCATGTAACAACATGACTATATGCCCCACTTATGATGCACTTGCAGCCGTTCTGCTTGCTTCGCATATACCAAATTTGGTATTACGGGACGTGAATGGATTACGAAGGTATGTGACTGATGCAAACATAATAATCATCAGGTGCGTGTCACAAAACAAGATGGCTACATGACACGCTCATGATGTGCTCGGGGCCGTGTCACTAGCTTCACATATACTGAGTTTGGTGTTACGGGACGAGAATAGATGCTAGACAACATGCCACGCTCATGATGCGCTCGTGGCCCTTTCGCTAGCTTCACATGTACCTAATTTGATATTACGGGACGTGAACGGACGACATAAGTAAATGACACGTCCAAACATGATAATCGTGACATGCGTGTCACGTAACAACTTGACTACATGCGACACTCATGATGCGTTCGCGTCCATTTCGCTAGCGTCACATGTCAAATTTGGTATTACGTCACGTGAATGTATGATGAAGGTATGTTACTAATGCAAACATGATAATCATGAGATGCTTGTCATGTAAGAACATGACTACAAGCCACACTCAATGCGTCAATACACTTAGACGTGACCCAGCACGTTGCGCGGACGCATTCATTTCTTCGCGTCACACCAGCGATGCAAAGCCAGGCGCCGACCTACCTGCCATATACTCGCATGTGCACGCCGCGCTGCGTTGCTTTGATGCATGTGCGTTTGAGCGTTCCCGGCGCCCCTCCATCACAGAGAGGCAGACGCAGTGCTGTCTAGGTACAGCTAAGATCCCTAGTTTTTTCATTTGGGCACCTTTTGTACAGCTGGGTAATGTCGAGAGCGCGAAATGCAGCGAAATGCAGCGAAACGCGCCTAGCATGAACGCGCGTCAACGTTACGTCGGAGTATATTGGGCCCTTAATGATGCGCTCGTGGCCGTTTCGCTAGCTCCACATATACCAAATTTGGTGTTACGTGATTTCAATGGATGACGAGTGTATATGACTGGTGCAAGCATGATAATCATGGAACGCGTGTGATGTAAAGCATGACTACATGCTACGCTCATAGCACGCTCATGGCCGTTTCGCTAGCTCTACATATACCAAATTCGGTATCAGGTGACGTGAATAGATGACGAAGGTAATGGACACGTCCAAATATAATAATCACGACGCGGAAGTCATGTGCGACATAATTTACCTCCGCCTAGTATCGTTTTGCTGATTTTGAAGTGACATATTAACCTTCCTCATTCGTGCTTCGCATATTATTGATTCTCACTGTACGTGGGATCTGCCAAATCCTTAACACTTAGGTTTTCCAATGAATATTTGTGCTGTGTATCACGCAAACGTCTATACAGAGATTTGATAGCAACGCTGTTCCTGCCACCAAATTATAGTACGAAATATTTGAAAATGCCAGGACATGACGTCTTAGACCAAGTGCGTAAAATGCCTCTGCCACCATGGACAAAACCTTCTTTTTTATAGTGCACTCTGAGAACGTGCCTGTGAAGACTTGGCTTCGTTCATTGAGACATTTTCGTGTCATCTGTTAAATATCCGTTTAGTGACGTGCCTGGAAGCAATGAACTTTGTTTTCTAAGCTGCAAAATGCAATTTCATGTTGGGTAGTGCTCCAGGAAACTCTGAAAAAAAAAACCTCAGTGCTAAAATCACATTGTGTGCGATATCTGCTCCCAGCGAAGTACAATGTAGTGCCATTCGGCATGTTTCTATAGTTGTTGGGATTCATAGCCTGTGGAAATAGCGCATGTTGCGAAAAAATGCTGAGCCAATGGCTTGCTCAGCAATCCATTTTATTCGAACGATAACTCAACTATTCGATGCTTACGAGGAAATGGAGTTTCAGCCAGAATGGTATTTTGTGTTGGCGAGGTGTTTATTCTTACCCTTATCCTAGGATATGTTCGGAAAAAGGCCATGGCTTGATGCATTCGTACTAAAGATGTAGAACTTTTGGGTGTTCTGTGCTTGCCATTTAGTCGCGATTCACGAAGATGAACATATTAGTTCTTTGTGCGCATTTGCATTACAGTCATTTTTAAATTGAATAAGTACCATGAAAAGAAAAAGACGCGTGAATGTGCATGTGGTAGAACAGCCGCTTGCTATGCAAACGATCCGGGTACGATCGCCCCTTATACCCAGATTTTTTTTATAATTTAGTTTATTTCCATCTTTCCTAATTTTTTGGTCACGCACAAGGTGATGGATTTTGCGCACAAACAACGACGCCGACACCGGCATTTCTGCGAAACGAGTTCTTTAACTTAAATCGCATTAAAATTCCCGCGGCTAGTGTTTCTTACGCTGTGCTGAAAATGCAACGCCATGCACGAACGAAAGATGGCGGAAGGCTATGGTCTTTCGACGACATTTGCAGCGAAGTACGCAGATACCCAGCCAATTATTTTCTTTGTCATCCGTAAATGGCAATTTTACCGACGTTTCATGCGTGGCGGAGGTACGTCAGTGCAGCTTGATAGACCCCTGAATGAAGCAGCTTCCTGCGATAAGTGTGTTTAGAAAAAGTGGGTAACGATTAAAAGTCACTCTACTATGGGAGAGCTCAAAGCCGTCCCGTGGCAATATTATAGGCTGTGGGTCTGTGCGTTTAGAAAAAGTGGTTAACAATTTAGAGTGAGGGGGGGGGGGTAGAAAAAGTGGGGAACGATTTAGAGTTCAGGGTACTCTACTATGGGAGAGTTTAAAGCCGTCCCGTGTGCCTCAATGTTTACTTAGAGTACTCGGTACTCCACTGTGTATAGAAAAAATGTTTCACGATTTCGAGTACTTCGTACTCAACTGTAGTAAGTAAGGGTTGATACACTCTACTTGGTACTCTACTATGGTCTGTGTCTTTAGCAAAAGTGAATAACGATTTCTAGTACATTGTACTTTGCTATGGGAGTGCATAATGCCGTCCCGACTACAACCCGCAATGCAAGAGCATTTACGAAGTGTATGCGCCACTAGAGGCAGAGGCACTGACGCATGGTCAATAAAGACGAACTACACAACGAAAAGGGGCACTTGTTACAGAATAAGAATACCGTAGGTGCTCTGGTTTCCGAAGGGCAAGTTCTGTGTTTACTGTTCCGTATTCTTGCCGCGGTGACGATCGTCAATCGCGGCGGAGTCAAAGCATCCGCAGCTTAGAATTTTTACCCTGTATATGTTTTTTATATTTATAATTTTCTGATCCACATTTTTATTGCCATTTTGTCATCGAGTTTCTCTTTGTAGGGAAATCTATTTTTTTCTTGCCGGCATCAATTAAGACACTGATGTCGGTTTAGAATTAACGCAAGAAAATGGGTGTGAAAATAGTATGAGCCTCACCATCGAGCGCAACAGATACATCGTGCATTGATTCTTCATCGTTCACTCATACAGCATCTTTAGGGGCGAAGCTCCTTATAACGGCACCCGTTCGTCCCTTGTAGCTGTTGTAGTGTGTAACAAGTATAACATTTTGACCTCCAAGGTGGTGCCGGTGAGAGATTTCTTCTGTGCGTTGTTGAACAATAAAAAAGTTGTGCTCAATGTACATGCCGATAGCTGCTAATGGAGAATGAGAGACAGGAGCATTCGGATTTTAGTTAACGCGCACGCTGCGATCCCCATTAGAAGCCATTGGCATGTATATTGAGCACTATCTGACAAAAAAGGGTTGCTACGTCATACTCGCTGGGCGTAACCTCCTTGGTTTTAGAAAGGTTTAGCGAAAGTTGGGCCGCAGTGCCATGAATACAGTGAACTAGTATATACCACGAACTCGAGGTGGTTAAAGGTGGGAAGTGGACACGAAGCGGAAGCCGTAAGAAAGTGTGCGTGTGCCACCTCTCGTTTAGTCCTTGGAATGTCCGCTGGGTGGCGGTGGTTCTATATGGGGAATATATGATGAAAAGATGCGAGATGGTGGTAATTGGAGTGTTGAATAGATGGACGAACGGACACACAGACAGATGCATGGATGGACGCATGAACGGACGCAGGGGCGGATGCATGGACGAACGCAGGGACAGACGCACGAACAGATGCACGCACGGACGGGCGGATGGACGCATGGACGGTCACTCAGACGGACGCATGGATGGACGGAAGCAAGAACGAATGTACGGACGAATGCTTCGCACCACTCTCCATCATTGGCTCCGTGGATATGCTGCCTATTTTTTTCTTTCATTTGCTTGATATACTTCGGTCTTTACAGTTTATCACATTAAATAATTGTGTAGATTGTTTGAAATTTCTAATTTTTACTATATACCCGTCTGTATAACGGCAGTGACACGCCACTTACTTCCTTTCATTTTGACGCTCTGTTGTTTGCTGTCAACACAAATTACGTAAGAAAAATTGGGAGAACCTTAAAATTTTAAGACCTGGAGATGATAGCGATATTCTTGACAAGCTTATGTGGCGAAAAAAAAAACACGAGAGATGGACAAGCGCGAAACTCGTTACGAGAGAAGGACAAGCGCAAAACTCGTTACGAGAGAAGGACAGCGCCATAAGCTCGTTAGGAAAGAACCAACTCGCCCAAACAAGTCACTCTGCTGAATAGCGATATTCCTAGCGGCTTCCACATGATTTGGCTTGCCAGTCAACCCCTCGTGTAACCCCAAACCCGAACCCGACCCGGGAGAACTAGGAGGCAGCCCTGCTCGGCGGCTCCAACATGGCGAGCCACAAGGCTCTGGTCAATCGAGCTCGATTCGCGTTGGACGCCAATGGGTTTCTGCAATGAGGAGTGGAGACCACCTAGACTACCTGGACAACTTTGTATTTCCTTCCGCTTTAAAGGTGCTAGTTCGAAAAAAAAACTACACAATTATTTTCAAGATAAATTGTATTTCACAGATTTGTCTTGATATTCCCTGTGTGTGTGTGCAATGCTGTTCCGTATTCTAGCGAATATGCAGTTTAGTGAACCTTCAGGTATGTGAACTATATTTTTGGGTTCCTTGAATTTCACTCAAGTGAGAGTACAGGTAAAAGAGGCAAACAATACAAGTGCTCATAACCCCCTAAAAGCAGCGTATAGGACGTAAAAGCCCCTTTTCTAACAAAATCAAGAAACAAAAAACATACAGCTTTGCTTTGGGAGTTTTTTGTGAGAGCTGCCACCAAAAGGTAAAACGCACGCGGGTGGCACACCGAGATTCGGCTCACCTTGCAGCAACCGCTCCAAAGCGGAACGCCGCCAGTGCCGCTGGGACCACGCACGGCACTGGATGGTTGGGAAAGCCGGAAGGCATGGTTCATAAGGTGGCTACCGTCCTAAACAATCGCGAGACGAGAAAAAAAGATTCCCTCAACACGAAGCGAGCCGAAGACGGGAGGAGTTGCCAAATAAAAAAAGAAGAGTACAAGCGAAGTATTTTGCTAGTAGTATCAGTGTTGGTTGGACAGGTGGGTCGTGGAAATAACGTTAACTTCAGCCCAGTTTTCGAAATGCCTTGGCTCATACAACTACTTTTCATTACTGAACTGTCGAAGTTGCCCGCCATGGTGATCTGGTGATTATGGCACTCCACTACTGAAGCGGAGGCCGCGGATTGAATCCCTGTCACGTGGCTACACTTTCGATAGAGGCGAAAATGTTTGTGGCCCGTCTACCTTGAATTAGATGGGCGTTAAAAAGCCAAAGCGGTCAAAATTTCCGAAACGCTGTGGCGTCTCTGATGCCCATATCGTGGCCTTATGGACGTTAAACGCCAGATATTCCTATTGAACTGCTGAAGTTTTCTACTGTGTTTTTTATTGTTTAGTAGTATATGTACGCCGAAAGCGTTGCTTGAAAGAGCAGGGGAAGGAGGACAACTAGAGATAGGCACGACTATTAGAGGAGTGTTAGAAATTCAGCACTTCTTATATGATCTTGCGTACGGATGGTAATCCAGGCCACAGCCCCGGTATCTTACGCCAGAGCTTCTCAAACTAACTGTCCGGCTTTTAATAACCCAAATGGCTTACGCTTCATGCTTCAAACACCGCGCAGCGCAATCATTGTGTGCACTGAAACGAAGTGCCGGACATACCAGTCACACTGAGAAACGGCCGTCGACCCATACACAGGTCGTAAAGATGAGCCTAAATGCCGTGCTCGCCCACAGCCACCATGAAAAGCAACGCCTCATACGCACATAGAAAGCGTGTTACACGTTTTATTTAAAACCGCCATAGAGAAGTGGCAAACCACCATGTATGCAAACTGCATCACGTGATCGCCGATGCGCCATGAGCGGCGAGTAACGCTCTTTGAGGTGCCCTTGAATGTCGTCTGAACCGACTTGAATGAAATGCCATGCAAGTTTGCTTGTTTAAATAAAAAAATGAGTTGACAATGCGGATTAAGCGGGTGCTGGTTTCACTCGTTCTGGCAGCTCGAGGAACATTAAGATGTCTATTACAGAACCCAGTTTGAGAAACCATGCCGCACGCAAACACTCTATTTCTCAATTTCCCCCTATGTTATTCCCTCCTTTTGACAGTTCTAACGTGGGCCAGCCGAGCGGTCAACCTCGTTATCTTTTTTGTCTTTCACCTGTCGTACAGTGCTCGTAAAGTAGCCCGCCCAGTTTTCATTCTGTTGCCAAAATGGAGACGTCTTATAGAAATATTACAACTTATTAGCGAGAGAAAAGAAGGGCGACAAAGAAAGTTAGTTTCACAATGCTGCAAGAGGCACTAAAATGGTCAAGCTGCCTTCAGGACTAAGTCACTGACCATGTCGCCTGGCACGCCGCTATGCTTCTGGAACCAATGGCAGCGAAAGTGCTCGGGATCTCAGCACATAGCTGGAGCCCTGGAGAGGCGACCCGCAGCAGACGCTGTGAGGATAGAGATAACGTACTGCGTGCGACCATCCCGGCAAATCCTGAGATATATTGTATTTGCGTCCACTGTAAGGTCAACGCAAACGCAGCCAGGCAAGCACGCATGTAGTTGCAAGCTGATTTGTCGTTGTTGGCCGATAAGAGACCCATGGCACCCTTCGGGGTTTCAGGGTCAAGCTTTCTCTTGGGAATCACGTGTTTTAACCCTTTAATCCAATGGCGCCATCCTTACGAAGCCTTGCTATCTCCTATCCACCCTTCACGTGCTATGTTGATTACCTCGGAGGACGTTACAAACGTTTGTCGAAGTGGCATCTGATGCTTGTCGTAAAAGTCGTGCCACTCACTCGTATATCACTGTGAGGGATGCTGTCATTATCAGTGGCTTGTTTCGCCATGGTATCTTTACATGAAGGTTGGATAGTGGAGGCAGATAGATGGAGGCGGGAGTGCGCATACCTCGTTGTTCTGTGAAGAATCATTTACACGGCAGAGTCATTATGCAGGAGAAAAAGCAAAGGTTATTATGGTATCTTCATTTTCAACAATTCACTTTTATTGATAATAATTTCGCATTGGATAGTTGCTATTTAACCTTGAATTTGGTCTTAAGCACAAGATATAGTCCGTTGTAAAAAATTGGAGAAACTTTCTTGACAATAATTCATTTCGCATTGGCTAGCCAATCACATTGTTCCTGAGTAAATATTCAGGATTTCTTGTGTTAAAATATAATTAATAAAAATTCCGCAGATCCCACGTACCTGAAAATCGACGTTATGCGAAGAGTGCGGAGCGAAGGTGACTGTGGTGCAATTTTTTAATTGAGCGACACGTCATGAAATATGACGCTAAATGCACGTACAAAGGTTTCACGCACAGGCATAAGTTGAATAGTTGGAAATGTTTATATAAGCAGTAGTTCAATTATGCCAAATTGACTATGCGTATTAGCAACACCAGAAGGGGATATGAAGCACTGATTCTCGCGAGCATGCTGGTCATGGACACTGCTACAAAAATCAACTTCAGCGCATGACAACTAACCACAATTGACTTTAACCCGACGTGACAGCTGTATCAAAGGAGTACATATCTAATGTTTATAAAATCAGGTAGGCAGCACTGCAACTACTATTGACGTTTCACGAAGATTAGCGTCTATTTGAAAAGTAGTTCCGAGAGCTGGTGTTGCTCTGTGGTAAAATGCTTCATTGCCACGCAGAAATCTTGGGTTCGATTCCAGCTCGAACCCTGAAATTTATTATTTGCATTAGTCGAGTCAACGCTACCGACGTCAGGTATTTCTTAACACTCGCGCGTTAAAATTGGCCATGCGTGTTCTCGTCGTTCTTGGTTAGATACTAAATGTCAACCACCTGTGGCACATAACTGCATACCAGCGACACATACCAGCCCTTGTGTATGTGCGACTGTCTGATGGGAAGTGTTTGACGGCGTGCGCGATAGGATAATGACATTAATCTTGTCTTCACAAGTGCGTCATATTCGTCAAATCATCTTACCCTACCATGGTAATTTTGGTTCACGCAAAGTTATAGAGGTGACCACGAGAGCACATTAACGTAAGTGGATAGATAGATAGATAAATAGATAGATGGATAGATAGATAGATAGATAGATGGATAGATAGATAGATAGATAGATAGATAGATAGATACGCTCAAAGTCGCCGTAGTTCACTAAGAAATGCTTCGTATTTAAAATAATTGCAATACTGAATGTGTTTTCTATAAGATGACTTTAAATGTCTATATATATAATTGGTGCGAGATAAGTTAGTTTGATTTATTTCATTCTAAATGTCTATTAATGTTACATGTTTCTTTTCTGACCGCTGCAACGATCAGAATATGCAGGTACAAAGTTCAGCGTGTTAGAATTTATGTATAGTTATTTGAAAGTAAAAGAAATTGTTTAGGAGATCTTGCCCTAATTATTTTTTAACATTGTTACGAAACTTGGCCCAAACGAATTCGTCAACCATATATATATATATATATATATATATATATATATATATATATATATATATATATATGAGATAGATAGAGACTGAACAATGACAAACTAGAAGTATTTCCTCGCGATGTTACCTTTATTAAAGACCTTGCACTAAGAGCACTGTGCCAAACGTTAATTCGATTCGTCCTAGGTGTATTCGACTTTGGTAGAAGTGAAACACTGCCCGTTATGACGAGGACATCGTAGAAACTTAAACATGAATTATATGTTTTCGTTCCACCAAATGAAAAAGCTACAGGGTTCCTCTGAATAATGGAATAAAATTATTTGCGCACTTCACCATCGCCTCCAGAAGCATAAAACTACCGAGGCACGAGAACCTTAATCCGCCGCGCGCATGTTCTTACATATGCGTGCGACAAACTGTAGCCGTACTTGGAGCTCATGAAGTCGCATCATAAGGAGGCTTCACGCAGCTCTTCCAGGCTTTTTCTCTTCTCTGAATGAATTCTCGCTTCAGTCACAGCACTATTGCCGAATAGCATACGTCGCCTTTGCTTCTCACCCGTTAGTAAGGTCCCTGATGAATACGACGCAATGAATTAAAAATTGGCCGATCCCAAGTACAGTGGGAATCGATGATATGTGAAGCACGAATTAGAAATGTTTATATGTCACCTTAAAATCAGAACAACGTTACGATGTAGAGGTAAATGGTGCCGTACATGACATCCGTGTCATGACTATCACGTTCGGATGTGTCGTTCACCTTCGTCATCTATTCACGTCACGTGATACAAAATTTAGCATATGTGGAGCTAGCGAAACGGCTGCGAGCACGCTATGAGCGTGGTATGTTGTCATGTTCTTACATGACACGAGGGTCAGGATTATTATGTTTGTACCAGTGATATATTTAGTCATCCACTGACGTCGTGTAACACTAAATTTGGTATATGTGGAGTTAGCAAAACGACCGCGAGCGCATCATGAAGGGCCACATCTACTCTAATGTAGCGTTGACGTGCGCGCACGCTGGGCACAGCGACGCTATACGTTCACAAGACGCGAGCACTCCATAGTCTGCCGCCAGGTGCGAACAAGGTTCGTCGGCGCAGTCTTTCCTGATATATAATGGTAAGATTGCAACCCCTCCCCATTCAAGTCGATTACGGGCTCTCGAGTAACCGCCTTGAAGGGGGAGAGGGGGTAATCTTGCCACTAATTTCATATAACGCTTTCAGTCACGGTGTCCACATACCAGGACATGAGTTTCCAAGGCACGTCACACGCCACACGTTTCTTCAAATTGCTTGAAACTCAGTGTCTCGAGCAGAAAACAACCGGTCATTTAATTTCATTGTGCTGCGTATTGCTGCAGAGGCTCACTTTTCTGGAGACACTGCCATATTCTACAATCGTTCGACGTGCCGAGATTAAAGACCAACGTGAAAAGTATTTTTCTTCCCCGTCTAAATGAAAACAACCAAAAAGCAAACTATGCATGCATTCCGGGCCTAGCAGTTGGTTATTTTTATGTGAGTACTGAAGCTTACTGGGAGCAACCTAATTAGATAATTCGTTGCACACTCCATTACTTATAATTACTGAAACTCACACAAAACAACACATACATCAATGTTTTGTTGGAATGTATACATTGTACTGAGTGCCTTAGAATCATGACCTGCAAATTTTCCCGCATTTGGGACATTGCATCATAATTCATGACTGAAGAGGATAAGCAACGAATGGTTGTTTTGCTCACCGCGAGATGACGCGAAAAGAGACTGTGGCTTCTCTCGCTGTCGCTTGAACGCGCTGCCAGCAGCTGCCGGATCGAGCAGGCCACACGCTCTCGTGTTCCCTTTCATAAAAACTGAAAGTGTAGAATGGAACCCCCTATCGACGACGCCAGCGCGGCGCATGAAGCTTTCAGAATGAGCAGCCCAGAAGCCAAACTCTAAGATCTTGAGAACATGACAGCGCAAAAACAGCAACCAGAGCGCGATGCCGGGAGCGCCCGAAAGATCACCTTCCTTTCTTCATTCCGTCTTCGATTTCCTCTCTTCATGCTTCTTTTCCTATTGTGAGAGCTCCCTCTGACCAGCTGCCACTTCCTCGGCACTTCTTTTCCCCGATGCTCACCTGATGGTGAAGCGGGAAACTACCCATCATTCCGCTTTTTTCGTATTCACCCCTAACCTTTCTACATTTTTCTCACTTTTGTTCGTAGCCTTCTCAACGTGGTCTTACCTACGCTTCATTCTCGCTCAACCTGCCAGGGACAGGTTCTTAATTCTTCAGCCCTTGTTCATTGTCTCCATCTTACATTTCCTACTTTTTTTTGTGTGGCACAACTCGACGTTTTCCTCATTAATTTGCTGTCTTTCACCAGAAGCATTCCCTACTCCCCAGAGTACGACTGCACGGGCAGTTTTTATTTGAATAGATGGGTGCTGTGCACTGCTTGCAAGGCTAGATGCGGGCAGTGACCAGGATCCTTCGGCATGTCAGTGGCCTGCTCATCACTACCACCGAAATAATGCCGGCTAACGGTGACTCGGCCACTATCTAGCGTGAACTTTACACAATTTACACTCTACGTCACGGCCGGGCCAGACTGCACCTGCGCGCTCCCTTCTTACGGCCTTCGCAACGGGTGTAGTACATGCCTCTCGCCACTCTTTTGAGGGGTGCGCTGTGGCCCTGCCATCTTCCGCCACTCCGTACAGCGCGCGCAACGCCAGCGCATGAGTTCAGGCGCACTTCTCCACTCACCACGCGTTGGAAAACAAGTTGCTTAATCATTGAAGATGCACATATGGTTTATGGAATTGCTCATACCTGATGATGCTGGGCTTGAACCTATGCACCTCTGAAGAGTGCACTTTGCTGGCAGTGTCACAAGCCCCAACATGCGCGCATGATCGTAACCTCCTTGTGACAGAAAGCGGCATACCACACACCCCTTACGAAAACGTCTGGGTACGCTGAATGCTTTTTTCCATCACATTCTAGTTAATGCAAAAGAAACACAGCCTTTTTCTCTCCTTTCTGTGCGCCTGGTGCGATTTTCCTAACGCATGCGTGGTGCTTTCACGATCATTGGCGCACACTATTTCTTCTTTCAGCAATCGCTGCACTTTCTCACATTTTGAATGATGGTGCGACACTTGGAAGCGCAATCGTCCTATCATAGCCTAGTATCGACCCGCCCGATGAGCGTCCTTTTTTATTGTTTGCGTGCAAATACTTGCTGCTTATTATTCAGTGAAAGCGTCTTGTGAAGTTGCAACATAGTTCTCTAAAATATAGTTCTCGAAAAGAGTAGGTGCGCGCACAGCCAGAAATAAGTTTTCTGATGCGGAACTCAGGCACATAGTCTTCATCGGGCAAGTGTCTGCTGCATACGGCTGTCGATGCTGGCTTGTCGTTTGCGATGAGGTTGCCTCTTGCAATATTCTTTTCTCACTTGCCACACATCTCAGTATTGTTTGGGAATCGGTGAGAAGGGAAACCGGGTGTTTTTTTTTTCGAACGGGACTTGCAATACGAAACTACGGCGATCGAGCGGCCGTAACGGACCACAACAGTACACCTTCACGCAGCTAATATATATCCATGTGCGTAATGCGCGAACTGATAGTTGTGCGACTACCTTCTAGACTAAAAAAATTACTGTAGACTGAACACTGACAAAACACCGAATTAAATGCAGCTGTGGTGGGTAAATATGTGAACGAAGCAAGCCATACTACAGATAAAAGTAAATTCTCAACAAACTGCTTGTAGCAATAAGCCACAAGAAAGTTTATACAGATTTTTCAGAAAAACAAGTCTTACTTGCCGAAAGTCAATTTCTATTTCTAAACATGTTGTTGTATGAACTAAAAAGATAGCGCAGAACTCATTTGCACTACAGTTTTAGTTCCGGGGCAAGCGAATTGCGAGCGTAAGCATGCAGCTGCGCACTTCGTTCGCATTCTGCATAGACGTGGCTTGCAGTACAAAGGAATGCAAACGGGCTTGGGGTCTCCGGAATCAATATTTCCAGGTCGTGTTAACACCTGGACAATGCACACCACCACTCTGAGTGCCTGCCGTCTGAAGACTTTATTCATCAGCAAGGGCCCGCTATTTTTTTTACTTTATTTCTCCTTATATGCAGTTTTTTAGGCATTAGATAAACAACACACGTACATGTTTAAAAGAGTTGTCAGGCTGTAGACAGCAGCTATTTGTCCAGAAAACACTGGAAAAATAAAGAAAAATAGAAAATAGCTGAAAAAGGGAAAGCGCTGGTCATTCCGTGAGCGACCTCTCTTAATTGCGATGTAGTTGTCCGACGAGACCAAGAGCGAAATGTGTTTAGTGCTCTCTGATTGCAGAACAGGTGCAGCATTGTTCTTCTACCTCTCTGATCGTTGCTAGTGCTTCATGCCTTCTGAATCATGCCTCTCATTAGCCGATTCTTCCACATTTTCACTGAGTTTAAGCTTGTATTACCCACGAGCATATACATACCTACATTAAGCATCAAGCTGTCTGATAAATTAGTTTTCTTTTAGTAGACGATCATCTCTCTATCGTCGATTTCTTTAACAATCTCTCTCCCCCTCTTCGTCGAGAACCGTTATTCCATGGTTTCACAACGACAAACTCCCCTTGTGCCGTGTGCGTGGCACAGAAGTTACAATATCACGGTCACTGCACCCCTGCCGCCGACGGGTGGCGAAACATAATCAGAAACTCCCCCATTGTATTTGTGACGGGTGAGAAGGCCATGAGGAAAGAAGGCCGTAAGGAAAGTCTAGCCTGGCCGCGCTGATATTTAGTTCTTTCCTAGTTCACGTCAGTCAACGTTCTTCTATTCAGAATTGCTGGCTATCTTTTAAACACAGAGCTGTTAAGGATGAACCTTAAAATCAACAATCTGGAACAGAACGGGGACACTAGTGGATAAAGAACGTTCTCTGTTCATTCTAAAGCTTCCTATTCCTGGGGGTTCCCGAACAGGCCTGTTGCCTTGAGGTGGTTTTCTCTCTTATTGAGCTTGAGGCCGCACTGCTGATAACGCAATTTATTAAAGCATTGTCTGAGTTTTTATGCTTGGATTGCCTTCATGTGCACACTATTATCTCCATTACGCCATTTATTGAGGCTGTCAATGTGAACACTTCACTGACGCCTTTTTCTCCGTCCTTACTATCACCCAATGTTGCTGAAAAAAAAGTAAAAAGCTTAATTTATGCCGTGGTGTTTTTGTGAAGACACTTCTCCTTGGTCATCATCATCATCATAATCATCATCATCAGCCTGACTACACAACTGCAGGACAGAGCCCTCTCCCATGTTCCACCAGTCAACTTGGTGCTGTACTTGCTGCTGCCACTTTATACCTGCAAAATTTCTAATGTCATCTGCCCACCTAAGTTTCTGTCTCCCTCTCACCTGCTTGCCTTCGCTGGGAATGCAATAAGTTACTGTTAACGAGCAGTGGTTATGCTGCCGACATGCTACATGCCTGACCCATGTCCAGCTCTTCTTCTTGGTTTCAACTATAATATCCTCAACCCCGGTTTCTTCCCTGACCCATTATGCCCTTTTCTTGTCTTTCAAGGTTACACCTATCACACCCCTCTTCGGTGAGAGCTAAGTTGGCAAAGCAGTCCTCCTTGTTTCACGGGCATTTCATAACTGATTTAAGCGCACAAAAATAGACCTGTTCAAAAGCTCCTTAACTTGTCTTTTCTGTGGTTACCGTAACGTTGTATCACGAGTCCACTCTCCTCTAGATGCCGTCGATTGGACCGAATTCCGAAGCTGTACGCTTCCCGAAGTTCACCATGTACACTTCGTATTAGAAAGTCGTTCGGTTGACAGCCAAATGGCACTCAATACGCTAATAAGGCCAATATTGGCTGCGTAGAAACTACGCCGCGCGAAGCCGCAAGCCGAATGAGCCATCATTATCGTTCACGTTGCAACACGCATTCGCCGTCTTCGCGCGGAACGTAAATTTTGTGACCGGGCCTCATAGATGTTCAGTGGTGCAATACCTTACGTCTGCATTCATGAAAACTTCGTTGAGTTCACGTTGAACTGTGCAAATGCGGCTTTGCGAAAGAGGGCTGGTTCAAGACTGTACCCTGTTCCGGCTGGCATCGGCAAATGTATGCACCCCATTGCTTCAATACAAGCGTTTTCGAGGCAGCCGACGCTGCATAATGCAGTACTGGAGCCTCGTTCGTGATAAAAGAAAAATGATGACGGCGTACAGCACTGAATGCTGCGGAAGTGTACGATTTCTCCTAACACTTCGTATAAGGCGTGAACAGACGCTAGCATTAGGAAACTCGTGTCGGAATACCGGCTTCCGCGGAAACTGGTAACCGTAATGCCGATCACTTCTACGACTCGGTAATGCTGTGTTTGTTGATACTTTAATAAATATATCCACCACAGTTGTTCAGGCGGTTAAAAAATGTGGGCAACTCAGATAAAGATGCTCTGTTTTTTTTCCCGTTTCCGTCACCTAAGCTTTCGCAATAAAAAAGAGCAGAAAGTAAAAAGCACGCAAACGAAAAACAAACGCACCGTGTACGCGGTGTTTCGACGATGACCATTTGGGAACGTTCTAGAAAGCATGAGGACAGCCAGAGTTGTTGTACCTGCGACGCCATCCAAAGAACCAAACAAAAAAAGACGGAGGATGTGCAACAATAGAGAGCAAAATACAGGAAATCCCTGCAAAGCTGCGTTCACTCCTTCATCACCTGTTTCAAAATAATATATTACCCTTTCTTTTTCTGTAGCGTATTTTCGCAAACATTTTCGGTGATGTCTTTGTTAACCCATTTATTTTTTCGTCGACGTTGCTTATCAAACTTTTCATTCGGCTTCCCTGTTAAGTCGAAGGCTTCACTTCCTGTATTTGATTTTTTTCGCGCTCTAACATCGATCTTACCCATATGAGCGTGTCTCTGTCACCGACAAGACCAGCGCGCCATTCCTCGTCGCGTCGTTTTTTAACCGCATCATCTTCCTCGCCTTTTCTTCTTCTGTGCTTCTTCCATTCTCTCAGCCCAAAGCTTTCGCCACGTGGGCGGGGCCTAATGAGACGCTTCCTCTGAGAGGCAGTTGTTGCGTCAGCAGCTCTTTCACAGAGCACTCCTGATACGACGGAAGTTTGGAGTGAAGAATGGCCAACGCCACAAGCACTATCGAAAACAAGGCTAAAGCAGCAAAACGGGCTTCGATGAATGGTCTGTCACGTACGGTGGTTTCTAATTACTTTTGTGCCACGCTGGACGGCTCTCTTTCAACTGCGCTGGCCTGGAGAGAGTACGTGTTGCTGAATGCCCAAGCGATTTACAATGATCGCAGCTGAAAGGCGAGACAGCCATTGTAGGTTGCTCATGACTAACTACATTGTTAAACTTCAAGGAAAATGAGTTGTTGTACACGGGCAGAACATTAACCCACGAGAGTTTTGATGCGGACGTGGCAGCTTGTGATGTTTTACTTGTTACACTGAAAGCGTCGTATTCGTATGCTGGCCGTGATATCCGCATCTACTTTGGAGGCGAAAACGTTTTTTTTAGAAGAGCCAAATGCCCTTAAACTGAAACTGAGAAAAAAGCACCTTTTCATTCTCACATTATGGTAGGCCCTGCTCAAGAAACATTTTCTCAGTATGTTCCTCTCCTCTTAATACCTCGAATCTGCGACGTGGCTGAAATATACATATATAGCCAATACCATCGCTATTCAGGAGTTAAGCTGGTATGTCGGTCATACAGATTGGAACATTTCATTTGGACTGGAACTATTTCGTTGAATAACTCTAGAACATTTCGAATGTACAGTATAGCAATATTTTGCGATCAAATCAACCTCATTCTTGTGCTTCCGGCGCTGCCGTACTTCACCGCATGGACGTAAGTGTGATTACTCCACTTGAAGAGGGAGTGATCCTTACTGGCAAAATACGCGCTATCCTGGACTATCGGCAGTGTTTCCTTGTTGTTAGAGTCTATTGATGATTGACTGCTTGGTTGTTCCTCAGAGTCTGGGCGCAACCAAATGCCTCGAAAAGTGATTCAGCTTCTTCTTCTTCTTCGTAAGCACGATAGTAAAGCAACTAGTACGCAATTAAAACAGATTGAATGAGACTAAGTTGGTTATTTTGTTCTTGATTGTTGACTCAGTGGTGATTTAATAAATCTAGGCCAGTTTGATTGAATAAATTGAAGCACTTGACTTCTTTTCTATTAGAAACTGCGTCTCTGAGTTGCAGTTACAATAAGGAATTGTCCCATATTAACTCAAAGTGTTTTTGAAGTTAAAGCTACATAGGCGCACTTTACGCTCCCGTAAAATATAGTCCTGTTTTGGTTCTTGCATTTGGTTCTTTGGAAACAAAAACAAAAAAAAACGCCTCATACCTAGGCGCATGCTCTTCAACGAGCTCCACGTAGTCGTAAATTTCGGAGCCTTCAGCTACGGCGCCACTAATAATCACATTGTGGTTTTGGGACGCGTAGAAATAAAAACATATTGTTTTCTGTACACTCGAATTGACATGATTTCATTAATGTGTCGTAAATATTGTTTTGTTTATATTCATTTGTGGTATTTAAAAAAATTTGATTTACCAGAGCGCTTATTTACTCCTACGTGCCATTTTAGAACGAAACAAAAAACAGCGTTTTTTTACCCAAAATTAAATGCAAAAAAACTTCACTCACGTTCAAAGGAGGTGTTCAGGCTGAGCCGTAATGCTGAGATCTTCTGCAACGTACATCTTGTCTGCATTGTGGTTCGAGTAGTTGAGCGATGACGACTTATATTTAAAGCAGCTGATAAATTATACTCTGACAGAAAGTAACCCGTTTCAATATTTCGCCTACTCAGAGCGGTAAAAAAAAACGTACATGTGGGTTTAGGACAGTGCCCTAAAATCTAGTGCGCAACCGTGAAATACGTGTTAGAAATTACATATATTTTATATCTTTGGTTTAGAAGAGTTGGAATAAACTGCACAAATTAGTTTTTAGAATTTATTCTGGCGACGCAGTTTCTTGTTCCGTGCATGCGAAAGAAACACTCTTTCAATTTGTCTTAGTTCTAAAAGAAGATTTGCAAGGCTTCAAAAGCTCAAACTATCAATAGTCGCTATAAAACAGATGATCAGAACTGAGCATTGCGCATTTGTGCTGACACAACGCCATCAGACGTCATACTACACTCATAGTAAAGCAGGTACTCAGAGCATGAAGATTATGAAAGACGTTTAGCAAGACAGGCCATAGACGAACAAACGCTTATCGTAGGATTCTTTTCCCCATCGGTTAATGGTAGTGCCATCATTTTCAACCATCGTGTATCAAACACTCGCCGGAGATTAAGCACATCGTGCAGATGAAAGCGAGCAAATGGACTTCTCTATAGACTGACAAGCGCTAACAAAAGCATAAGCAACTGGCTGAACGAACAACTGTAAGTGCGCTTGTCAACGGAAGCTACAGAAAAACTGTTTCAGATAATTCACTTCCTTCATCTTAGTCCATTCTAGCCGAGCCGAAGAATCGCTCCCTCGTGAATACGGAGACCGGCGTTGCTGAGCAGGCAATTAGTAAGTGTGTAGTATTCGTGACCTGAAAGCGGAACGAAGCGAAACTCACCGCCCCACTTCTTTACTGTTTGCTGTTGCCTGAGAAAGGTGGTTGCTTCTCTTCATCGAGTAATACAACACATTAATGAGCCGTGTCCTAACTGTCCTCAGCTTCATCCGGGCAATATGTTTAGTGCACGTTTGTGGCAAATGCTATTAGAGGATTCAAACATTGCTCGCATTAGAGACTGCTGATGCGGGGCGACGTTTGTTTCCTTCAAGATGAACTGCTTCAAGTACTATATGGATAATTACTGAAGGCGGCAGACGACAATCTTGAGTGGTACTGCCATAAACTATGGCACGCTGCTGCACGTTCTGCATCCCATTGTTGCAGAGACCATAGCTTTCATTAACTATATTTTAAGGTGAAAACACTCAGCGCCTATGTTTCAAGGCCATGTTTGGTTTAATGCATATGATCTCAAAAAAGAGGCGAGCGCGCCAGCTGCACGTGTACTTACTTCACTTCGTCTTTTCGTGGTTCGCGTGAGTAGAAACGTGACATTAATGAATTACTCAACCCAGCGAGCCAAAGGAGAGACCTACGCCTTTCCGACACTAGCTTCGTAAGGCTTCCCTTCACTCGACGCTGTACTACCTGCCAACGCGTGCATGCGGTTTAAGACGCCTAGAAAGGAGCGAATGTTTACGCGTGCTCGGTGTGAACACAAAAGAATAGAAAGCGCGATGAAATGAAATGCAGTGCGGTGAAGAAAACATTATTCAGGTCCGCCGGGGCACGAACTAGCACGTAGCGGGGATAATTTTACGTCGGATAAGAGAGGCCTGGACTATCCGCCACGTCGGGGCCCTGTTGGATACCTAATAGTTGTGTTTTCGAATTCGGAGCGCGTAGCACAGCATCCCACTTGGCCGATGTACCGTGTTCGTCAACCGGTAACACGTGACAGTGCCAGAGCAAGTGGTATAAAATGGCGAAGTCTGAGTAAACCATGCAAGCCTTTGACGTCTGAATTTGGCGATAGACCTTCTGCAAGAGTGCGCGACTGGAATATGCCCCGACCTGCAAGACTCCGGCTGTCAATGCCGGAGGCCTATTCAATTTAATGTGTGGCCACGGATAATTTTGCCTCGTCAGGGAAACGTTCTTTGTTAGTTCGTTGTGCGTGGCTAGGAACCACCAATTGTAAGCGAATTGAAATTATGCAGTCTGAGAAGGCAAAAACGACAAAAAAAATGAAAATTGGCCGCATACCTTCGTGCTTCGCTGCAAAAGACGTTGAAAAACGATAGTCTTGTGTCTGAAGGCGCTGCGTGAAATATGGCGCTGTCTGGCAGTGTTGTGAAGAAACGAAAATTGTTTTAGAACGCAGAGCCACTGGTAGGTGGCAGAACCAGGTCGTTTTAGCTAAAACCCCTGGATTTTTGATTGAAGCGTAGGCGGAAACATCCGATTTTGTGCTCATAGCGTCGCATTGTCAGCGCCACGTAATAAACACTTCAGTCTCTAGAATTATGTATCATGAAATCTCTAAATAAAAAGACACAATTTGTTACACTTACGTATTGATGTTGCGCCTCACATATGCGTAATATTTCATTTTTGATTGACAATGTTCACAAGTACGAACGCAGCCACCAGATCAAGATGGGTCAGCTTTGAGCATGGACTTAAACTTTCGCCAAGTGTCTAAATCATTGGACAGACGGAGAGACAAAGAGATCGACAGACGAAACTTTTTGCGTTGAAGTATCCCATCAATGCCTCCTAGGCGTTGATCCCAAGAAAGACTATGGTCTTTAAAAGAACGATTAAGACGAAGGGGGTGAGGGCACTGGAACGTCGAGACAAAATGACAATGCGTAAAAAATGACGAAAAATCGGCCCCGTATCTGCATGTTTCATTGCAAATGTCGTCGAAAGACGATAGTCCTCAGTCTAGAGAGAGTAAACAAAATGTTTATTTGATGTTCTGCGCGAGAAAATTGGTGAATTGTATTCGGGAGGCGCTGCGTTAGTGTCTCAATCCATGCAGCGAAGGCAAACGAGGTCATCGAGGCAGGAAGGAAGGAAGTATGTTTATTTACAGAAAGGCAGAGAGGTCGGCCTGAGCGATAGTTTGCTCTAGCCTGCTACTCTACACTGGGGGAAGGGAAAGGGGAAAAGAAAGTTTAATGGATGACGATGGTGAGATAGAGAGGTGAGTGTGTAGTGTTCTTTCTAGCTGAGACACATTTTAGAGCCGCGCACATAGTCCAGTTGTTTCTAAAAAGGTAATAACTGCTCTTGTGACCGCAGTTGCACTGTTGGTGTCTGGCCAAGGGCCCAACATGGTCTCATCAGTTAATGACCTACTGCGATATTGTTCAGTAGAAGAAATCAGTGTTTGTCGTTCACGTGCGTATGTTGGGCAGACACAAATTATGTGCTCAAGTGTTTCTGGCACATCACAGTGTTCACAATTAGGACCGGTGTCACTGCGACCGATGATATGTGCGTAACGCCTAGTGTACGCTACACCAAGACGAATGCGGTGGATCATACTTGTGAGTTGCCGTTTCAATTTAGGAGCCATGCGGAACCTCATTTCCGGGTCCCATTTGTGAAGTCGCTGGTGTCGCCGTTCCGGTTTGGTCCAGTGCTGAAGTGTGTAGCCAAGAGCGCTATCTGGCAGTTATCTATGATTGATTTGTGGGGTTTAACGTCCCGAAACCACCATTTGATTATGAGAGACGCCGTAGTGGAGGGCTCCGGAAATTTTGACCACCTGGGGTTCTTTAACGTGCACCCAAATCTGAGTACACGGGCCTACAACATTTCCAATTCCATCGGAATTGCAGCCGCCGCAGCCGGGAATCGAACCCGCGACCTGCGGGTCAGCAGCCCGGTACCTTAGCCACTAGACCACCGTGGCGGGGCGGCAGTTATCTATGAAAACGAAGGAAGGCGTGCGGGATCGTCTTGGAGGCGATAAGGTGTAGAACGCAAAGTGACGGGCAGGTGCCACCACCGTATTGTCTTAGCAAAGCGTCGTAAACAGTTGCCTTTTTGAGCATCGCGCTGCATTGTGAGCGCAGCGTGAAAAACGCTACGGTCCTTACAATTACTTACGTATGGTTTTTCTAGTATAAAGATACACATACAAAATATTGACGTGTTGTTATGGTGCCTCAAATAAGCGCAATAATTGCTTTTCAATTGACAATTGGACAAGTATGAACGCTGAAACTTGAGCAATATTGGTGGGTGCTGTGGATGAGGTTGGCCATTTGGGATACCGTTTGGTGCCATTTGGGGTATCGTTACGGCGGACGGGCGGACAGACAGACAGACAGACAGACAGACAGACAGACAGACAGACAGACAGACAGACCAAAACTTTTGCGTCGAAGTACCCCAAGAAAGACTATCGTGTTTAAAATACAGCGAAACTTCCACTAAGTCCCACAAGGCATGGCCACAACTCAGCTGGCGGGCACGTTTCAACTTCTCATGTTGACCATTTGCGTAGTATGTTCGGGTAGTCATCGTGCGCATGCCCGTTTATAATGAAGCTAACCGTTTTTTTATCCATGGCACAAAGCTAACCTGGAGCGCAACAGCTCTGTTGAAACACAAGTATGTAAATAAAGAGTACAGTATAACGACCAAAAGTGTCATGTTTCTCGTGTCGAGAATGAGAGACGGTGAGTCCCCTCGCGTCCAGTCAGTCGTTTCGGAAGTGGAATCTAAATGATGGCCGGCAAGACTTTCGTCATGCCTTTCTCTTCTCCTTCACCACTTCGGTCTCGCCTATGGGCGAGGAGAGACGGCGTGCATCACCAGAGAGTCGTATGAATGACGCCAGAAAGCCCATAAATAGAGAATGCAGCCGGGTGCCTCACTAGCTCCTAAATCCCTCTTTTTTTTTATTCTTAATGGAGTCACACCTCGCGCGCAACGTGCATTTGTTCCTCCGCTGTGGCAATGACGCCTCTTCATGCAGTCTTGCAAGTAAACGAAATCCAGCGACGACTTGATCGTTCGTAAACGCAATGTGACTCCCCTTCCCTTCAGCTCCTAGTTGGTCCTTTTTCTCCTTCGACTCCGGTATCTGAAATCGTGTATGGAGTGTCGCACTCTCGGGAGCAGTGGCGCTTTTGAGGAAGCAATGAAGGGCTAGTGAAAACAGATCAGAACAAAAGAAACACGCGGGCGTGTCCCATTCCATATAGCATTTGTTGTTGCTCGCTAAGCGAAACGCCTGCGTGAACAATAGCTAGAGTAAGTGCGCCGGAAGAATGCGATTGCCAGACAAATGGATAATACAGAATGTTAATGACCACTTACTGCTGAGAAGAGAGAAGAAGCGAGAATGTAGGATTACTGCATTTCATGTTTTATTTGTATTTTTATACTTTTTCACTCACCCATTTGCGTTTTGCTGTTTCCTGATATTCTCGTAACTTTAAAAAATTTTTTGGGTAGTATGGTATGAAAAACTTTATTAAAAAGATTTTTTGTGTGGTATAATATTATAAACGAGGAGCTATAAAGTAAAAATTCTCGCTATGTTATATAATCCGAAAAAAGTCAACGATTCAAATTAAATGAAGAAAACGCACCTCATATGAAGATCCGTTCAATTAACACATGGCAGACACATGATCTTTGTAATCGCAGAACCGAGATGCCTACAGTATGCCTAGCCCTTAGCGTTAATGCGATAAACTAAAGGGGGGAAATCATACAGTCACAGTTTACGCAAAAGTGGCTCATTGTTGATCTGACGAGCCTCCAAAGTTTGCTCATGCTGACGTTCTTTCTTGGAAAGCGAGTGATGCTTAGACAGGTAGGTAAAAAATTCAATATTCCTTTTGAAAAAAAAATGGGGTCAGGGAATAGAGATGGGAGAATTAGCTGCACATTGTACCTCTCCACAACCCTCTCTGCCCAACCTGGAGTAACCTCCTGGGCGTCAGATTTCAAGCTGCACCAGGCAGCCTCCCACTGCTTCTCATTACTTAATACGTTTCGAAGTAACGAGGGAGTGAGTCCTTAGGGCAACCCCACTTGATATGATTAAGATTAGCTTATTTCTTTTATGACTCTCCCGGCTAAACGAGATACAAGTGCAAAATCGAAAAGCTGCGCAGGCAAATCATGTTAAACCTTCCCGCAGGCATCAAGCTAGTTAATATGTTATTATTTGTAATATCTTATAAACTATGATACAAAATGTGCGATGAAGCGATAGCTGCGCACTTGTACAACGTGAACATGCCACCCCAAGAACTTCACGAATAAACGCAGTAATAAAGAAGATAGAGCAACAACCCACTCCTGCTAGTGTTGGTTCCTTGCTCACCCTTCCCACACTATCTCGGCAGCCAATACGGGTGGATGTAACCCGCTGTCGTGAATGGGTTCACTTCAGTGATGTCACTTGACGTCAGAGACTACGTCATGCGAACGCAGTCATCGACCGAGCAAGGTTTTCTCCACGCAACTATAGTGCATAGGATATACTTACACATTCTATACACTATAACGTAACGTTCGTGTCCGACCACCGTCAAGGTCATCGTAGCAGTGGCACGGTGAAGAAGCGTGGTAAGTTCGCGGCCCGAACAGCATCACCCAAGAGCCAAAGTGCCATTCCGCAGTGCAGAGTAGCAGTCAATGAAGCCAGTGATGCGTAAAGTTGCCCAGGGGTGAGATTCCATTACTGCGCGTAAGAGGAGGGCTGGGCAGACGATGGAGAGGGTGCAGGAGTGGTTTTCCGAAATGGGGCGTCTGATGTCATCGTTACGGCTTTCTGAACAAACTCCTGAACTCATTTGATTGATATGGGAGGTTTAACGTCCCAAAACCACCACATGGTTATGAGAGAGGCCATAGGGGAGGGCTCCGGAAATTTCGACCACCTGGGACTCTTTAATGTGCCCCCAAATCTGAGAACACGGGCCTACAACATTCCCGCCTCCATCGGAAATGCAACCACCGCAGCCGGGATTCGATCCCGCGACCTGCGCGTCAGCAGCCGAGTACCTTGGCCGCTAGACCACCGCGGCGTGGCATCCCGAACTCATTTATTAAATGTCGTAAAAAATTATGAACCAACTCCCGAAGGAAACCTTGATGATATGCGAAGCAGCAGCGGTGCGCACGGCATTGACCCGGTTCAAACGGGTGTTGACGCGGGTGCTGGAAGAACGGTTTGAAGCGAAACTGGGTGAGCGTTTACTCGATTAACCATTTGGACAGTTTCGGTTTTGTGTAAGTTTCATTGCAGATAAACGAGCCGAAGGAGTGTTTTCACTCGCGGTGCAGTCGAGCGTTGCGAGTAGTGGAGAGGGTGAAGTGAGAGAGAAGTGTCTTGTGAGTGGGCGGAGGAGGCAGCCGGTGCAGGCGCTGCGGCGAGCGTGCTGCGGGGGAGGTAGAGAGGGACGTCAGCACGTGCCTGCGAGAAAAGCTTGCGAGAGTAGCGTGACGTCAACGTTTAGCTGTGGCGTAACCTACTTGGCACCACTCCAACACCTGCGGCGAAGGAAACGCGTTGTGGCTTCTTCGCTCGGACGTACGTTCGTATGGCGTTACACACTTGATTCAAAGAGCTGCTTCGCATCTAAAAACCGGAGTCTGTTTTCTGATCCTTCAAGGTTGTGCATGAAAAGTCAAGCGTTCGCATTATGTCAGAAATGATGATTCATGTTGCGAAAGGGTGAATGCCGCGAAAGGATCAAGCCCCAGACTCTTTAAGCGGAAAACTGAAGCAGCATACACAAACTTCACAAAGAGGTTTGTTGACTGGCATTTCACATTTGGTTTCACGGTGTGTCATCGGCTATGGTAAAATAATTTACGTCACTTCAAAGAGCTCAGATGGTAATCTACTTTCACAGAGTCCTTACAGATTACAATTTGTTATTGAAGTAAAATGCGATACAATCCGTCCACTAATTCGTACAATACTGCGACCATGCCCCCGCAGGAGAACTTGTTTTCCTAAGTCTACCCCTTTTAAAATTTGGCCTTGTATATTATGGGTATCATTGCACCTTACCAAATTACCTTTTAGGTTCAGCGGTTAGGGGCAATACTTCCTATCACAGCATGATGACACTCATGTACTGCAATGGCCCTTAGACTCTATACATTTTTCATACGCCACATATTGTTTATGTACCTACATAGTGCTTGTGATTGTTATTTGTTTTCATCCCGGCTGCGGCGGCTGCACTTCCGATGGTGGCGGAAATGTTGTAGGCCCGCGTGCTGAGATTTGGGTGCACGTTAAAGAACCCCAGGTGGTCGAAATTTCCGGAGCCCTGCACTACGGCGTCTCTCATAATCATATCGTGGTTTTGGGACGTTAAACACCATATATCAATCAATTGTTATTTTTTTCCTGTTATTCTAGCATTTTAGTGATTATTCTAATATTTGCGTGTTTCATAATGACTGCTATCTCATTCATGTTATAGGCGGATCTAACTTTGCCTATCTTACACTCTTTTCATGTGTAAAAGAGTAAAAAAAGTATCCAATAAAACGTGTCACATACGACGTACTATACAATTTATCCGACCATGCCCTTTACATGACATAAAAATGTCACATATGATTGAAACAGAAATACGGCGCATGTACGTATACAAATGTCAGTACTATTTCATCCTAATATTCCCGATTTCTTTCTCTGGCATCCTTTGTGAACCAAGGACAGGGGCTAGAAAGAACGCGCACTCGCAATCCAGCAGCGCTTAAGCTTATTGTTCTCGCAGATGTCACGCACTCGCAGGACTAAACATAGGAATCGGAAAAGAATGCGGACATTACCGCGCCACTCGGTCCATAACTGACGACTACGCCAACAACATCGCCAGACATTCGCCACACCTGGTAGTGAATGGAGCGTATAAAAGCCAGAACCGAAGCCCCCTCCTTGTCGCTACCTCAATAGATCTCTGCCTAAGTCACTTCGTCGCATGAAAGATTGAAGCCCGTATATCTGAGAATTCCGCCACTTGTAACATCCAAAAACAAACGGAAAGCGGATCCCCTAATGAGGCCGATAGACCACACAAAAAGCGAGTGCAAGCAGCTTTCTTCGGCCAGCCTCGGCGCTCCCAATTCGCGTACTTTTTATACTGAGTTGGTGTACACGGGAAGCAACCTGCATAAGAGTGGTCCCTTCCCATAAAGCCAATAATAACGCGCACCCTAACAGAGGAGAAGGCGGGAAGGCAATACCGCCATTTACGCCACCCCACCCGCCGACCTCGTCAGTTGCGAATCGGAATGCTTGGATCGGGAGTCGGTGACGGTTAGCGACGGAGCATATGTACGTGGAAGAGGCAGAAACCCAACCGCTCTCAGGTGGTCTTGCAGGCGAGCTGAATTATCTAAGAAGCTCCTTCAAGATATTTTCCTTTTTCTTTTCTCGGACGTGATCGGGCAGGAAAAAAAGAAAAGAACTTTCACTGCAGCAGAAGAGGCAGATAGGTCCGCTGACTGCGGCTCACCGCTAACCAAATGCTGAGCATGTTGCCGTCTAATGTAAGATGCCAGCCATTGAGTAAAAATATGACGGGGAAAAAGTACGGGAAACGGGACAGTAAGATAAAAAAAGTTATTATCAATCGTGGCAGTCGAGATGTGGCGGTTTGACAACTGAGGAAACTAAATACCTACGCGAGACCTGACTTGAATTTTCGAGTAGAAACGATGAGATTATAAAAACGATTTCCGTGTGAATTCAATGAACAAGCAAGCACAGCTCCGGGCCGAATAGCAGAACGTAGGGGAGGCCTTCGCCCTGCAGTAGGCGTAGTCGGTCTCTTGATGATGATGATGATGATTATGATGATAATTATGATAGAAAAGATAGAGCTCATACATTTGATTTCCCGCTTCCGACCACAGAGTGTTTCAGTACATGTACGGTGCACACAAATGTCAACGGCCGTGCACTCCTCGGCATGAATGACCTGGCTTCTTCTTAGCGACTCGTTTTTTTTTATTCAGCGGCCACGTTAGCGAGAAGAACAACTCGCGGTCTTTCAATTCCACCTTCCTCGCCGTCTACAAATGGCGGGAGCGTCTGCCACTGGCGGCTCGCGTTGCGCCACTGCGTGACAGCCACAGACGACAGCCCGTCCAGCAGCAGCATCAACGCTGCAGGCTTTCCTGCGCAATCCACTAGCAACCGCGGCCAAGTTTTCGGTCCAGGCGCGTAGCCTCAACAAAGGGCGTCGATCACTTCTTGGGGCAACCGCGTGCGCACGTAAAGGCTGCTGTCGTCACCAGTGATGCCAGCCAGCTCGCTTTTTCCGCTCTCTCGATATTCGAACCATGGACACACGCGGCGATGGATAACAAAATTTATATTTTTTTTCTTGTAGCGTTTATCTTGGTCGCTTGCAAAGAGAAGCGACAGAAAGCTAGCTGAGCGTGCTAACTTGCTAGTTCTACTTCTACGATTGCAGCTTTTTAGTGCACTACTGTGCTACTTACTCATCGACATTTATTCCCAAACGACTTATCCGGTACTCCGTTTCATATAGGGTAGCCTTTTGCGCATCGACTTCTTAGTTGTTTCTCATTTCTCATTACACTGCTGCAAAAAGACTACATATGAACCCGATTCACAAGAAAGAAATTCCTAAGCCATCTCTGGCGTTGGCACTGCCCAGCCCCTGTCGGTTGAACTATGTCGACGCCTGTAAATCACGTGTGTGTGTGTGTGTGTGTGTGTGTGTGTGTGTGTGTGTGTGTGTGTGTGTGTGTGTGTGTGTGTGTGTGTGTGTGTGTGTGTGTGTGTGTGTGTGTGTGTGTGTGTGTGTGTGTGTGTGTGTGTGTGTGTGTGTGTGTGTGACCTTCCACTTTAAACGCAAGTGCAGCTTGGTGCAATGTCGCTAGATTCTGTCGTTTATATCGCAGATCAACATTACATTTAAAATATATTAGGTTACTAAGAAGTGAGAATCAGGCGGATTATTCTTGCGCACACAGGCCCTCGGTAACAGATCGGTTTGTTCATCCAGTGTAGCAACACAAGTATGACAGAGTTGCACGCCGGTACTACCAGTGAGACATCTTTCATTGCTCTCAAAATAAACAGGTGTGTGTGTGTGTGTGTGTGTATGTGTGTGTGTGTGTGTGTGTGTGTGTGTGTGTGTGTGTGTGTGTGTGTGTGTGTGTGTGTGTGTGTGTGTGTGTGTGTGTGTGTGTGTGTGTGTGTGTGTGTGTGTGTGTGTGTGTGTGTGTGTGTGTGTGTGTGTGTGTGTGTGTGTGTGTGTGTGTGTACACGCGCGGGTCCACCCGCCACGGCATTACCTAAGCAAAAAACTTGTTTGTTGCACGTGTCACATCCACAAGAATACCTCACTGCCGTTCGTGTAACATGCAGCGTTGTACGGTAACCCCTTGTGTTTGCATATAGAACTGCGCCCTAGCGGAGTGTGGAGGTGCCATTCCGTTTCACATCTTCGTCCTCTTCAGTTCACTCGCATGTTTTCGATTCCGCGCTAGTACCGAGGACTCACCCTCTGTCACTCCTTCTGTCTCCTCTGATTCCAAGGGAAATCGCCATTTCACTCGCTTGCCGGACGAGCAACATGTCTAGGAGGCACCTATGTTTGTCCGTGTTCCTGGGTGAGCGTGTGGGGCGACGGAAGAGATTGCATCAGCGTCATTCCGACCGAGCTAAGGCGGGCCTAGGAAACTCCCGTGCCTCAGCCTGTCGTGCGCGCAGGTGCGTGAACTCACGCGCGCATCCGCAAACAAGGTGGTTCGACGGTGATGCGTGGAGAGAAGGTAGAGCGCTGAAGGGAGCGCCGCGTTGTTCCGTAACGCTCTGCTATACACAGAGGCAGGCAACGTCAGGAAAGCTCTCCTCTTCCGTAATGGGTTCTTCGATTGGCAAATATCCCGGGTAATGGTTGTAACTCTGGGCCTTCTACGTGGACGGCACCATCGGAATTTAATTACAAACTGTGGTGACGAGGAGCCAAAAGAAGAAAGACTTGAACGAGAGAGAGAGAGAGTAAAACTTTATTGAAGGGGAAAGGGAGAGGGGCGTTTTAGAGCCTTTATGGTTGGGGCCCTACGTCCAGGGCTCCACTGGCCTTAGCCGCCCGCCGGACTTGATCCAGTAGTGCGAGCTGCACTCCTGGGTCCGAGCTAGCGAGGTGTGCCTCCCACTGCTCCATACTAGGTGTTAGAGGTTCGCCGAGAAAATTGGTTATGTCGCTTGGTTTACGATCGCACCCCCACGATATGTGGTAGAGAGTCGGTCTTCCGCCGCACCACGGACATACAGCCGGGTAAAGAGTTGGATGTATCGCGTGTAACTTCAGTAGGTGCGGAAATACATCCGTTTGAATTTTTCTAAGGTCAGTGGCCTCTTCCCCATTAAGGGATCTGTGAGGTGTTCCACATGTTTGACGCGTGAAGCGCTGGTGAGCTAGAATCTCCCTAGGTAAAATTGGCATGGTCAATGAAAGAGATGGATTCTCCGCTCGGTTACAAAACGCACGAGCTAGAGCGTCCGCCCTTTCATTGCCTTCGAGACCTGCGTGTCCCGGGCACCAGATCAAGCGATGGTGGTGAGTGAGTTTGGATCCTAGCAGCCTCAGCCCCATTGCTGGAAGGCGGCCCCTTAAAAAGAGCCGGCAGGCTTCCTGGGAGTCGGATAAAATAACTGATGGCTCCCCTCTACGCTCCTGAAACCTTAAGGCTAAGGCTATGGCCATCGTCTCCGCCTTTGTAGCCGAGGTCGTGCGTACGGAGGCACTCGTTAGCAGCGTCATGTTGTTATCGACAACAGTAATTATGTGTCTCTGCCAATCGAAACTGGCCGCATCGACGTACGCGACATTGGAAGCTGAGCCGAATTGCTTTCGAAGCCAGTTTACCCTCGCAGTACGTCGCTCAGCGTGAAAGTCGTGATGCATATTTTTGGGCACCGGTGCGATTGAGATTCGCCTGCGAACCTCTTGGGCTACGTCGACCAGCTCCTCATCAATGTGCTGTGGGTGGGGCGAAATTCCTATTCTAGTGAGTATCGCCCTGCCTGCTGAAGTTTCACTTAGACGATTCCTCTGAGACATGAGGACTGCGGCACTGAGCTCAGCATAAGTGTTATGTATACCGAGAGCTAGGAGCCGCTCGGTCGGTGTGCTGGTGGGTAGACCAAGTGCTGCCTTAAAAGCGCTTCTAATGAGCACATCCACCTGGCTCTCCTCACTTCTGTCGAGTGAGTGGTACGGTAGGCCATACGTCACTCTGCTCAAAACTAAGGCCTGGACAAGCCGGAGAGTATCCTTTTCTTTCATGCCTTTTTTATGATAAGTGATGCGACGGATCATTCTAGCTATCTGTTTAACCGTAGTCTTTAAGGTGGTTATCGTGTGACTGGCTTTGCCATTGCTTTGGACCCAGAAGCCAAGTATACGGGCCTGAGTAACCTCGGCTATGGCATGGCCGTCTACCTGTAAGTTTATGTTACCGTTACTTTTGTAATACTTACTGTGTATTCTTATGAGTTCAGATTTTTCAGGCGCACAGCTCAGCCCACTATTTCTTGCGAACTCTGCCACAGCTGTCGCAGCAGCCTGGAGGGTCTGCTCTTTCAGCGCCAGTGAACCCTTCGTAGCCCAGAGTGTGATGTCGTCCGCATACAATGTATATCCAAGGTGCGGGATTGCTTCGAGCTCGTGAGCAAGTCTGCGCATAGCTATGTTAAAGAGCAAGGGGGAGATGACTGCCCCTTGCGGTGTGCCTTTATTTGGCATCGAGAACGGCACCGACCTCGTGTCGCCTATCCCAATAGTTGCCGTCCGCCCAGAGAGGAAGGATTTAATGTAGTTAAATGTACGCTTTCCGCAGCCGATTGTGTTGAGTTCAGAGAGAATGGCCTCGTGCGAAACATTATCAAAGGCCCCTTTGAGGTCGAGGGCCAAGACCAAATGTTCGCCTCCCCTGGGTACGCAACTCATGACCTCTTCTTTTAAAAGGAGGAAGGCATCCTGGGTTGAGAGTCCGGAGCGAAAACCAATCATGGTAGCGGGAAACAGATTTTCTTTTTCAATGTAATTTTGAAGCCGTGTCTGTACTACTCGCTCGTAGAGCTTGCCCATGCACGAAGTAAGCGAAATGGGCCGCAGGGCTCCGAGCGATGGTGCTTTACCGGGCTTTGGTATAGTTATTATTTTGGCTTCCTTCCACTCCGGAGGAACGTGACCTTGGGACCAGCAGTGGTCGTTAAGAAATTGCGTTATCTGCTCAAGAACCTCAGTGCTGAGGTTTCTTATCATAGCGTTTGTTATACCATCCGACCCCGGCGCAGAGTTCCGATTGGCTGCCTGGGCTGCCGCGAAAACCTCTTCTTTCGTGATTGCGGCGTCTAATGTGGCATTCTCGCTGCCGATGTACTCTAATGTACATGGCGGAACCACATCAGTACCGATATAACGGTCTTTAAGCGCCTGGATCAACTCTCCGTCGGTGCCGGGGTAGCTGTGTACTATTCTTTGAAGAATGCGGTTCATGGAGGACTTAGATTTGTCCGGCTCCAGCATGGACCTCAGTATCGCCCACGTCTGGCTAGTCCCTAGTGTACCGCGGAGAGAACCGCAAAACTGCACCCAACCATCGGTGGCAAGTTTCGTTGCGTATTCATTCGCTTCCTCCGACAGAGCAGCGATTCGCCTGTAGAGGCAGCGGTTGAGGCGTTGTTTTTTCCATCTCTTGATCAGGCGTCGCCTACTATCCCACATGTGCAATAGGTGCCGGTCTATCGCAGGCGCCTCAACTGTGCGCGCTATTTTCTTAGAGGTGGCATCATGCGTTTCTCGAATGAAAGCAACCCACCCACTGACATCACAGGGCGTTTGCTCCGGCAGAGGGCGCTTTCGAAAGGTCACCCAGTCTGTCATCACAACGTCCCCAGCGACACGACGAACTTTTGGTGATGCTATAGAGGTGCTAAGAATATAATGGTCACTACCAAGGTTTTCATCGAGGTTTGACCACGTGGCATTTTTAATGTTGAAGGTGAAGGTCAAATCAGGGTACGTGTCCCTGCTAATGCTATTACCAAGCCTGGTGGGTGCTGTTGGCAGAGTGATAAGGGTAAAACCTAATTTAGACGTGGTGTTCTCTAATAACACTCCCTTGGGTGAATCCCGGACGTAGCCCCAAGCGGTGCTCGGAGCATTAAAGTCGCCCACCACCACTAATTGATCTCTGGTGCCAACGGCTCGAACTGCCTCGTTTAGGAGTGGGCCGAAGTCGTCATTCCGGTTTTTGGGAGGACTGTATATGTTTAAAATTTTCGTTCGTACTTTTCCTCGTTTTTGTGGGAAGACATCGATAATTTGGTGATTAATGTCAGTCTGATCGTAATGGTCTAGCGCAACTGTCATGAAGTTACTCACCAGCGCTGCAACGCGGGGGTATTTTGGATCGTATAATGTGTAATATCCCTGCAATTTGACGGGACGGTTCCCAACTTCTTGCAGGCATATTACATCAGGTGGGATTAGTGCCGAATGGATGTAATTCTGCAATGCCGCCGCTCGTTTGTGGAACGTGCGACAATTCCACTGCCAGATTTCTAGGTGGTCGGAGTTTTGCGTGGAATTAGTTCGCGCCATGGTGACTACTGCCTTTATTGGGGGGTGTCTGCTTTCTCCGTGATTCGACGGTCCTTCGGTAGTGGACTGCTCGCGGAGGTAACACTGACCCGCTTGTTGATGGCACGCTGAATGCCTACAACTGAGTCATTAACGTATCGTCTTTGTTGTTCCGTTTCTGCTGCAAACTCTTTCCTGTACTCCGAAAACATTTGATGCATTTGCTGCATCATCTGCTCTCGGAGTTCAGACGCTGCTCGTTGCTGTTGTGATTGGAGTTCTCGCATTAAGTTTCGCAAGCTCTGCAACTGTTCCCCCATCTGTAACTGGCTAACGTGGGCCTCCTCGCTAAACCTCTGAGGTATGTCTACTTTCGCCGTTCCTCCCTCCAAAGAGTGGGCTACGGTTGCCCTGGAGATAGCATGAGTGGCGTTGTTGTTCGCCTCTAAGGCGTTAAGCCTGGCTTCAAGTTTGGTTTCTAAAGATGATATGATTTTGTGGAACTCCCGGCGTTCCTCCTTAATCTGGCATCGAAGTTTCTCGTTTTCTAAAGCAAGCTGCTTATTCTCGGCAACCATTTTCTGATATTCGGGATTCTCAGTTAAGGGAGCAGATGGAGACACAATCCTCGTCCAGCTCACCGTGTTTGCTGGCTGGCAGGCGGCTGCCTCCGTCCCCTCTTTGGGCGGCGTCAAGATTTGTACCAGCGCTTTCTTCTTCTGCTGCTGATGCTGCTGCTGTTGCTGCTGCTGCTGTTGCTGTTGCTGTTGCTGCTGTTGCTGCTGCTGCTGCTGTTGTTGTTGCTGCTGCTGTTGCTGCTGTTGGTGCTGCTGCTGATGCGGCTGTTTGTTGAGTCGTTTTCTGGACGCAGACTGGGCTCGACCCTTTGAGGAAGCCCGTGACTTGGATCTTGAACGTGAGCGTGATTCCACTGACGAGTCCCGCTCGGAGCTGAACCAGCGTGGATGGTGCCTCCGTTTTGGCTGATCCACTCGGGACCTCCTAGGCGGAACGTGTTTAAGCTTCTTCTTGCACATTTTGTCACCTGTCATATGGTCCTCACCACATATCACGCACTTAGGGGTACACGCGTGTCCTTGTGCGGGTTCACGTGTTCCACACGTGGAGCATACATTGGCGTCGGGCGTTGGGCACACGTCAGTTCGATGCCCTGTGGAGTGGCATACCTTGCAAGCCTGCCTCGTAGGCTTGTGGGGATAACAGATGGCTTCCGCTCCCATGAAATAGACGCACCTAGGCAGTGTGCTGCCCGTGAAGGTAATGATGGCGGTCTTCGTAGATCCGAGCATGCGTGCCCGCTCAATCTTGACCCCCTGTGTTCTCACACGGAGATTCGCCATGAGTTCTGCTTGAGAAGTCCCCGACGGAATACCATGGACTATGCCTCGTAGGACGTCCTCAGGATCCGCCACATACGAGTTGAATGAGTGCACTCGTCCCCTGATATTCAGATGCGTGATCTCTCGCAGCTCTTTGGCTACATGCTCGTGGGGCGTCGATACGATGATAATATTCGAGCCCGGGTGGACGCGCAGCATGAAGCTACCACCGTCGAAGTGTCGGTGGCAAGCGTCTATTACAGCGGTGGAAAGTTCATAGCCGAGTATGTCTTTTACGGCGAGGCCTTTGTGAGGCCTAAGGATGATCTTTATGTCGTCCTTTGGCAGGGGCGGGAGCGGACGGCGACTTCTCGTACGACGTCGGCGCTTCACCTGACTTCCCTGCTTCGGTGGGCTGCTTGACGAGGCGTTGCACTCCACAGCTTCTGACGCGTTTTTCTGGTTTTTCTTCTGGTTCTTCTTTTGCCGGCGTGTCAAAACCGTGTGCCAGCCATCCTCCGTCCATGCGGCACCATCGTGGCGTTCCCCTGCAGACACATTGTCGACTTCTTCGGACGAACCCTGCGGTGACCAGGTCTGAACGTCCATTTGAGTGGTTTCTGTAGCAGACTCCTCATCTGTGTGAACCAGTGGCTGCTCCTGAGGAGACCTCGGTGTTTCCTGAAGAGCGTCCATCCGCCGACGCTTGAGACGCGGCCACGACGCAGAAGCCGCTATGCGGCGGTGCGTCTGGCCGGGCGCGACGGTCGCTGCCTCGAAGTTTTCAGCTTGCAGAAAACCGAAAAACAGCCACTCACCGCTGAAATTCGACGTTCACTGTTCGCTGTACTTTCACGAATCCGATGCACTTCAAACAACCAGAAATCGCCGAAAAACCATAGAAAATCTGCGGAGCCGATGCGACGCGCGTCCGCACACCGTGGCCCCCTGGCGGCCGAACCAGCCTGTCAGCCGACTTGAACGAAGTTGTTGAAAGAGTAAGAAGGTGTTGCTAAGGGCAGAGGAAGGCCACGTGTTGTTGAATAATAGCAGTAGCAATAAATGCACGCACAAGGCAGAGAAAAGGAGTGATCCGACTTGAGCCTCTTTGTTTTAGAATAAGTTTTTTTTAAAGGGCTGAGCCCGTGTCTCAGATACTATGTAGCAGCATACCGACGTCTTCTCCTTGTTTTGTGATGATCCAACGCTTTTTCCTAAGCTGCTCATACTCGATTTATCATTCCGCTACTGGCGCCGGCGAGAGATGGCCGGGAGAGAGCGGAGACAAAGTTGTACCCGTTTTGGCGTTGTCTCTCGGCTGGAGTACAGTAAGTCAGCGGTGGCGGTGGCTCCCATTTTGGCTGAATTTTCCAGCTTATCAATCGATTTCATACAGCGAGAGGCAACGACGTGAATGGAGAAAAGTGTTTGTATTCTTTATCCTACTAAACGAAAACTCCAACGGGTTTTCTTTCTGTTTTTCCGTGTGCCTGCTACTTCCTGTCTTCAATCACTCCGCTTTCGTCAACTTAGCCACTTCAGAACAGATCGTTGTATATGCAGGAACATTGATCTTGGTTCGTAGCACTGTAGAGATCAGCAGTGGTGTGATTTTCTGTGTGAGTATACTCTAAGCTTTCTTCCGTCCTCTCTGTTTCTCTGTCTCTCTCTTCTCCCACTCTCTCACGTTCTACTCATTTTCACTTAATAAAAACTGTATGGAGTACGCCATGAGGGTTTAAATTATTCATTCTTACTAGAGCAAACATAAGCATTCTGTGGTTTGTTTTTTTTTCTTTTTTTTTTGCCTGGCGAGTGGTGACAGTTTTCAGCTGAAAAGCTGTTAAAGGTCGAGGTAAAACGTTTGACAGAAAAAAAAAGCAATAATCATTATGAACAAGTGTGCGCCACAAAAGTAGGACCAGTCTCACTACAAACCACTGAAAATGAAAAAAGCCTCGCTTCGTTCCTGCAGCATGCCCTAGAAACATGCCCAAAAATCGACATTCACTTGCACAAACAAATAGACAAACAAGCAAACGAAGAAAAAATCTAGCAAATATTCAAACAAGCACGCAAACAAGCAAACTTACCTCATGCTGTTTCATGTCTCTATATACTTGGATATCCATGCAATCACAGCGTTTTTGTTTTGTTTGGCTTGTTTTCATTGTTGTTGCTCGAGCATTTTCCTACTATGTCAGTGCTCCAAAACCGGCTCTCAGGAATCCATATCATAATTTAAACTTTTATGCCAACTCTGGCTCTCGTGTTGAGGCGAATTCACGCTATACGTGCTTGTTAAGGTGAGGGCTCACTTTGAATTGAATACACAAGTTATAACAGATCTTAGCGCTTCGTACATGTGTACATTACATCGAAGTGGTCTGACGAAACGCACCTATAATGATCAAACAATGCACTTTCCGCTGAAAAGCTGTAGTTTGGGATGAACACCTTATGAACTCTCGCCGTTGATTTTTTTCCCCTTCACCTGCAATCCGAAACCATGTCTATATAGCGAGCGTAAGTGCTGTTCTATTCATGTGCTTTCCACGCGACAAACCTACACGCCGAGGCGATGTATCAAATTACGTATGCGCTGAAGCGTAGGTGCAAGTTGCGAATTCGAGGGTCAAAATGATATGCGATATTCTAAAGGCACATCTCGCCTTACAGAAATATCACACTTGAGCTAAAGCTCTGCAGCAGACCTGCTTCGACGACGAACCATGAGCAGCGCTCATGTGCGACGGCTGAGATATGTGGCACGTACACATCAAGTCACAAATGTTTTAAGACGAGTGCGAACTAGCTCTTTTCTATGAATGGGGCTTCTCACTTAATCAACGCCTATGCACTTCAAAGTGTCTATAATGCGGTGGGACTTTGAATGCGACACTGTATGCATAGAATTGAAATAGGGAGTAGGGGTACAGTACAGTAGAACTCAAGGCCTACATTTGCGAAGCCTTCCTTCACGATAAGTACCAACCAATATGCTCAACAGACTGATATGTCTGTCTTGTGTAGGGGTAAGACTTTTCTGTCACGAAGAATTTAAATCTAAGAGCGTTTTGCAATAACGTTTTTTTTGTATGGTGGTACGATGGGCAAAGTTCTTTGCAATACACGGCACTCCATCGCACAGCTTTCTATTCATTGAATGTACAGTCAATTCAGCTGTCGTGACACTCACAGTCACCATAATTGTGCAAATGATTACCTTGCGGAATCAACAACGTTAAAAAACTCCTGTCCGCGAAAGAGCCCCACCATCACGATTTGAGAAAGATTGTTCTGCGGCTGTTCTTCAAAATAAAACTGATTAGAAAAAGAGATCAGGTTAAACTGAAGTAAAACTATTATCTTGTTTTTGACAAAGCTTGCCGCGTTACGTGGTTGAATCGGAAATAGAATATGTACGCTGTAGCAGGTCACATGACGTCGTACTATAGACACACTAAAGGTGAAACAAGACTTGCGAGAAAAAAGCGTAATGGCGGGAATACTACGGAGTTAGTTTTTACACGCAGACCATGAAGAAGCGGTGGAGCTACAACTTGCGAAGAACGGGAGAACATTATTGTGGTTTCACAAAGTACGTACGGCATTGAATGAATCAGTCACCGATGCACGTTATCTATCTATCTATCTATCTATCTATCTATCTATCTATCTATCTATCTATCTATCTATCTATCTATCTATCTATCTATCTATCTATCTATCTATCTATCTATCTATCTATCTATCTATCTATCTATCTATCTATCTATCTATCTATCTATCTATCTATCTATCTATTTTTCTATCTATCTATCTATCTATCTATCTATCTATTTATCTATCTATCTATCTTTCTATCTTTCTATCTAACTATCTAACTATCTAACTATCTATCTATCTATCTATCTATCTATCTATCTATCTATCTATCTATCTATCTATCTATCTATCTATCTATCTTTTTGAGGTGAGGGGGCACTCGGCTGATGCGAGGTAATTATGGTCTTTCTTTTGCTAGAACACCACTTAAAAAAAGACAAAAAGACAAATCGGCTCGACAATTGCTACGCTCGGCAAGCCACGTGAAAACGATGGTCAACCGCCCTATGCAAACACGGCTTCTCTGCCGCCTTTGCAATCTATATTTTAATAACACGTCCAAAAAGTACACGGCTCTCTTGTTTCTTTATTTCTCCCTCCTTTTGCCACCGCCGTTGAGCTGCTGTGTCACCGGGCACGATACTGTGCGGTTTTGAGAGACGTAAGTGACACCGTTTAGCCAGAGACACGCACGTGCAGTTAAGGCCACGCTTCGTGAAGCCAGATGCGGAGGCGAAGCCTGAAAAGAGGTCACTGGTACCACGTCATTGACAGGTCAATGTTCCGTTCTTAATGAATTTTGTGCGCCTCGCTTTACGAACAGATAAAGCACCGGTTGGCCGGTGTCCTAAACGAAAAACACTAAACCAATAATAGCATGGCTAGTGAGGCCACCGACACGCTAACGACAACGCTTCACCACGTTAGCAGTGTATTAGCGGAAAAGCCAGATTCGCGATGTAAAACGTACGCAATAAACTCAACGAAATCAAAAGATCGATCGACGATTGTACTCAGTCCTGCACCATCTACAATTAGGTGTTGCGTACACACCTCACTTCTTATGCCGCCTAGACGGTTTCAAGATTGCAAGCGCTGTGCCCCAACAAAACTTCCGGTTACCTCATTTACCAGCTCCAAAAGTCGACACTGAGATGACGTTTTCACGTTTCCTCAAGGGTTAGGAAATTCTCCAATTAGTTTTTTGAGATTAAAAACGTACGTAATGTTCAAAGGAACCTCTTAAAACTTTTATTTAGCTCAAAATACCAGTGATTTGAATACAATTTGCCAAATAAAAGAAGGAAAGTGTGGAAAATCAGCGGGCTATTTTTAAGCGCTCTTCCTACCCACAGACGCTCACAAGGCACAGCGGTGGACAGCACAGAATGTTATCAAGGGCCTCTGTTTGTAAACAGTGAATGGGTTAATATCCCATGTACTGTATATATAGTGCTCCTGAATATCTGTACTTCGGTTTTACATCTTTGTGTATCTTGTATATTACTACCATGATGTTGAGAGAGCCGGCTCTAAGGTAGCCTACTTTCCCACATTTTTACATATATAAAAAAATCACAGCATATCCACGGGTTGAATGATGATGAGCGGGCGAAGCTCTGGAGGTACATTGGTGTACCACGAATCTTCCTGGAATTTTGCGCAGTGGACCAAAGACGAGACAAACACTATAAAATTACGCCATATCCATGAAACGAATATGGCGTAAGGCAGGCAGGCAGGCAGGCCTGCCTGCCTGCCTGCAGAATTGCACAAAATTGCTTGCAAGTGTGTAGCGGGTGCTGATGAAGAGTAAAATAGTGAATGCCACACTAGTCTACAAAAATTATAGTTATTAATGGCCTAGTGGTTACCCTGCATGTGTACTTGTAGCAGTTACTCAGAGTGTTTCAAAAAGGCTCTGAAAGGTCGCTCTTCCAGCATTCGCATGGACTGTGCTGCGAGTTCTGCGCAGGCCTCGCGCTTTTATGACCCCCGAACAAGAAATTGACGGTGACCAGAATTGCCTATCAGGCAAAGCCTATATCACTTTACACGGATGTCTACTTCGAGCGAACTGCTTGGAAAAAAGCGAAACAAATTCTTCCCGGTATAATTCTTGACACTAGTCCTAAACATAGGATCCGCGCTAAAACAATAGTACCTCATAATGACTTGGCTTCATTGGTACGTATTATAATTAGGTCAGTCTATTCAATGTATCAAAAATGCGCAACAGTGTGAACGAACAGCCTGAAACCGGCTTGTTCGACCAGCACTGGGGAACATTTGCAAAGACACAGAAGGTGAACACTAGAATAACCCAGTTTAGAGACACGACTCTAATGCCTAGAGACTGTTCATTACTAACCTAAATACTTCTTACTTGGAAATGATGACGATAATTTAGGGAGCCAACGAGGCATTTCGTTTTTTGATGAGTAACAACTCAGGGTTAATCAGGACCAATTATGTGACTGATTACATCCATGTTTGTGTCCCATTGCCATGCCCTGCAATTCTTGTCGTAAGAGCCGAACGTGTCAACACTGAATTAACCTTATTGCATGTGTGTAACCTATATATGGAAATTGCAATAACAGAGAGCGCCAGTTTTCGGGCCCATTTGCCAACGTCCCACAGGAACATCACGCGTCCGCAGTGCTGATTAAAGCCCAATGTGGTACCGACGCCACGGAAGTAGCGAGTAAAGTAGCCAGAGTTTGTAGCAGTGTTGGCTGTTTTGCATGCGGCAGAAGGGTCTGCAATCGCGGCGTCATTCGTGGTTTCCGATGCCACGGGGCAATGGCGTCGGCCAACACCAGTCGATAAATCTCATTAGGCGAGTGGACGAGGCAAGTACGTTGACGATGAGGCAGCCGCGGACTTTGGTCGCTCGGGGAAACTAGCGAGAAATGAACGATAAACGAGTGAGAAACAACATCGGCCAATGCTCATTTCTGCAGAGTCACCAGCTCTGGCTGATAGCCGATTGGCGACGAAATTGCATTCCTTTCGATGTCGCACTGTGCCACCGTTTGGCGTCTGCATGCTATAATCACTTCGTAATATCATGTTCAAATTTTACACGTGCGCCATATCATATCAGGAAGCACAACAACGTGTTAACAAGGGACTCAATGGCGTGACAGTTGCTCCCTGACAGTTGTTACGTGAGGGCTCAATGCTTATGAAGACAATAGAGATAGTGACAAATGTGAACACATGACCATTGTAATGAGCGTATATTAAGTTCAGCAGGCCGGGGTAATACTAACATTATGCACGAACAACAATGCATCGAGATGTATAACATATGCGCTGTACGAAGAAAAAAAACAAGACAGGTGAACGATTGTTGCACTCTGCTTGTAGTAACATATAATTCCCAAACTTGGTGGTTAGTGAAGAAGCTAGACAACCTTAATGAAGGACATGGGTGATTTATAACAACATTGTGGGAGCTTTGGGGGAAAAAATAAAGCAGTGGTATTAGATGTCAAGACAGTGTATCACGCCTTCACGACAAAGAGTAATGAAATGGAGTTTGATAGGTTGTGTATTATTGTTAGATTAACTACTAACATTTTATAAAAGGCAGCAGAATTTAGGCCAGGGCTGAGAAAAAGGAAACGTAACCGAGAACAAAAGTGTGAAGACGAGCCCGCTTGTCAAAACACTGACTCCAGCGAAACCCCCTGTTCCAGTGATTTTTCATTCGCTAGTAGGTTGAAGGTATAATTTTTGGCAGGAAGATAAAACTCAAAATGATTTTGGGGCAGTATGACGTGCACGTTTCGTATCATAACTCAGCCACACTACTAACATTAGAAGGTTTATTGTAAAGGCACCTGTCGTGAAACTAATTGCAACACTCAAGAATTCTGAATCATTGCGGATTGAGAGCAAATATAAATACGCGACAAGTCGTGTTCTCAACTCTCCCTAAACGTCAGGTGTGCACGTTTTCGTTTACACCGATAGAACAATAAGCACTCCAGTGAGCATGCTTTTGACTGCACCATACTTAAGTGCCACAGCACTTTTTTTTCTTACAAAAATTTGAGGCTACGCCCTTTTCACTTTCTCGGAAGACAAAATTGAAATCAAACTCGAAAGGCGGCGAGCGTCCTTTCTTTACGAATGCGAGCTGTATTTCTGAAAGTTATGTACTAACAAAGAAATTTAAATATAGGAGGCCATTTGCGATAACTTAAGAACGTAGAGATGACGTATATATAGTTCCACAGAGTAACTGCAATAAAGCACACTCCTCGAATGCAGTAAAAAAAATGCCGTCACGAACCACGTGTGCTTAGAAATTTCTATCGAAGGAGAGCTCCGTAGGTCCAGCACAACCCAGTTTCTCCAAACAGGTTCCCTTTTCTTTCACTACTGTTTATCCTCCCCTCGTTTCCTGGACGACTGCATCCACAAAAGTGGGCTATAACCACAGCCAGCATTTTCGCTTATTCCTTCATCCAAGTTAGAACACATATATTCTCCTTTCTCCCCTCGCTCTGTTCAGTCATTTTTTTTATCCACACCACGACGCGCTGTAGTCATTTCCGTTTAGCGGCTTTTCTATCCCGCGTAGAAAAAGGCATTTTTTTTTTCAAATAGCGTCTCCATATCCGGACCAGCAGGATTTTATCTCCATCTTCCCTTCGCTGCCCTCGTATACCCATCTAGCCTGGTTCCTGTCTTATTTTCCTCGGATATGCCAGACCGCTCAGTGTGTTTTGTTTTGTTTTGGTATAATTTTTCTCTGACGCGTAAATACCGCAATCCCACATGTGCACTGAAGCCTATGAAACCTATCTGTTTCGCGAAAGCGAATAGCTTCGCGTCCCATTCACCTAGAACTGCGAAACTGCGACTGATAATACTACAGCCTCCATCACAGGGTCATGTCTCTGATGTTTTCTTCAAGTTGCTGTGGCTCTCTGGACTTGTCATTTAGCGCCACGGAAGTGAAGTGATCCAGTCGAAGAGAATGGTAAACGATGTGTGAGGGACCAGAAAATAACGTACTTCTGGGCAAGAGGAAATATCGGTTTTCTTGTCTGATATGGCTTTCCGTAAAGCGTCCATCGACTGGACATATTCTCGATTCAACCGCTAGCGTTCTCACTCTCAACTTTCTTCACTTCAAGGTATTCACTTGTCGGGTCGCTTGTACATGTTCGTACAGCATGTACATGTGCAGCATGTACATGTCTCCATGTGCCTGCTGTGAGTCGTCAATGGAACTTTCATGCATCCGCTTGCGAATGATCAGACGCTACTTGCAAAAACTTCCTTCCATCGTTCTCTTCACGCTTGAGTCCTAATTTCCAACTTGATGCATCTGACCTGCAATTCAATGCAGGTGGTGGGGTTGCTGACAGCACCCGCTTCACCTGGGTCTTCAGCCGTAGATATACAACTTTTTGAGGCATCACTGGACGGCTGCACTACGAAAGAACGTGCCGTAGCTGAAACCGTTAATTTGTTTTGGTCAGGTTGGACCTACCGGCAAGCGCCATACATAGTGCGACACCACACGAACAGCGCGCAGCACTGCCCGGCAGCTGCGTGCTGCATGTGGTGAAAGATGTACACTACTCAGCCATCTTCGTCGCAATAAAGTACGTTGCTCATTATGTTAATCTGACAACACTGAGTGAGATCTACTGCCAATCAATCAACCAATCCTCAAATAAGCATTTTAGTACTGTGCTTAGCAAAGAAACTTTAGTTGAAAGGTCATAGCTATAAGATGTGCTCGTTTCTTGGTCAACCACGTCAAAATAAACGAATATTATCCGAAGCATCTTTCCCTGAGCGCCTATATATCTCCTTCATATTCTAGACTTCATTTTATGAAGTTCTCTCCGACTTTGTTCTCCAGAGGTGTGGCTGTTCTTGTAATTTAAATTACTCTCCTCAAGTCTGCGGTGTCTTAGCTTGATCGTACCTCTACAGGTTGCAGTCGTGCGTGTACTTGCCTTCGGATGTGATCGAGCGCGCGGTCGTTTTGCGTGTATTTATGCTTGAATCGCCCTGTTTAAGCTCGACAGCGCAGGAAATACGCGCGCATATACAGACGCCTGCAGATCGATCAAGCACTGACCCTTTCTTTCTCCGCCCCCTCGCCACTTTCTTCAACAATCCTATATTAACAAGCATCTGGTAAGCATCTCATGCGTTAATATTGTCTTTTCTGGGAATGCACTTCAGCAATCCGTTGGTGCCTGCATTTTCGTTCCTCAATCTTATAACACTCACGGCTGATAATCAACGATGTGTAAGAACATTGAACAACTATATTCCTTACCCCTACATAGTGCACGTATGTACTTGTTTTTGTTGTTGTTGTCATCGTTGTCATCGTTGTTGTTGTCATTGTGTCGGCTTTCTTTGATGCACCGCTTAAAGTCTTTACGTTGAAATCTGCAGTGTGCATCGCAGAAACAAGCGCTGAAGCGTCATCGCTAAATTTCTGGGGACACTTCAGAACTAGCGCTCTGCCGACAAAGCATATGAGCAGCCTATTTATTGCCTCTTCCTTGCAAAGCAAGAAAAAAATCTTGCGCAACTAGAGTAATATGATGACGTGGACTCATTAGTGAAGCATCGCGGCTATATGCTCGGCATAAGATGTTAGGAAAACATCTTTTGTTTCTTCATGCGAACCTTTAACCATCCTTAGCTACGCTTTAAGCAGCACGAACCTAGCCGTCATAACCAAGGACGTTATGCTGAAGCCACCACAAACAACGAACCCTCTCCCTCAGTTTTTAAGGGTTGGAGGTTCGACAGCACTTGATTCCCGCTTCTCTCGACCGCCTAGTAAAAAGCGCTGTGCCTCGATTTGTCAATAGGCTTGGTGTCACGTCTTCATCGCTCCCAACATTGTACACGTATGCGCTTGCTACTTGGACCTCCTTTCTCTAGTGCGCGTTGTAGCATATCGTGTACAGGAAAAGCGCAATGAAACGCAGCCAATGCTGGCAGACCACGCGACCACACGACGTTAGGGTTGGCGGCCAAGGAAGCGGTATCTCTAGCTCGGCAGGAAGAGTTCCGCCCTCAAGGCGAACACTTGCCTAATTGGCGTCCCCGTTGACGTGGCCCTAAAGCAACTCCGTGGGCTGTGGAGAGTAGCCTAGAATATAGGCGCCCTTTGCGCGTTAGCAAGTCAATTAACTAACTGGTTTGTCCCACATTTTAAACGGTAGTACGTGTTTTTTTTTCACAAGGACTTTTCACTCGTTCCCAAAGCTTGAAGCCATGGGAGGGAGTAGTCATGGTCAGAAAATAAGGAGTGTCATTTTCCTTTGTTTTTTAAGCGAGAGCTACGCGGCCCAATTTTGTCGTTTCGCTATAGCCGGTGGCTGTACCGTGTTGCGAAGCGCGCCTACGACGACATTACGAAGGGCGCCACGAATCTCACCGCTGCAACCACTGTTTCGAAAGACGGCGACGCCAACACGGACCCGAAGGCGCCACTGCTTTGAACTCCGCCGGGAAGGTCACCAGCCGTTTGGTAGCGTAGGTTTCCCAGCTCGCGACTGCTTCTGCGCAGAGCTGATAGACGAGCGGACGAGACGACGGTGAGTTAAACAAGGTTTATGTACAGCATATATACAGAGGCATTACAAATTCGGCACTGGGGCCGACAGCTTAGAGACCCGAAGAGCCGAGCTCTCCTCCCTAACACATAGGTCTTCTGCTAACACATAGCTCAACTCTTTATCACATAGCTCAACTGCGACACACATGAGCAACTCAGCCGTTGTTACTAACACAGTGGAACTGCAGAGGTCTCAAGAACCACAAGAAGCGGGCTCATTTCTGCCTCTATCTTGAGACCTTTGAGGTCCTTGTTGCCGTGGTTGCCCTTCAGGAACCCGGCTCGGACGTCAAACTCACAAATTACACTACATTTCAACACAACCCGGAGACATGTATACTTGTTCACAAGCAATATACCGCCCAGGAAGTCACACTCCCCACAACACCGCCTTTCCCATACACAATGATGTCGGTGCTGCCTATAAGGCGATCTGACCCACCTGTTCATATTTTACACATTTACTGTCCCCCAAAGCTTAAGAACGTCACGTTCAGCGAAACTTTCACACAAGCTATGCAGGTGGCAGGACGAGACCCCCTCCTGATCGTCGGCGACTTCAATGCCCCAAGCAGGTTATGGGGTTACCCACGAGAGGACACGCGTGGAAGGAAGCTTGCGGAACTTCTTTCTACACTTGGACTCACCCTCCACACTGATCCCGCCAGCCCAACACGTGTAGGCAACTCTGTTCAACGAGATACTTGCCCGGACCTCACAATTACACGCAACATACGCCATGCCGACTGGCTGAACACACAGGACACTCTAGGTAGTGATCATTGTGTATTAAACACAACTGTGTACATGCGTCCCTTAAAACGCCCACTTACACAAGCTCGTATCCCAGACTGGACAACTTTCCGCACCACTCTACCTATTGTAGACCCTCTCCAGTCGGGATACGACACCTGGTCTAAATCACTGACGTCTACACTGAAACAACACGAACAGCTGATACACCTCACGTAAACTCAAACGGACGTAGACAACCACCTCCTCCATCTTTGGCAGGCCCGCCGCAGCCTCACCAAACGATGGAAAAAACAGAAACATAACAGACGCCTCAAGAAACGCATCCTAGAACTCACGGAGCAAGCTGCGGAATATGCTGCTCAGCTAGCCGACACTAACTGGGTGGACAGGTGCAACACGGCTGCACGCCAGATGTCTGGTCGCAACACGTGGCGCCTGTTTCGCGCTCTCATCGATCCAACACAAACACGCACGGAAACTCAACGTCACTTACATAAGGTCATGCACAACTTTACAGGAACGACAAAACAGCTGGCAAACACGCTCAGGGACCGATACCTGTGCACTACCAAGGACCCCCGGACGGCCGCATACTCCTACGCAGGCAAAAAGAACACGCAGTTGGACACCCCGTTCCAGCTCCACGACCTCCAGGCGGCCTTACGCAAGATGAAGCGTGGCACTGCACCAGGGCGTGACCAGGTTACGGTCAAACTGTTGGCCAATCTTCCCGACGCACCCTGCGCCACGCTCCTCAAATACATCAATAGCATTTGGGACGGAGAAACTCCTCTCCCTCTTGAATGGAAATCAGCTCTCGTGACCTTCATCCCGAAGGCAGGTAAACCTATTGACGTGGAGAACCTTCGCCCCATCTCCCTCACGTCTTGTGTCGGCAAGCTGATGGAAACGATGGTGCGCGACAGACTCTCCGAGTTTCTAGAAACACAGCACACTTTTGCGGACACCATGTTTGGATTCCGCCCTCAGAAGTCAGCCCAGGATATACTTCTACAGCTCCACCATGACATATTAGATCCTGTTGAATGCCCCCACAATGACAAGGTAGTCCTGGCCTTGGATCTTAAAGGAGCATTCGACAACGTGAAGCATGAGGTAATCCTTGACCACCTCAGTCAGACCAACTGTGGTTATAAAACATTCAATTATGTTAGACAGTTTCTTACAGACCGTCGAGCCTACATACGCATACAAGATGAGGAACATGGGCCTTACGTCATCGGCTCGAGGGGAACTCCTCAAGGCGCGGTCCTCTCTCCCCTCCTATTTAATATAGCCATGCTTCATCTTCCCCCCAAATTGGCTTCTTTACCAGGGATACATCACGCTCTTTACGCGGATGATATCACGATCTGGGCCACGCAAGGTAACCTGGGTCACATGGAGTCATGCCTGCAAGCAGCAGCGACTGTAGTCGACGACTACGCAACCTACTGCGGACTCCAGTGTGCCCCGGCTAAGTCAGAATTTGTGCACGTACGTCCCTCCCCTCAGGACACAACTCAGCTCCATATCAGTCTTCCCTCGGGACCGATCCGTGAGGCCAAGGAGATCCGCGTCCTTGGCCTCTTCATACACCACCAACGCAAGGCCGACACCACAATAGCCAAACTTCGCACGGTGGGAGACCAGGTGGGCCGTATGGTCCGCCGGGTCTCCAACAAGCGGGGCGGATTACGAAGCAGGGATGCAATGCGGCTTGCCCATGCTTTCGTAACGAGTAGAATACTCTACTCGACTCCCTACTTGCGCCTACGCAAACACGAGGATGATCAACTCGAGGTCATCCACCGTAAAGTTATCAAGCGGGCTCTCGACCTCCCTATCACCACGTCCAACCAGAGACTTCTGGCCCTAGGCGTGGTGAATACCTACCGGGAACTTCGAGAAGCCCACCTCGTTAACCAATACACGCGCCTTGCACAGACCCATTCCGGTCGCCGCCTCTTGGACCGAATACACATCAAACACGATTACTATATTGAGGAAAGGGTGAGAGTGCCAGAACCTTGGAGACGCGCCCTCCGGGTCCGACCCCTTCCCCGCAACATGTCCAAAGAAAACCACAGTGGTCGCCGCCAGGCGCGCGCGGAAGCGTTGCAGCGACACTTTGGTCAAGAGGAACACATGTGCTACGTGGACGTTGCCGGCCCGCACCATGGGGGGTGGTATACTGCCGCAGTCATACACAACGCAAACACCGTAAACGGGCTCACTTTCAAAGCCTACAGCGCAACACACGCGGAGGAGGTTGCCATCGCTCTGGCTCTCACCTATCCCTCTTCTAAACATATCATCACCGACTCACGAGGGGCCTGTCGGAACTATCAGCTAGGGTGGGCTTCACCGCTTGCTCAGCGCATACTGGAACCTAGCTGCCGATACGTTAATCCAACTCCGCGAAATCTGGTTTGGGCACCCGGTCACCAAGGACTCAGGGGTAACGAACAGGCCGATCAGGCCGCCCGCGCACTCTCTTCCCGGGCTATCTCCCTGTCTTTGGAAGCCTACTCGCAATCAGACAATTCGGCCCTTTCATTCAAAGATATTACCAATTACTACAAGGAGGAGCACCGGCGCTATCCAGACCCTTGTAAGGGACTGCATCGCGCTGACGAGCGCCTCCTTTTAAAACTGTTTACCAATACTTGTACTGTGCCCGGCGGTGCTAAAACATTTCAATTCATCCTTTGATGGCACGTGCCAGTTCTGTGGTGAGGTGGCTGACACCTTTCACATCGTCTGGGCGTGCCAGTCTAATCCATCTATCCCCCCCAACCCCAATCCCACGAGAGAGGACTGGGAGGCGGCCCTGCTCGGCTGTCAAGACCTGAAGGCCCAAGAGACTCTGGTTCAACGTGCGCGGGCGGCGTTGCTTGCCAATGGAGCCCCGGAATAGGGGTTCCACCTAGTGCTGTGAGGGTAGGAGGCCAATAAGGCCCCAACCCAATCACCTCTCTGTAACCATTTAATGGTTATTAAATGTTTTCACCACCACCACCACCACCCACACACATGCCTGCTGCTCGCGACGCGCCACAGGGCTTCTTTTATATGCACCGGGTGGATTCTTTGAGCAACCAAATGTCCAACCAGAAGCGCCGCTGGTCGTGAGGTCAGAATCCTCCAATGGGGTCGCCGCTGGGCCGCGTCATTCTTTCTCATCGAATCTGGAGAGGCTGCGCTGCAGGTGGCTGCACCCAAGGACGAGTGACGTCGCAAGGCATTGCGTCAGACCCGCCAGACAGGAAGGCGCCGGTTGCTTGCTCGACGGGCTCGCTGGCTGAGATGACTCACTGTGCGTGCGCGGCAGAGAGGCACCGCCGCGTGTTGACGCCGTTGAATTGTTCGCGTCAGGCGGGCTCGCGGGCTGGCCTTGACACAGATTGCCTTTTTCAGAGGCATGGATGTTCGCTGTTGACTCGCAGGCATAACAACCGGTAGCTTAGCGGTTGCCTAGCAACCACCGCAGCTGGCAGCGCCGCTCGTCGTGCCATCTGGCACGTTAGAGGAGGAACCGGTGAAACCGCATTACAGTAATAGAGGAAGTGCCAGCGTTGCATCGTATACATAGAAGAGGAAAGATTCATCGGCAAATATGGAAAGTCAGTGAGAGAAACTGAAAGAAGCCAGGCTTCGTCGTCGGAACGAAACCAAGAGGAAGAATAACGCGCTGCACGCCCCGGGAAACGTAACTGTATACATATAGAAACAAGCTAAACAATAAGATTAACCATACCTTTAGATACCCACACCTAGGCCTAAGTGAATTAGGCCACAGGCGATTTTTCGCAACCTTATGTGAGGGTACGGCTGAACGGCACCATGAAAAGGGCAGGAGAACTAGAGAATTGAGAAGAGTGGAGTTTGAAGATTTCAACCAACACGTGGAGTTCGCGTCCGCGCGCCTGTACACTTCCACGCAACAAGCGACAACGACTCTTTTCACTCGTTGCGGAGGCAACGGAGCCGAAAACCAGCGATAAATGTCAGCTCATGCGAGCTAAGCGAACTTCCTCCCAATTTCGCAAGTACCCGGTGTTAATCGTTAGAGAGGCGAATACAGTACACAGTAAGCGTGTACGCGTGGCGGGGCTTATGGTTCTCTGACTGTTGCTGTTTATTTGTACCAGGCCATTACTCTGAGCAGTCGTTGAGAGGAGATTACAAAAGGAGCTGAATGCGAGCGCAAACGGCTTCCGATTGCGCGAAGGGCTCGACTAGAATGGAAAGATCAACGTTTAAATATCAAATAAAAAACAAGAAAGAACGGCTAACGCTGAAACGAATAGCACACTATGCCGGGGAAAGAAACTTGCGTCACAATAAACGTAGCACAGAATGAATGCACCGTAAAGAAGCCTATTGTGATGGCATAGGAAAGCAAGACAGTGGATTTCAAGCGGAATCAGCAGAATGTAGTGTGCGGTACCTCAATGAGTCAGACCGTGTTATGCATGCGTTAAAGTCGACAGACCATGTCGAGGGTGATAAATATATGCGGAACGAAACGAACAACGGCAAAAAGTATTAACTTTGTTAAACTTCACGGATGCCGTCTACCTTAACAAGTACACACGTTCAAATGTCGTTAATCGTGCAGACAGTTTCTTTCAAGTGTTCCTGATTTTTTTTTACTAGCAAGTGCAAACTCGTGCTTCCGCCTTTATTCTTCTCAAATATAGACGAAATATTGAATAAAAAAAACTACCCACTTTGCCATATGGCGCTATATTTGCGTGTTTGAGTGAATATCCACGCTCAAGCATATGCATTCGTAATGCTGTCGTCCTGATGAGTTACGTTAAGCATAGGTTGTTCAGGAAACGTATGTTGCCATTTTGCACAATTATACAAACAGAAACAAGAGTAGGAGTTCAAATATTATAGTACGTACGAGAATAAGAGATTGCCGTACATAGTTGTGTGTATTTTTTTTAATTTTTTGTACCCGTATTCGCTACTATACGTTTCAAAAATCATTTTGAAGCTTTTGTTTCTCTTTGTTTTTGTCAAGGTGGCAACAATTCACGTTTTATTCCGTAAACACGGAAAAACGAGCCCTTACGTATACACTGCTTCTCTTTATTCATTAACGAGGGTCTCGTACTGGCAGACTTGGTGCCTTGAGGTTGTACCCGAGGGTCAGCTGCCAGCTCGTAATAAGTTCACGTGCTACGTGACGCCAAACAGGCTCATAAAGAGGGTGCAACACTCGCCGCCATGGCTACTGGTGGCGCTGACTCACACTCCCGCGTCTAAATACACATATATACTCAATACCGGGAGAACCACCGCCGTGGTAGCTCAGTGGTAGAGCATCGAACGCGTTATTCGAAGGTCGTGGGTTGGGTTCCTGTCCACGGCAAGTTATTTTTTCACCCACTTTTCTTTCTTCACATTTACAGCACAATTCTGTGTAATAACTTTCCCTATACTTCTTTGGCATTATTGTCTGTTACATCTCATTAATATTGTGCAAGAACACGAAAAAACGAGGTCTTAAGTATACACTTGTTTCCCATATATATATATATATATATATATATATATATATATATATATATATATATATATATATATATATATATATATATATATATATATATATATATATGAGATGTAACAGACAGTAATGCCAGGGAATGTACAGGGGAAGGTAGAACCAAGGAAATGTAAATAGAAGAAAGAAACGTGGATGAAAAAATAACCAGCCGTGAGCAGGTTATTTCGAACGCGTTATTCGAAGGTCGTAGGTTCGTTTCCTGCTCACGGCTTGTTATTTCTTCATCCACTTTTCTTTCATCTTATTTACATTCCATTGGTTCTAACTTCCCCTGTACATTCCTTGGCATTATTGTCTGTTACACCTCATTATTATTGTGTTAAAACACGGAAAAACGAGCCCTTACGTATACACTTCTTTCCCTTATTATATATATATATATATATATATATATATATATATATATATATATATATGTGTGTGTGTGTGTGTGTGTGTGGTGTGTGTGTGTCCCTGTTTCTGTCCCTGTTCAACTACCTAGAAACGCTAGGTGCCCCAAAACAATGAACAAATGGAGAACACTTCCAGTCCAACGTTGACGGCGTGAAAGCACCGTTTGTGGTACTACATATTTGCAGGTCTGTTTGTGAAGCCATTTCATTGTGTCTGAAGTTTAAAACGTCCGAGAAACCTTTAGTTTCCTACTTTTCACGTGGGGAACGAGGCTGAGTTTGCCACGGGCAGCCTATTTAAGAGACTTCGTTAAATTAGAGCTGTCCTCTTGAGAAGCGTAACGAGCGGTTGTAAATCTAAGCGTATAACGACTTTGCATAGTGTGCATGTTTGCCTTCGATTGCTTGAAATCTGCTATTACGAGCAGTCAGCCAATAAAAGGGCAGCATTGTGAGACATATGAACGATGTTAAAAGCGAGAGGCAACTGCTTGAACTCTCATGATTGCGAAATGGCTTCAACTGTATGGTGAAAGGTCGGGGGGGGGGGGGGTAATCGGAGGGCTAGTTTAACAGCGCGGACTGTGAGAACCAATGAGGAAATAAAAAATAGTCTGCCAGAGACCTTTGTAAGCTCGCGTAGTTCGAGGAAATAATGGGAAGATTGAAACGGGAGTACTTCTTTGACCGACTAGTCACGCGTTGCATTGAAGATGGGGCGATGACAGATATTGTGATAAAGAAAGAGAGAGCAAAACAAAAAACAATAGGCTAGCCGGCTAGCAATATCTGGTTGGTGCTGTGTGGTTGGCGAAGGAAATAAGCAGTACCTACTCTAAAGAAAGAACGGAATAAAACACATTATCATCAGTGACTACAGCTCATGCACACATCCTAAAATATGCAAAAGTGTGTAGTAGTTCACCTCAAGTCATACCACATCTCTTCTAAAATGAAAAGAGAAAAATATATAGTTTTTTATTTTCAGAAGAGATGGTCATACATAGGAGCTGCCTCTGCATCATTTATTGCCTTTACGGCAATACTTGCAGGGGCACAGTGTAAATGCGCAGAAGACGAGGAGAGAACACGAGCGTTGTCTGTTCTCGCACATCTTTCTGTTATTCAACATATTACTAAGTTCCATTCCAACTCATCAGGATATCCAAATTTACGTATATGCAGATGATATTGCTTTCTTCGCAACTAACACTGATCTGCACTCATTGTATCAGGCATTACAGAATTACATGAACATGCTAGAAGGATGGCTTGAAAATATCCATATATCATTGAACGTCAAAAAAAGTGCGCTTCTGCCATTCACTTTTAAGGATCGTGTCGACATTTCCCTGATGTATCGTACCGAGCTCATTCCCCAGGTCGATTTCCTGAAATACCTAGGTATCGTATATAATACGACGCTAAATTGGAAAAGCCATATAGACGAGGTTGGCTGTAAAGCGTCACGTGCCTTGGGGTGGTTACGCAAATTGGGGAACAGAAAAATAGGATTGCGTAGGAGTTCATTGATAATGATTTACAAGATGTATGTGCGGCCTATTATGGAATTCGGGTGTGTATTATTTTCAGGCAGCGCGGCTTACAAGATGAGACAATTAATATTATTAGAAAGAGAAGCTTTGCGCTTGTGTCTTGGACTCCCAAAATTTGTGGCAAATAATGTTTTGTATGTGGAAGAGCACCTTCCACCTTTGTTAACTCGGTTTAGAATACTTCCAGTTCAAACTTTCTTAAAAATATACAATTCGCCTCTGCGACAAGATTCATACGTTTTTATTCAAGAACCAACCGCATTCTTCGGAACACAATGGTCTAGACTACACTCCCCTCAGATTAGGTTCGTCCAAGCGTTGCTAGAGCCTCTCAATGTAAATATTTATCAGATTTGCATAACGAAGACACCTAATTCAAAACTTGAAATTAAATTTGATGATATTTTTCTCTCTAATGCGAAACAACTGCCCCTTGAATATTTAAATATTCGGTTAAAAAATACTTGACTCATCTGTCCATAAACAACATTATTGCGACAGATGCATCCGTATTGAACGAAAAGGCTGGAATAGGCATCTTCTGTACTTTTCTCGACTGGTCTTTCTCAGTTCGATTACCAGATTACACGCCTATATCCATCGCTGAATTATTTGCTATAATTCTAGCGCTTCGTAAACTTCCTGCAAGCGAATCAGAAGCGGTCATACTTACCGATTCTTTGTCAGTATGTACTGCACTATCTACAGCAAAAAATTTGACATTATTGAGTATGATTAGCAGTTTATTACCAGAAAACCTGAAAAAATTTCACTTGCTATGGATACCCGGCCACTGCGGGATTTATCCAAACGAGATGGCAGACTCGTTAGCCAAAGCATCTTTAAGCGGACCACTCTTACCTATTTTACCTGATTTCACCTACGTAACAGCACTCAGATATAAAAAGGCTTGTTTGCTCAAAGAAATAGAAAAAATTATCATTGGATAATGTCGGAGACTTCGTACATCTAAGATATTGCTGGAACAAACAGTGGTGTGTATCTCGGCAGTTAGAAATTACAATCACCAGATTACGATGCAGAATTCCGCATCTGAATTACTACCTACATAAAGCTGGACTAACAGCATCTCCGTTGCGTCTCTTTTGCAAGGAATCGGAATCAATAGATCATTTCTTTTTATCCTGTCAACGTTATGCTTATCAAAGGAAAAGATACCTGGTCGAACCAATTGAGAAGCTAGGTTTAAAAATAAACGTGGAACTAATTTTATCCTTCGGAGGGATTACATGAGGTTATAGCCACAGGGAGGTTCTTTCTGCTGTGTGCGAATACATAAGGGCAACAAAGAGATTACCCTGTTAGCCTATTGTTATTATCTACGGCTACGAGACTACCTGAATGCCTGACTTAGCACACTTGATGATCCAGCCGCCCGGTTCTTGGCCGATCCCCCTTTGTGGGCGAGTGCCAGCAAAGCTGAAGGTTCATCATCATCATCATCTTCTTCTTCCCAGTCCTCGTGTTCAGCGCATTTGCCCTGCACTACGCTACATCAAGACCCCAGCTTGGCGAACAAGCGGCGACCCTTCGTTGCCGTACTGCCTCGGCATTCGCGAATTCGCGAGTAGGAGCCAGCGGCTTTTCGTCGGCGAACTGCTTCTTCTTCGTGAACTCACAGTTCTTAGTGGCCGGACCTCCGATGGCCCTTGGACTCCACTGCGCTACCTCGCAACGTTGCGTGTGTACGTTGCCGTGTCGAACTTCGCAAGAACATTGCGCTGCACCAGAATGGTTGCCTGCTTTCGCAACTCGGAAAAGCCATCGCCGATTTTTGGCAGAAAGCGATGATTTCGAAGGTAATCGAAGTGCGTGCGTCGAGATGACTGTACGCGAAGGCTTCAAAAGATTGGAGTAGTGCCCTAAGCTAAAGAAATAGAATAAGAAGAATAGGAAAGAAGATGGAGATAGAAGAGCATCCACAAGAGAAGGTAAGCTCGGCCTTTCGCAATATGTGCATAAACCCCATGCAAGCTCCACTTCGAGCGCGCACCACCTCAGCGCCTCTCTGGCTGCCGTCGCTGTCGTGAGAGCTGTAGTTTCGGTCGACCGCGTAGAAGCCAGGAGCCGCATCAAGCATATAAAGATGTAGGCGCTGGGTGAAAAACGAAAAGCTTACAATCGACATGAGGCGCGAAGAATAGTTGCAGTGCTTGTGGGCACGTGCACGAAAGTCATAAAGACACCGAGACGAAGAAGCAATGAACTACGATTGCAGACGACAATGAATGATTGGGGGAGGTACGTAAGAGGTAAGTCGAGGCAGTAGGAATAAGAGCGGTGTGTTATTACCCGCTGGTAGCTGCTGGCACAAATGAGATTCGAATGACTCGTCCCGAAATGGCACTTTCATCGGGAGACACGAGTGAGTTCCGATGGCTGGTGAAAGCGAGGTGCCAAGATGTAAGAGATGGGGATACGGAAGGAGAGGGAATACAAAGGGGGAAAAAGGAGGCGATGAAACAAGCGACAAGGATAAAAGAAGAACCTCTGCACGAGCCGCCTCGCTGGAGGTCTGTGTGTGTATTTCACCGTACCCCTTTTGCTTTCTTTCGCTGAGCGCATTACACTTGGGCGCTTCGCCCAGAGAAGAAGTTACCAAAGGCGTGAAAGGGCGGCAACTGAAGCGCGAAAAAAAAAACGAACAAGCTAGGTGCGACAGGAACAGAGAGGAAAGTTAAAAAAAGGACAAAAAGACGCAAACGAGCATTCAAAAGCCGCACGAGCGAAACGTAAAAGAGCGAAAAAAAAGAGCAGCTACCACGCGTGGTCAAAGAAGCGAGAGCGGAGTGCCATTTACAATTGTCACAAAAGCCGCAAGTGCTTTTTGTCCACCCTGGGGTGGTTGCGCGTTCGTTTTTCCGTTCTCTGTATTCGCTCTCGCAGTGGAAGCCTCTTTTTCGTACGTTGGTGGCGTGCAAATTTGCTTCTCGTAATGCTTCTCCTTGAAGCATAGCCTTACTCTGAAAACCTTCTCCTTTGGCTATTCACGCGGCGCGATATGTGGTAGGAAAAGAAGAATAAGGAGGAATGGACGATGACGCTTGGGTGGCCTGGTGTCATCACCAAGACTTCATTCTTTGTGTACATACACGACCGATATCTTCTGTGCGCAAAGGGCGGGTGGTGGGGAATAAGAGAGCGACGTGTTCCTGCTCCCTTTCTTTCACAGCAGTTCTGACTGAAAAAAATGAGATTCCGGTAACGCCGTTTGTGGGCGTGAAGAACTACATCAATTCAAGCACGTGGAGATGACTGATCTGATCGCATGCAGCTGTATTGCAACATTCATCGGGTCTGTTCAGTGAACAGTAAAACAGCAGCGTTTGGCTTCAAGCGCATGGCACACATGCGTATATATTCACATTTTCTTCCCTTATACCGTTCATAGCTGTGCTATATCTTACGTGGGAGGGGCTGTGAATAGCCGGCGCGATGATACAGTGGTTATGGCGCTCGGCTCTTCATCCCAGGGTTGCGGCCTCACCCCTGTCAGTCCCGCTAGGAGGCGGAATGCTAAAGGCACGTGTACTTGATTTAGGTGCCCGTAAAACCACCCCAGGGGTCGAAAGTTTCTCAGTCTTCCACTACGGCGTCCCTCGCAATCGCATCATCATCATCATCATCATCATCATCATCATCATCATCAGCTTCACTACGCCTTCTTCAGGGCAAAAACCTCTGTACCATGATCCACCAATCAACTCGGTCTTCCGCTTTCTGCTGCTACGTTATACCTGTGAACCTTTTAATTTATTCGGTCTACCTATATAACTTTCTGTCTCCCCTTCGTGCGTTTGCCTTCTCTGGGAACCCCTAAATGACTAGCGGTTATCCTTCCTACGTTGTACGTGCCCGGCTCATGTCCATTCATTCTTCTTAGCTTCAACTATGATATACTTAACCACGGATTGTTCCCTGGCCCACTCGGCTCTATACTTGTCTCGTAAGGATACACCTATCATTTTCTTTTCCGTCGCTCGCTGCGTCGTCCTCAATTTAATCTAAATGCTCTTTTTAAAGCTCCAGGTTGCTGCTCCATAGGTAAGTACTTCCCATATGAAAGCAGCAATGATATCATGGTTAACACCAATATGATTGTGTTGCGAATATAGTATCGCGAATATGAGAATTTTTGAATACTGATGGCTCTCCAAGAACTCTGATACAGCTTAGAAACCGTGCAGATATTGTGTATATCTATGTTTCTGGCTCACGAGTGCTAACGAGTGATGAACACCACATGTCCATGGCGTTCTGTTATGGTGTGCACTGCATCAAGATTGGATAGATGTTTTCTTGCGTTCAATTGTAGCGTATAACACTTATTTTTAATGCAGGCCCCAAATCTGCTTCTGGTTATCAGTGTTTATTAGGTTGCTTACCTGAGAATCTGAGACCCTCTATAAGCGTGTCCTTATTGGGAAAACAGTATTATGCCTCTAACCATTGTTGACACGCGAGAACAAACTTTTTCAGCGGTGCTTTATCATTTTTTTCAAGCAGTGCTTTAGCATTGTCTTGCCTGTCGGTTTTACACGTTCACGAGAAAGTGATTTTTTTTTTTTTTGCGGGCACCTTGGTGGAACGTGCGCAAAGGTCATTACGTTATCATGAATAAAGTAACCGTAGCATGAGAGCCGATTCGACTAACACACAAAAAAGAAGAAATTTACAAATAAGGACCCAATTTGTGGCGTGTTTTGTGGGCTAATCTTTTTGAGTTTTGTGAGCCTTTGTTTTTGTACACAGTTAAGCCAGTACCTCATCACCATATGGCATTTATTTTTCACCAATATTTTAACTGTCTGTTCATTTCCTCGACTGCTGGCCTGTTAAAACTTGGCTGACTTCGAACTCATAACGCTTGTGAAAGGCAAGGAGAAACCAACGGAAAAAACAACAAGGAGCTTGAGAAGATGTGCGTCCGGTTACCTTCCCTGCGTACCAAGGTGATCTCAGATAAGGCAGATTCTTCATACAGTGTCATAGATTGTCTGAATATCTTGGCATTCCATCGCTATTCTGATGAATGCTGTGTTAGCCTTCATATAGGTCGCGGGATCGAATCCCGGCCGCATCTTCGATGCAGGCAAAAATGGTTGAGGCCCGTGTGCTTAGATTTAGGTGCACGGTAAAGAACTCCAGGTGGTCGAAATTTCCGGAAACCTCCACTATGGCAGTCTCTCATAATCATATTGTGGTTTCAGGACGTTAAACCTCAACAGTTAGTATTATTATTAGCCTTCGTAATTATTACTGCAGCAAACACCCCTCATTCTGTGACGGATATTGGCTGCGGCATTCTTTTGTTCGCAGACACTGAATTTGAGCCTCAGGAACAGGTCAAGCACTTTCAGCGGTACCTTGAAAATTTGTTTTTCACTTTCTTGCTTCACCACGCGTGAAAGCGTTCACGCACTTTTTTTCTGTTTTATGTATTCTAAAGGCAAAATATAAGCCGTACGTTTCACCTTGAAGAAAACGTGGGAAATTTATCTTCTGTGGGGTGAGGGTCACGGAATACCCAGACGGATTCCTGAATGTGGATTCGCGCAAGATGTCAATGGAGCTTCACTTTCGGAGCCGAAACGCCACCGAGGAGGCCCAGTTTTCGGAAAAGTTCACACGCTCTCATGCGTTCGCCAGACACGCAAAATAAAGACATGGATTCTGGACAAATACGAGCATCATTCTGCATGTTCGAGTCGACTGCGCCTACCCGATATTTACTGCTCTAAAGGGCGCTTGGAGTGCTTTACTGGATAACGGTGACCGTTATCTTGTTTTGTAGTGAGTCGCCACTCGGTTTCAATGATATTTTTTATGTCCTTTTTACATTCAGCTCACGCCTTCTATTTCTGAACAGATTCTTCTTTTTTTTTTGCCGCATTTCACTACTCGCTCTGGTAAAAGTGAAATAGTGACATCACCTACTTTCTGTTTGCAGCGGAGCCTCCGAAATGCACTGCGATTGCGAACAGGTGCCCTCCTTTTACCTTGCCACCATAATATTTTTTTTAAACAGCGGCGCTGTTGTTAGTCGTGCTTGCCATGCCGCTGTGATCCAGTGGTTGTGGCGCTCGACTGCTAAGCCGAAGATTATGGGATCGAATCGTGGCTGCAGCGGCTGCATTTTTTACAGAGGCGAGAACGTTGGAGGTCCGTGTGCTTAGATTTAGGTGGATGTTAGAGAACCCCAGGTTGTCGTCATTTCCAAAGCCCTCCACGAAGGCGTCCCTCATATAGAATTGGCGGTTTTGGCACGTTAAACCCCAGATATATTATTATTATTATTATTATTATTATTATTATTATTATTATTATTATTATTATCTAAGTCAATCTTTTTATGTCCGGGTGCCGTGGAAGATCGCAAACGGGTATGTGCGAAAGGGGTATATCCTACTGCGAATATGTGTCAATACTATAACTACTGTGACCACTCACCACTACGCCCACTACATCTCCCGCCAGTCTCGCCACTTCATTCACCTAATTCATTCCACTTCATTCTACTTCATTCTCACTTCACACCACTGCGTTCAACCACCTTCATGCCCACTTCATTCAACCCCTCTGTATTGAAATCCCACTTCATTCAACCACCTAAAATAATCAATAAGGTGAAGGCTTCTTCAGGCTGCCAAGCGAAGCTGGCAGATTTTTTTTTTCTCACTTTTATCGACAGAACGCTACCCTTGGTTAAAATATATACTTCTGCTTTTGATTACCCACCTTCCGGCTTTCAAAATTCATTTACGGCATATCAAAAAGCTCTATATTTGCTATTCAATGAATCAATTTCATGTAATTGCTTTTTTTTTCTCCCGAGCATTGCCGATACACTTCGGCTTTGGGAGACAGAAAGTACCCAAATTATGACTTTGGTGAAATGCAGCGGCAAAGCTGGTCATGAGTACGAGCTCTGGCAGTGGGTTTATTCACTTATTTCAGCATTTTCCATTGTCCAGAGCCTTTTGGTGCATTATGGTGCTTTTCGTTTATTGACTACTGCCCCAGGAATAATCTGCGGTACCAAAACAAGTCTCCAAGGAAGCCACTTGTGGAGAGCCACATGCCGAAAGGGGGTAGCTGCAACTCAGTTGCTTCGCAATGTTGACTGGAAACACGCGATACTATTGCATACGTTTGCCACCTGTAGGGTTACAGCAGTTGCGTGCCATAAGTCACGCGTACAATAACATTAATATTGAGTGACCTGTTCAGTGCTTTATTAAGCATTAAACGCATGTCCAGCAAAATAAAATTAGGGAAATCACAGTCAGATTAGCGTTACTCGCTTGGTGGGTTCTGTGCGCAGGAGAGCTAGCTGATCAAAACGACGGAAATACTCGGGGGGCTTGTCAGAATATACAGCTGCATGATAAAGGGTTAGTAAAAACTCGTCATTATAAAAACAGGGGCCATTTATACAGCACACTTCAAATAAAACTTCTTCGCTTGTCCTCAAAAAAAAACCTAGCGAGGGGATCATCAGTTTATGTTCTCTTCTTCTCTCTCTCGCTTTGTACTTCCAAGTTATTGGTCGTACTTCCAGCTATAAGAAACTCAAATAATTTCGGCATTGCTACTGCTTCAGCAACGCCATGCCCAGTAGCCTTGCGCCCTCTCGAATAAGCGGCTGCTATATTCGGTAGAAACTCTACACACGCTTTTCTTCCTCTTTTTTCCAGACAGTTTATTATATATTTCCAATATTTTTGCCACGACCACACAAAGTAGGCGTTGCTTCTCACAACATTGCGGAGAGGTGTTCCACCCAACTCTCGATCACTCGTCGCAATATGCTCCCGCCGGAACGCCTTCCTTCGTTGCATTTATGCTCGCGTAGCTAAGTTGTGCGGAGCACCATACGCCGCACTCCATCGCCACCTCGTGTTTGCATGAGCTTTGTCCTCTGGCGCTCCAACGAAGGCGGGATTCTGGCGCCTACTTCTAAACGCGCTGTGATGTGCTACGAAAAAAAAAAGATTGTGTATTAGCGTTCTTACACTTCCTGTATTCTGGTGGTTGTCTTTCTTCCTTCCGGTTGAGCATCTTCCTTACTTCCCTGTTTTCCCGTTCATGCTCTGCGTCAGCCCACAAGTAAACGTTTCTGGGCGTGCGTGTGCGTGTTTGCGCTTCGGTCAATTTAGCGTGCTTGAGGGAATAACAGCTGCGGGGAAGTGCATTCAGCAAAGCCGTGCTGAACATGCACTGACTAGGATACTATGGGGTTGGCCGCGGTTATCACAAACAAGTGTTCAGCGCGATAGAAGAGCTGGTCGGAGAAGATGTGCATGACAGGTAATTAAAAATGTGTCATCTATTTTCGTTTGGGAAAGTTTCTGGGTCACCAACCATGAGGCGAAAAGAACAACTACAATCGATTACTCCTTTTGACTCTCTTCATAGCGTGTTGGGTGCAGCCAGGAATATCACTCGTTGGCACATATTTTCATTTTCCACGTGTTTTTTTTTCATCCTGTCACCTGACATTCGCCTGAAGGAGAGCGGTCATCAACGCGATGTCTGCGATTGTTCCATTCGACAATGAAGTGAGAAAATAACTTCTTTGTTCTGACCAATAGCAGGATCATTAGATCAATGTCTATGTAAAATTATGCTAAAGTACAGCAAAAAAAAGAAGCGCGAAGTGAAAATGGCCTACGTAAACAGGCACTGGTTTCGTCGTTTTGGGATTAGTGTCCGACATCCATTTTTTTCGTCAAGGTTCAGCCAAAAGGGGCAAATGGCAATGCGAAAAAATCTAAACTAGAAAAGATGACAAGTGCCAAAGTTCATATTCATTGCGAGTTTTCCTAGTCTTCAAGAGCAGAACAACGCGCAAATCGAGAAAGGTACAGCTATCTGTTTGGCTTCGATTAATTTCTGTCCTTTACACATAAACAAAAACATAAAACAATCGGCCTTTCACGCCAAAATGGTGGTAATCAAAATTTTGCGAATCTCTCAATACATTGTTTGTTAAAGTTGTTATCGGTAAAGTGATTTCAACTACTTTGCTACACAAAGAGAGAAGTTTCGGGGAGTTTTAGCGCCGGAACTGATGTCACGCGCATTTTGGGAGAACCGTATTGGCGTAAAGGACGATAGCGTGATCTGTTACGTATTCCCAAGAATACTGGTGTTTCAAGCACACGTGACCAAGGTAGCACGTCACTTGCCATCTACAGTGCATTATCTGGTCTCTGTTGATTCTGTCGGCTCTGCATTGGGTGTTTCGTTACAAGATCACAAACTACAGCGTCGTGTGAGTAGATGACTGTCAAAGACGGGACATTAATTAGGGCAGACTGCTGAAGATGAAGTCGTTCCGCGAATGTCGAAGGTGTAATAGCTTGCTTGTGGAATAGTTTGGCGGGGCATCAAGAAGTCATCGCAAACCACAGCAGTGAATGGCAAGGTCTTCGAGGGTGACTATGACTGGAACTGTGAGAGCAGACAGTGGTCCAGAAAACGTTGACGAGCACATGCAACGCCGATCTAACGATGACCGTAGTGGCAGTTATGTGTGGTGTCACCCTACTGCCATTCTTATCAGCAGAGGTAATGTACCTCGTTGGCGGAGCTCTGTGTGCCACCGGTAGTTATTCCGAGAAGTGCGTGTGTACGTGCCTGTATGGCAGCGAACACAAGTAAGCGACGTTATTTTGATAGAACTCTACCCCCACTGGTTGTATCTTTCCTCGGGAAACTGCTGCAATTTGTGCTAGCAAATGAAAGAAATTACAAACATTTTCTAGACTACATTTACAGTTCTCTCTGTGCTCCAAGGTCCACTCTCCCGTAGTACCTCTTGAGGCAATTCTGAACATCCCTGAGGCATTGGTCACTTTGTAATGCTTGTTTGTTGATTGATGTGGTTTGTTCGCGTTAAAATTTATTATTGGTAGCACACTCTGCACTTCACTTGACTCTTCATCATACACGTTTAGATTAGCATGCTAGGTCATGGTCTTTTACGCAACTACATCGCAAAAGTGAAAAAAGTAAAAGAACATGGCTGATATCTCCGTCATGGGAATCAGCATAACAACAAAGTGTAACGCAGATGTAGTTGACCATTTATTACGTATTGACGTGTGAGAACTTGTACAATGTCTGTCGGGGTTTAGCACTGTTGGACGTCAATGCGCCTACGTTGGCGCATCTCCGCCCTGATGACAAACATAAGTGATCATCATTTAACCGTTCTGCTAGCTTAAGGTAACATTTTATACCTGGACACAGCATATCGCGAGCCACGCGTAATGTTGGCATCGAGAAGCACATAGCAAAGTAACAATTTCGGTTCAAGGGTGAAGAAATGTATGCAACAGCTACATATTTAAATGTCACGCAAAGAACAGCAAGTAAAATTTGCGTGCAGCACTCTGCTCAAGCACAAGGGACGCGGCAAAAGAACACACACACAGGATGAGCGCGGATTAGCAACTGTCACATCCCGACACTCAAAGCAAACTGCTTGGTCACAAACAGGGGCGCACTAAACGAGCGCACAAGTTTCAAGAGGACAGGCACGAACTAACAACGGTCACAGTTCTTTCTTCTCTATGTTCGAGCAGCGCGCTTCTTTCGCAAACGCGGATGCTGCAATGAGCGATGTGACCTTCGCGTGCTCTGTAACTTACGCTTTGAAAGCACAAGACGTACAAACCGGGCCATCACTAGATAGGTGCGGGTGACTACGCCCTGTAAGAGCGAAACGGAGATGCTATGGGCAGTAGGCATGCTCGCATTGCAACGAGTGGGGCGACGACCTTTAAGGGACACCTTGCGGCCCTCCGCGCCATCTCGCTAGTGAGAATGAGAAGATGCTCAAGTGCCACTGAACTCTAAATTTCACCAAAGGTAAATGATGCATACGAAAAACTTGCCTTTAGTGTGCTCGAGAATGTACGCTTGTTGTCTGGTCGTTTAGCGTCGCGCGTTGCAGAGCGGGTGGCCACGTGTTCGGTTCCCAGTGACGGGACATTTTCAAGTTTTTTGTTTGTAATCTCTCACTACTTTAGAGCATCACATAAGTGACATGAAAAAGTCAGTCAACTCTTCGTGGCGCCCAGCATGAAAACTCCACGTGCTAAAGAAACAAACTAAAAAAACGCAGACATGACACGACAAGAGGACAGTAACGATACTGTTAGTATAGTAAAGGTTCCTCTTTTTTTTTACTGGCCATGTTGCTTTCCGTCTTGCGTTTTTTTTTTTTTATTTCCACTTGAGCGCTGTAAACGCGTCAAGGCTTAGTATTGAATCTAGCCCAGCAAATTGCCTTAGGTTTTGGCCTTTCGTAAGTGGTCGATTAAAGAGTTGGAACTCTTGTTTCTAAATCCCTACTCAACTTAACTAGAGAAATTGTCCCCCGCCGATACCTAAGAAAAAGAAACAACGACGGTAAAAGCGAAATGAGTCAAGTTATCGAATACGGGACTTGACAGGCGCATCGTATGTCTGAAGTCACGCATTCAGAGCCGCTACTAATTGCGTGTGACAGTACTGGCGAGACTTGAAGTACAGTCGCGGGACCACGTGGAATCTGAGACGATAACTAGAACATGTGCGACGCATCACACGTCCTCAGTCCCGCTGTTTTTCCAGCTAGAAAGACGTCGGTCAACAATGGGGGGCTGAGGGAGAATAGCACGCATGGTGATAGGGAGAGTGAGAGTAAGACAGAGCTCGAGAACGCCGGAGAGAATAGGAGAGGGAGCGAGCGAAAGCTGTGGACGGCAGGACGTCACAAGGCCAGTCCCCGAGGAGGACGAACGGACCAGGCTCTGTGAATCTGGCTCAATTCGTATCAATAGATTCGAAGCCACGCGGAGCGGCCGGCTGGCTGTGTTTATTGTATGTAGTGAGCCACGACTCGGATCCATATTACCACCCAGTGCGCATCCCTGACTTGAGAAAGAGTGGTATTGCCCGCTAAGAACAGGGAAGTCACTCCTTAGTCCGGCAGTTTACACTGCTATGGTACCTTTCACTTTCCTTTTTTTTTGTCCCTCCCTTTCTTGCTGTTTAGTTTCTTGAGAAACAAATCATCTGCTTCAAACGTTATCCTTTTTTATGACTCTCTTGAGTTACCTTATTATTGTGCGAGACAGTCAAGTTTCTGACTCTATGAAATCTGAAAATACGAAGTTAATTTTATGAATAGCCCTCGCGAATTCCCAACGAAATGGATTTTCATGCGAGGCATAATGCGAGCACCTATATTTTTGGCAGCTGCCTATGGCAAAACGTCAGCTTTAAGTGAAACCATATCAGATGTGTCGGCATTTTTGTGTGAGTTGGGTAGTTTTGCACATATCTCGGGCTCACCAGGCTCGTCGGATACATACACACATAAGGGGTCCGATGTAACATCGGCACTCAGGCTACAAGTCACACGTCATAGACATCAAAACGAGGAGTGAGTAGCGTTCGTTGATGTATTCCTGCATGGTGTAGCAACGCTAGAAGAACTCTAGCTTGCTGTGTCAAAGGCGTGCTCTTGTAATATTTATTAGAATGTAAGAAAGCGTTTAACTGAAACCTTATCTACAGTTGACCTTTAACACACACAAATACCTGGAGAGATATCAGGTGACCGTTGATGTAGTGCCTTTATTTCAGATGGGCACCACGTGATGTCGGGCTAAGGGTCCTTGCAGTGCGTTTGTTAGCGTTTGTCGGCTGCATTAAAATCACCAACTATAGCTAACGGTATTTCTTTTTGTTGATTAATTGAAAGTGCCTTATGGTCTTCACTGTGCACAACCGCTGTTCCTAGGCTGATATAGACTGTGAAACACGCGTGCCGCATATCTGCGTGACAAACCGTGGCGTGCATTATTGTGTGATACGTGGCGGCAGGAAATTGTTTATTGACATACGATACAGGAATGCCATGTTATTCATGACGTGACATATCAATCTTGTTAGTTATACACCGATATTTTCATCTACCAATTTTCATACTTACCACTTTAACGAGGCGACCATAAGTGTGCCCAAACATAGGTGGCTACATAGATATATCAATAAATTGAAATGGTCAAAGTGCTGTTGGTTCATCTAGATACGCTTCGCGTTTATATACAGACATGAGAGCTCAAGTTTGATGGAGTTCATACACTAAAGAGAAAATGAACACCGAGTAACTATTTTCCAATTACCATCACTGCATTTCATCCTTACATTTTTATCTCTCTATTCAAGACAAGTGGTAACTCATGATAGTAAACAAAAAACAGCATATGCGCCACCTATGAAATCTAACAAATACAGAAAGGGAGGTTCGTGATATGGGTGGTAAGGGCAGTATGTGGAATACTTAGCTTGTACTTACTATATGTTCAACGAATAGGGTAAATAATAAAGCTATGCAGCTTAAACGGCCGATGGTGATAAAATAATCTAAATCAGCCAGTGGAAGATCAATTAGACGTCATCTCTTAAACGAAGCACGACTTGTACTACTGTGTGTGAACAGACTTGATACCGCATTTGCGGCGTAGTCAAAGTGCTGTGCTTCGGTTGCTATAGGTGTATCGGAACACAGAGTAAAGGTGAGCTTACCTGCGTAAGAAAGTGAAAAAAAAAATTCTTGATGTCAGTTTATCAAACTTGAAGAAGGGCAATTATGTCATCAGAAAGGACAACCAATGCCAAGTCCATAACAAGAACCCCGTAACCAATTTACTCTAAACTAAAAGGTCTTTTGGGACGTTAAACCCCACATATCAATCTAAACTAAAAGGTATTACGACATAGATGATACTATTTCATTTTACTTTTTCTTGTGCCCGTCAGTAGTAACACGGCTGATAAAAGGGTTTGGAGGTAGAAACATGATTGCGCATCACGCATATGCCTTCTGCGCTCATTCACCATATATGTGCATCATATAACATAATTGAATTGATAATTTCTGTTGCACATCCCACCACAATGCGTGAAGTTGCAATTCTTTCGAGTTGCGCAGCTACTTTAAAGATTCACTATCATTGTTGCACTCGCGTTGAATACAGTACATCGCAGGGGACGTTTAGATGCGGTAATCATATCTGATTTCATATTTTGATTCATATTTTGCTCCGCCAATCAAAGTTGTCAGTAATCATTCATTGTGTAGTGCTGCCAAGTCTACCAATAAGGACTGGTGGAGAAGCTACGCCTTTCGATGCCGATGTGCTGCAGTGACCCACCGCGTGCTAGTTCTCACGCCGAAAGACCTAAAAAACATGGTTGATCCTTCCATCGTTGGAGTCGGCATAGCAAGAAAAGTAGAACATGTCCATAGAGAAGTAGTTGAATGTTTACTGCAAATTCATGTAAGAGAGCTTGTACAATGTTTTAAGGATGAAGCTCCGTAAGGCGCGGGTATGTCCATCTCTTGTATGTATGCTGTAGTACGTAGCCACCGGTGGCACATACCCGCTCTAGAGCGGGTATGTGCCGCAGGGGATGTGAAATGGGAGATGGCGGTATATGGAGTTTTCATTAGATGGATGCACGGACGGGCAGACATACTACCAGACGGACAAATGGATAGACGCGTGGAAGTACGGACGGACGGACGGACGGACGGACGGACGGACGGACGGACGGACGGACGGACGGACGGACGGACGGACGGACGGACGGACGGACAGACAGACAGACAGACAGACAGACAGACAGACAGACAGACAGACAGACAGACAGACAGACAGACAGACAGACAGACAGACAGACAGACAGACAGACAGACAGACAGACAGACAGACAGACAGACAGACAGACAGACAGACAGGTGGATGGATGGATGGATGGTCGCGTGGACGAATGAAACCAAAAACAAACGGACGGACGGAAGCACGGACGGGCTGATGGACGCTTCGCCCCACTCATCATCATTCACTCCGTGAATATGCTGTGATTTTTTTTGTTTTACAGCTACATCACCGCATAGTGTTCTTGCGTTGACGCTTGGTGACGCATCTCCATGCTGACGGCTAACGTTCATTATCGATGATTATAAAAACACGATCGGGGAACTAAGTTTAACAGCGCTGCTTAATAAAGCATTGCACGAACTGCGCTAGCGCCAGGTCACGTACATTCCGATTGCTTAGAGAATAGAAGCTCGACAGTCGCCGATAATTCGATGGAATGCATGGACGAAGCTTGTAACGTAGTTCTAGGCGAAGAACAATGCAAGAGGTGTGACTCAAGCCTCCACTGTGGACGTGAGAATGAAGAAAGCAGTAACGGCAGAAAATAAGGAAATGGAAAGAATAGAATGAAGAGAAAAGAAGAAAAGTGCCTACTGCGACCGAAATCAGGAAAAATGACGCCAGCCTCGATAACAAACGAATGAAAACAAGGTGCCCTTGAAGACCCAAGAACCATTGTCATCCCTATCGGTTCGCTACCCTGAACTTCAAGAACTCTATCTAACCGTTTGTTTGGAAGTTTAAAGTCCCGAGAAAGACGTTTCTAATTGCGTTGAACCTTTGTTGCCTTAAAGCGAGAAATTGCACGGCGCTGAAAGCTGCGAAACTGATCGAATAGAAGGTAAATCACAGTCTAATAAAAATATATTGTTGCAAGAAACTAAGCTAACCCTGCGAATACAAATAGAAGCACTTTTAGTGCAAGACCTGCGAACGCAAAGAAATGGTAGTCTTATCTTTTAGAGGCTGCCCAAAGATGTGTTGTGAAGTATAGCTCGAGCCACCTTCTAATTTAGCCCTGGCTTCTGGACAGTCCTTTGAGACGCGTATTACTTAAAAATTTACTTTCCGATGTCGCGCTTTGAAAGGTGCGTCTTTCTCGAACTCTAAGTAGAAACAAAAAAAAGCTCCTTTTCACCTCCACAAATGTTTTATAAGGGCAACGGCGTCAGTACGAACAAAATAGAAGAAGCGTGGACAGAACAAAGACTGGAAATAGTTTGCTTCGGGAACCAGGAAAAAGCGGGGATGAACTTACTGTGTCGGCTCGAATGTGAGTAAAGCTAGGATTGTAGAGAGTCTTTTCTGTGCTTGCCGTTCGCTCTTCGTGAGCATTGTTTCGCTATCGGTGCTGGACAGCGACGTGTTCTTACTCGCACTCAGCGACACTATTGAAGCACTGAACAAGAGAGCCAAACGCGCAAATGGAGCAGCCGACAAAGCAACGCTGTCTTCCGCGGCTATTTAGAATTGGCCGGGGAGAGGCTTTCAAGAAGCGCAACCCCTGCACTAAGAGTGAGCTCTTAAAAATCGAGTGCAGTTGCAAGTCGGGCTTGTTAGTACGCCAAATTTGAATAACAAAGGAGTATTTTCTTTAAAGAAGAGCTTGTGTGAAGGCTTTCGGACATTAAAGTATAACCCGCGACAAGCCTACATGCTGTGAATCAATGAACGCCAACTGGAAAAAGCTTCAATTCATACCTTAAATGATTGCCTCAAAAGTATGTTAATTAACTAGTATTGCATTAGTGCGTGAATGAGATTAAGTATGAGATGAAAGGCTTTCATAATGAGTTACAAAGGTGATATTACAGCACAACGTCAACGTAGCACCCAATACGTCCTGCAGTGTCTCTCTTTCAAATTTTCGTTGTGTGCAAAATCGGTGTTATTTGTTTGTTTGTTTATTTTTTTGTTTACATATTTGCAGGATAGGAAAGTATTGACATCATTGAATGGAAATGGACTGCTATAGATGAAGTGATTAATTAAAATGCCACTACGTCTGCAGCCTGACCGCATACCTTCGCGTCCTGTTGTGCAAGCGACGTACAAGTACTAGACCCTGCTGCACAACGCGCGCAATACAGAAAACTGCTTTTACTTCCACTGAGCTGCACCTGCAGTCTTGGGAAAGTCAGAAGGATGACGCACATGAGGCTCAGCTTCACAAGCTTTGCAGGATGGTGAACTCACCTGCTAATCACATCAGAGCGGAACGTAAGGCATGCAGATATGGACGCAATATCATTTAAAATGTAGACAACACTTCTGCACGCCATGTCCGTGTCTGCTCCGCTTTGTTTTTTTTTTTGACGATGAGTGTACACCTACCAGCTACAGATCAACTAACTGCCGGTCTAAAAACTTCTAAAACATTGTCTCTCAGTCCGGACTATATTCACAGAGTAGCGTGACAGGTGTGCTAGTAGCCTCAGATATCGATGGACGTTTAAAACCATAGCTGTTATGGTCGAGGTCCCTCGTGTATCGGGGTATATATAAATGATTGTCAAGAACCCGAACCCGCCCAATCGCTGTCCAAGTACTCTGTACAAATGGTTAACTAAAGAGTCTGAAACGTGCGGCCCCTTATCGGTCTACGCCAACGGTTTAAAGTCCCTCGTTAATTTTTAATGGACCAGTATGGCGAACTGTGGGACTCGCTCAATTTTTATGGCACCCGCTATAAGATATAGAAGTTTTACAGCGAGAATGTAAGGGTCGAGGTTCGCCTGCAGGAATAGAAAGCGAGAGAAACAGACAGAATTAAGAACTAGTTTAGAAAGGGAAAAACAATAGTCATGAATAGTATAGTGTAGTATAGTACAGTAATAGAAAGAATGATATAGTTGAGATGGTGGAAACCAAGCCAAGACGAGCCAGGTGCTCACCAGTTTTGTTTTGACAAAGCCTTGCGTGACTTAGTGCGAGTTGCGCAAATTTTTTTTTTTGCCTTGAAGTTTTCAAAAATTCAATATTCCGCGGCAAATGTTTGAAGTCAGCTATCCATGCACGTGGAGTAAGGCGACAATAAAAAGTGTGAACACCATGATGTTCGCATTTTAACAGCTTACTCTGCGCACTGACGGTAAGCGTAGGAGTGATATAATAGTTAGTCGCAAGAGATAAGCTCGGTAGCTGAAAGGAAAAAAATAAAAGCTGAAAACTCCCGGTGAGAACACCACAGCCTCTCGCGCTACAAGACTCGCGGCTGTCTCGGAGCTCCGTTTCCCGGCGTCAGTGTTGCCAGTTTCGCTTGTAATAAGCGGACTTGGGCTTCCTTTTTCGCCAAGCCACTTGTAAAACTTTCCGGTCGCCTATCACGTTTTTGTTTGTTGTTTGGCTTACTTACGTTTTTTCAGAGGATATAGTAACTTTAGTGATTATTGTGCTCACGAACACGTGTTTGCCTGTTTGCCGCTCACTAATAGCCTGTTTGACGATGACTGTGGGTGAATGTAGGGGCATGTGCAGTGTTCTCCGTTAAAGCAAGATGTAGTTAATCGCATTGCAGCCCCTCCCCTCCCTAACCTAACTACTAATTCAATGTAGGAGGCATATTTCGAGGCTAATCCCGCAGACCTACTCTCCCGTGCGCATGTCCTTGGTTGAAGTTAATTATACGCTCGGCGAATCAATGAGTAACGTTAATTGTGCGCTGGCAAACGCGCCTTCAACCAGTGGAGACTGCTCGGGAGACAATGATAAAAAACATCTGTGTGCTTTTGTTAAACGTTGCACAGATGTTAGCTGTACGAAACATTTAGCTTATCTTTTACACTTTCGTTTGTATTTGTGGGACATATTTTTCTTACAATTAAAGATATTTGCAAAAATGCAAAATTTCATTTTGTTTCTGCTTGTTTCAGGCTTATTTTGGGATGAGTTCTCGCTTGTTTGCTCAATAAAAGCTGACATCACTGCCTCGAGTGTGCGTACCATGCAGTCCTTAGATGTGGGACAGTGTAGCATGTCCCTTCCTGTGCTTGTTAGGCTCAGTGGCAGGCAGAAGTAGGACTTTCGAGAGCTGCCGACCAGAGGCAAAAGCTCTAATGGACGAGATAAGCTCCTTACTGTGAAACCATCTCGGAAATCCTCTCAATTAATTGTATTTGTGCCCGCCAGAAAGGTCGCACGCACACAGCCACACATTCGTAGATGGGTGAGCGAGTTGCGTAATTAATGAAGAAGACGCATTAAGAGAGTGAGCTTTTCGGCTCTATTCATCATCACCATCACGGCTTCAGCATTTTTGTTCTCTCTCTCGTTTTCCTGCAACTGTTAGTTTTCCGTTAGGCCCTATGCAACGGGCTTAAACCGCTGAGCTTCCGATTTTGTTCTCGACATAAAACGGCACGTGAGGGTCGAGATGAGGGAGATGGATACGTATTGAACAGGGAGCCGGTGGCTAATTGATTTCCCCATTGTTGTTGCGGAACTACATTTGCACATAAAATAGAGAAAGCATAGTGGCATGCTCTCTGGTTTACTTGCCATCCACACAGACTCGCTACGGGCGGGTTCTCATTAACGATCTGGTTGTCACTGCGGATCGAGATTACCTTCTGGAATCCAACGAGAGGGATCACTCATGGGGTCACATTATAGGCGAGGCTGTTCCACATCTTAGAGAGCCTCGGCTGCAGTAGGAAACTCTGGCTGCGGAAAGCACATGATCAGTGGCTTGATTTACTAGGGGCAAAGAAGCGGTCACTTATTGGCATTTTTTTCCAACTTTCATTACGCAACTGCCTGCTTTGGCTGAGTCATTGACTTCTTTATGCACAGAAAGCAGTCGTAATTGCATTTCAGCGAGATGCGAGCTGCTATACTTGTCAGTGCTGATCATGTGATCGAAGGAGTGTGTCATAGACCGCTATCCTAGTCGCACAGGCTGAACATTCGTACGTGTGCTGTTTCTTTAACTGTTGTAGAGTGCGAACAAGGCTATGGTTTGTGTAAATCATTTTGAACTGCGTGTTTCAGACAGAAAAAGGGAACTTGCTAAATGTGACACGCTAATCTTCCAGTCAATGTTTTGTCACTTCGGCATCGGGAGGAGTGTGATTGGAAGCATAAAATTGAAGAAAGTTTCTATTGATTGACTTTTTTTTTCGATGAAATAGAGTAAACAACTTTCGTTGCGAAGATACCAGAGTGAAATATCAGTGGAATTTGTCTTTTTATGACGCACTCATTATGAAAAAGAGAGCTTGTCATGTCTCGGTATGCGTGTGAGCTTCTGGAGGCTCACGCGATCGGATCCAAGTCCGAAGAGCAGAGTTCTACGAAAAAGGCGGGCTTTTAAATCATAAGGAATGGCTACGAGAACAATCTGCTCGCAGTCAAAATTTTGACACAAGGACGTAAGTTCATAGGCAGTATCTGACAAAAACATTCCATTCCCCTCTACCCTACCCTGTGCAAGGTAGCTATACCGTGTCTCAAACCCTCGTTAACCTCCCCACCTTTCTCCTTATTTACTCTCTCTCTCTCTCGAACGAAGACTAATTCGCTAGTTGAAAACTTTACTTATTGACATTACTTCAAAGGTCAGTACTAGTTTAGGTTTGATATATTGTCGCATCACATGGAGCCTACCCTCTCTTCGTTATACACTACGACGTGCCTAATATTCTAATCACAATTTTTGACGCGTCGTATCCTGTAATTTAACTAAAACATTTCCAAAGATAGAGCAGAGATTGGGCGTTTCTATGAACACCACCTAGATTGCGTACGTATATAACCGAGTCATAAGCTGTCGCTATTGCCTAAGTTATAAATGAGCAGCCTTGTTTAGGAATCAGCTTTTTTTTTCTACTGCCGCTAACGCCGCAAGGTCATTGCGAATGATTTATTGGCGTATCTGGCTCATACAGTTGTCTTGTTTCTTTATTCAATTCCTTCAGGCCTACACACAATTTTAAAACATGCACTTCTAAGGCTTTCACCTTGTGAATAAAAAGCTATCATCCAGTATTGGTAACTGTGTAGCCTAATTTCTGTAAACGAAGGAAGCTTAAAGAATAAATTGGCACTGCACACTCATTCTCTTATGTCGGATTTGTTCAAAAAAGGAAAGAATAAATGTAACAATTTGGAATTTAATGCTCTGTGGAAATGTCTCTCAGTATTGACAAAATTTGATCACATAGTTTTCAAATCTGGGATTGAGACAAGTCGTAACCGTTTCGATGCTTGTGACTTACTGATCAGAGAAAGCAGGTATTTCGAAAATATTTCAGTGCCTCACATCATGAAACACACAAAAGAAGTAAGAGTGGAGATCAATATCCTGACAGAAATGACCAAATTAATGGGCAAAGACATTAACCGTATCATACAAGTAAAGAGAGACAAATAATCGGGGGATTCTAAATCTTCGCCTTGAAGAGTTGAACGCGACAGCGACATCCTGTCCCCATTGAACACTTCAGGCACTTAGTGCATATTTTTTATTGTATGATGTTACTCGAGAAGTTGAAATTATGGATTGCGGTCATCTAATCGATAAAGCTGAAAGTGACTTGTGTCATTGAACCTTCCGCACCCGGCTGCATGTGTGTAATGAACAGCATGCTTTAAACACGAGCAGTTATGCGCGTGAAATCTCCGGACTTGCTATGCACCCACTATGTGGTCTTAAGGAAATACGAGCAGTAATATGCGTGCCTTTTGAAATGAGTGGCTTGCTTTAAACTATAAAGTCATCTTGATAATTGCATGTTCTGACGCCTGATGTCAATGTACGTTTACATCACACAATGTTACTGCGATATTACGATTCTGTGTTGTAAAGCCTGCATACGAAACACGTGTGTTTGTAAAGCATGAAAGTTACTTTCACTGCATTTCTAAGTAGAGTAACGTTATTTTCACTCAATTTGCAAGCAGACGCTTGGCTGTGTGGTAGAACGCTTCCTTACCTAGCAAACGGTTTGAATTCAACCCTCACTCGGAGCCAGAAATATGTATTATTTCTTTTCTTTGCATCTTTCTCGATCTCTTGGTCCTGCATAAGATGCTAATTTTTCACTCACAACCAACGACGCCCACACCACCACCGGAATTTCAGCAATACAAGCTTTTTAACGCCTTCGCGTTAAAAAAAACTGGGGGATCCTTAAAATTCGCTTTTAATGGATGAAGGGAATAGTGACATTCCGTCCCTAGTGCGTACTTCAACCACTTGGCGCATTACTCGAGAAGCTTAAAGAGTGGATTATGACAGTGTAATCGATAAAACTGAGAGTTGCTTGTGTCAGTGAAGCTTTCTTATATGGCTGCGTTCTGCGTCATGGTATCATGCTTTAAACCACGAGCAATTCTGCGAGTGAAATCTCCTCCAACTTGCTATGCGCCGTTCTCGTGGTCTTATAGGAAAGATGCGCAGTAAGGTGACCGCTTTTTAATAGGTTTAGTGATTTTAAATCACGAATTCATTATAGCAATCACATGTTCTTACGTCCGATGGCAGTTTATGATCGTATATACATATATGACACGCAATATTACTGCGATATTGTTAAGCCTGTGTACTGAGCGCGGGTGTTTGTAAAACGTGTACATTATACTGACTGTATTTTTCAACCATCGGAAGTTCTTTTAACTGTATTTACAAGCGAGGCGTGACTATGTGGTAGGAGGACAGCTGCTTGCCCCGCAAACGGCCTGCGTTGTTTCTCACTCCAACCCGGAAGTTTGCGCTATTGAATTTTCCTTTGCATCGTTCTCGATTTTTCAATCACGCACAAGACGATGATTATTTTTCACTCACAGCCAATAATGCCCACGCCGACACCGACGCGGCGATTTCAGCGAAACGAGCTTTCTAACGCTAAAGCGTTGAAAAAATCACAGTCTGCTGGCCTTTCCAGAAATTCGTTGTCGCAAGGCAAAGATTAAAATAGACTGCATAGGTGGACCGTAAACTTGTGGATTGTCCAACCATGAAGCGATTCTCACTGAGCGAGCAGCCCGAGGGGAGAGTGTCAGACAAGACTATGCGAACGGAAACGTCAGCGAGAGAGCCTACTACCCCTGGCCAAGCAGATCCAGAGGGTCCGGGAGTCAGTCATGCGAGATGTCACCTGACTACGCATCGCGGGCGCAAGGAAGCACAAAACGTGAACCTTACAACCTTGCAAAAGGATCGATGAGGCGAAACCAGGAAGTGGACATGCCGCGGGCTTTATAGGATACTTTGGAGAGAGGAACTCTGCGGTGGCTTTCAACCAGAAAAGCGCCCTGGCACGGAGTCGGTGCAAGCGTCTACTGGCCATCATAAAGAAAAAAAAACAGACTAAAACGCTTTATGTTCTCACTTAAGTGTGGGTGTGTGTGACTGTGTGCTTGTATGTTTTGTTTAGTTGACTTCATTTTCGTACCTGATAGAAAGTGAGAAAAATATAAAAGGTGCCTGCCAACCAGAAGCAAATATGTGAAATGTTAACAACGGAGGAACTTTTCTCACATCCTCATCTTTCCCACATCAGGAATATCAGATTTGGGTGCACGGTAAAAAACACCAGGTGGTCGAATTTTCCGGAGCCCTCCACTACGGCGTCTCTCATAATCATATGGTGGTTTTGCGACGTTAAACCCACATATCAATCAATTATTACACCAGGAATCGACGAGGAAAAATTGGGGGACCCTTAAGCTTCGCCTTTGATAGTTGAACGCGATAGTGAAATCCGGCCCCTAGTGCACCCTTCAACCGCTAAGTGCATACTTATTCGTATGTTGTGCTACATACACACGCACGCACACAAACACGCAACCAGTAGATTGGATCAGCGCGCGCTATTATCGCCGAATGGGCTCTTTTTCGTCATGACACCTGTCGAACAAAATGCAGTTAAAGGGACCCTGAAACACTTTTTCGAGTGAAGAGCTCGTGTCGCAGAAAACCCGCCGTCAGCGTCGGCCCCGTTGGTTGTGAGCTGAAAAATCGTCTGCGCGTCTGTGACCGAAAAATTAAGTTACCGAGATAACCGCGGGAGGCCGCTACTTGTCCACACGTGCGCGCGTGATCACACTGAAAAAGACGCGCATTCGAAGAAAAAAAACTGTGCTCGAGGTCACGAGGCCCGGCAGTTTCTTTGCGCGTACCACCTCCTCCCTGCTTAGCTTCCAGCGCTTTCGTCGAGATGAGAGAAGACATAGTGCAATTGCAGCATGCGACAAACCTTTGTAACTCCACTCGCACTGGACGGATTCTTAAGATTTTTGAGGCGTTGAATTCATAAGACAATAAACTGTTCTAGTGAATTAATTTCATGTTTACTTGAAAAAGTGTTTCAGGGCCCCTTTGACGCATTTTGTTTGACAGGTGTCACGGCGAAAACGAGCCCATTCGGCGATATTAGGGCACTGGTTCAATCTACTGTGTGCGTGTTTGTGTGCGTGCGTGTGTATGTAACAAAACATTTGAACATGTATGCACTTAGCGGTTGAAGGGTGCACTAGGGGCCGGATTTTGCTATCGCGTTGAACTGTTAAAGGCGAATCTTAAGGGTCCCCCGATTGTTGTTCTGCTCGGCGCGCCTAACTAGTAGTGCAAGAAGCTTCGACGGTGGCGACGGCGACGGCGTAGCGCGGGCCAAAGGAGTTTCGCTCCTGATGAATGGGGAGGAAGCTAGAGTAAGGGAATGGTCAGAAAAAGTGTTTGCAGTTTAGATATCGGAGGCCAGTTTTATTGATAACGAAAAGGGAAACGTTGTGATTGCACGGAGTAGTAACGTGTATACTTGCACTAGAAACGGAAGTGACTTTTGTAGAGAAAAGAAGATAGAAAAATAAATCAGAAGGATGGCGTCGGCCAAGTATAGTAAAATCAGCCAGGATTTGAGATATGCCAGCGTGCAGCCAGAGTGTCACTGGTTGACAACTGACAGGGTAATAAATTGTTTGATTCTAATCACGTGAAACGAGAAGATCGAAGGTGCAAGGACATGAGCATGTGACATTCTTAGAGAAGTGCAGAAATGAACGTCGGCTCAGAATTCATCTTACGAGAAGTAGGAAAAAAATGAACAATGAAAATAAAGGGTTAGGAAATAGATGGAAACAACGTGCAACAAAATGTTCCTCAAGTGCTTGCCAAGTTTTTGAAGGTAGCAATCCGGGAAGGAAGAAAAAACAACAAGAGAGAAGGCAGTAAGGTTAACCATGCACACGCCCTGTTGGCTACCCTGCGCTCGGAGGAATGAGAAAGGGGAGTATAAAGATTAGATATAGAGGAGGCGTTGCTCATGGCAGCTGTAGTTGTCTGCTCGGTAGACCGAAACTTTTGCGTCCCAGGAACGGCTTTAAGCTCTCCCATAGTAGAGCACCTAGTACTCGAAATCATTATTCGTCACCCACTTTTTCTAAACAAAGGAGAAAGAGAAGAGAAAATTGTCAGTGCGTGGGCTGGCGCGTATGCAGCGGTGGTACTTTGGAAAAATCAGAGGCGTTCCCATAGGCCCATAGTCCTCAATAAAGCGCAGGAGGGCTTTGACTGCCTTGTGAGCCGAGCAAAGTCGGGGGAAACCCCGACGTGGGCAGTGTGCTATCGTCGAGTCAAATTACACTGACCCGAGATTAGGTCACTGTTCTTGACGCTCGTATGACGTAATAACACGCAGAGAAGCTTCAAGTTTCTGCTAAAATGTACCTGTGCATGTCAGCGTGAACATAAAATATCCTTGATTGATAAAATAACTTATACCGCAATCTCAGCGAAACAAGCTTTGTGAACGTTTTAACACTATCGCGTTAAAAGGTTCACAACGCTTTTTGGGTTAGTAGTCATTGTGTGAAATGAATGATGATGAATCAATTTTTGTTAAGTACAGCTATGTTGGTGGTGCACGCAGGCACCAGACGGAGTCGTTTCGTATATAATACGATGCTGTGCTACAAGAAATGGAGAGGCGTTAACAAACAAATAAACTGCTGGTCTTTTAAATCAACGCTCTTCTTATAAAAGCCATTCAGTTGAGTTTTGCTACATCTGGGTGCAAAAAAAAAAAAAAAACGCGCTCCCGATCTAAGGTTCAAAGGTTTCTCATACTGACTTTTCGCACTTACAAGAGCGTAGTACACAGGAAAGGATCACTCACATCGGAGGGCCATTATGACCGTATTATAAACCCGGCCCTCGCGCCTAGGTATCCGACAAAGAGTGATGAATCGGCAGTGATGACAGCGTGGAATGGGCGGGAAGAAAAGAGAGAGCACCACGGCGAGAGACGAAAAAGAGGCGATGCACGAGGACACGACGGGGTGCCTTGTAATTGTAGCCATGGACTCCCCCCTACCTTCCACCCCCTTCAGGACAGTGTGCGAGTATGTGCGGCGTATAAAACACGTCGCTGGCGTATAAAAAGACACATGGTTCTAATGTGCTTGATCTGACCCATACATTATATATATATATATATATATATATATATATATATATATATATATATATATATATATATATATATAGTATATATATATATATTATATATATATATATATATATATATTCACATGATTTCATCTCTTCTTTCCAACGCAGCAGTGAAGGGTCTGTCTCCCGGGCTTCCCGGGGCGCTTATTGTCTTTAATCGTTCGGGTTCGCTGTAATTACAGGGCTGCTGTCTGAAGCAGCCAGATAATATTCACGAGCACTTTAAGGTAATATATAAAGCAAGAAGAACGAGAAAAAAACAGAAAAAACTAACCGAAACAACAAATATGTGATCATATTCGTTCTTATGAGTCGCTTGTTTTCCACTGCTTGTTATTCAGGCAGAGAAGGTTCCTAGCTTTCAAAGCCTAATAAGTAACTATCCGACATTTTGGGAAGAGGGTTGGGGTTGAGGATGGTGAATGTTTATCCGCGTACTGCTAAATTTCAGTCTTGTTCCTTTTATTCTTTCCCGCACTATCGTCTCAACTTTTAATGTATTAAAAAAGTCACAGAAGAGTTTTCAGCGCACGTTTTTCGTGACCAGGTTTCTAAGCTGGCTATGTGGTGCCTAGACGGCGTCGCGTTTGGTCACAAGAAACAAGTTAAGCAACAAAAAGAGCGAATGCGTCATTATTAATAGTATTATTCCTTCATTCACAAAACGTAATTCACACGTGAAAATTTCATCTGTCTCTGAGTTTTCAATCCTTTATTTCAGATGGTGACTACGTTTCTGTGCTTTGATTCAGCCCAACGTGCAACCTGCGTGCTGGTTCAGTAGACTTTTAGATGCCTTGGGTGGCTATTGTATACAGGGTGAACAAAGTTCAGCCCAAAAGCAACTAGAACGATGACAACAGCAACAGCAACAACAAAGAAACGAGACCAGGAAAATGTTCCGTGAACATAAAGCGATATGCACGCCGTGATGCAGCCGTATGAACACGGCTAGCACTGGCGCCCCTAGAGGCGGAGGGGGTGTTCAGCTCTCCTCAAAACTTTTGAATCTTGCACGTGTTTATATACAGGCACACATACCAACGCACGCTTGAACATATACAAAGTATGGCCTAGTCCTCCACCCAGAAAAAAAAAAGATGCAGCTATACGCTCGCGACGGCTGACGCGTCGTGAGAACAGCATGATGCAATCTTGCACCCGGAACACAAACAATACCATAATTCGACAACAATAAAAGGAAGTATGTACTGCCTCGAGTTTCGAAGCTGCCCAAATGTTACCCTGGAAGACGCACGTTCATTTGGGACCAAGCAGTTCCCACTCGGTTGGCCGAAATACTGTTATTTCCTGCTTGCCTTTTCTGTTTCTCCGATGGCTCCTGAGAGATACTGTCAGACGGTTAGCCGAGGGATATTGGCACGTCTTGCCAGAGACGTGACAACGCAAGGACAGGCGCCCGACCGGCGTCTGGGGTGGATGACGGTCGGCATAAAATGAAACCTCGACAGCGGCCACTTTATCGTTAGTTCGGAGGAATACGAAAATAAACCAGATGCGGTAAGAAAGTCCACGGAAATGCACGCGACACGCCCAACTCATCGGGATTGATGGAGCGCTAGGATGTGCGCGAAGTTTTTCTCGGGCACTCTTGGGAAAAGGCGCTCAGAATGAGTGAGCTTGCCACGACACAGTGTCAACTAGATGGAGTAATAAGCTCCTCACTCGGTTATGACACGTACTACCCAAATGGAGGATGGGTGCACTCAGTTGTGGTATTCGTGCTCGCATCTTCCACTCTGTGTCCTTTTTTGTTTTTCTTTAGTGCACCATGTGAATTAGCGAAAGAAAAAAGAGCCAACACATGGAAGGACAACCTAACAGTTCACCTCCTACATAAACATAATTGAATTATAAGCAAATGTCATAAATTTGTACTTGTGTTCCAAGTTGTAATCAAAGTATGCGAGTTCGGCACGATCAATAAAACCTGCATTTTCACCCACATTTATAAATGTATCATCTTATAATCACTGCTTTTAAAATAAAACTGCGAAAAATGCCCCCTCCTTGACTTCATAATTTCTAGATACTATTAGCTTGCTGCCATAATAAAAAAAGGACCTTTTTATTTGTAGAAAAATTTGTAGCTTAATATGTCTTTTTTTTCGTTCAAAAACTGGGCACAGGACACGGATGGTAAGATGCTGCCATAAAACTCTCTCTGTGTAGTTCAAAGAAATTAAATACGAAAGTTCGCAACAAAACTCAAGTCAGAAATGAGAATTTAAAGTACTTTAGTAAAAGCCCGCGTTGTAAGTCTGCTAGGCTTACACTCCCTATTTCAGCAAAAAGGCACGATGCATTCGAGCTTCTCAATTTTACATTAAGGCGCGATGATGGTTTTTAACTATTTGTTTCACTTCGTTCGAGATGTAGCGCTCAATGAATCGTTCTCAAAGGAACATTCAAATGAGTGTATCTAAGCAGGCAATTAGCACCCGCTTAAAATTGGCAAAGCCGGCACATAAATAACGGCCCATAAACAGACTCCACATTTGGTTTCGTTTTTATATTTAGCAAGCTGTTCCTTTTTTTACTTAGTTAACATATGTTTTCTTTCTCAAGCAACGCAAACTGTCTAATGGTACTCTTGCCTACAGCACGGGACTGTACAGGTGGGGCGTTGCGTTGGGACAGACGCTGTAGACAATTCGAAGTGCGTTCATAAAGGACTACTCAAGCGAGACGGTCTTGTTTCTGTCAAATGAGAATGTTGTAAGGCCATGATAGATTATTGCACGTGAGAGGTGAAATAGATACAAGGATACGCTCAAAGACCCCTAAGGAACCTCTGAACATAATAAGAACTAGCACTTTATTCACTCCTGGCGCTTTCTTTGTTTTCGGCACAATTCTTGGTGTCAGCAGTCTGTTCACGTGACGTGATAAGTAAGCAAGCTCTCGAATGATCTGTGTGTGAGGGATCATGTAACTTTGGAGTGTCTCGTATTATGCTTTGCCATGCGCAGTCCGAGCCCATCCTGCTTTGTCTCATTTGACCACCAGGTGCGATCAGAGGAAGTCACAGAGTCACTTTGTTTATATATATATATATATATATATATATATATATATATATATATATATATAATATATATATATATATATATATATATATATATATATATATATATATATATATATATATATATATATATATATATATATATCATTGCTTAACATCTCAACACCATGGTATAATTATGAGAGACGCCGTTGTGGAGGTCTCTGAAAATTTTGGCCCCTAAGATGCTGTAATGTTGACCTAAATGAGTACATTACTTCAAGCATTGTTTCGCATCTATCAAGATTGTGACAGTCGCATGGCTGACTCACGAGTCAGCAGTCGAAAGGGAGGAAGTGGTGTGAAAACTAAAGGCAGGTACGCTGATGAAGCTTTACTTGTGGTGTGGCGTGTTGCCAGTAAACGCCAAATCTTAGTAAGCTTGGCGCATAGTGCTGAGATCATCCACGTGTTTTATGAAGAAAAGAAATGCGATGGGATTGTTATATCATTCATGTCTTCACAAGCGCCTCTTATTCATCAAACCATCTTACCCTCTCATGCTAATTTTAGTTCACGCCAAGGTAATTGCGTGACCACGAGTGCACCCAAACGTAAGCGGCCAGATAGATAGATAGGTAGATAGATAGATAGATAGATAGATAGATAGATAGATAGATAGATAGATAGATAGATAGATAGATAGATAGATAGATAGATAGATAGATAGATAGATAGATAGATAGATAGATAGATAGATAGACACGCTCAAAGTCGTCTAAGTTCGCAAAGAAATGCTTCGCATTTAATAAGTGTCTAGAAAAAGATAGAGCCCGTAAGAAAGGTAGCAAAGGGTAGCGGGAACCTAGATTCACTGGTCTCTGAATTCGAAGTGGTTTGGGAACCTTTAAGTACACCAGCATAGTGATCACAAAGCCATGGCTGATATACAGAGCAATTATGGTATACCTGCAGAAGCTAACAGTACGGCGGCAGACATTCCTCTAAAAGGGAGAAAAATATTCCTCTGAATCGCGTGAAAGAAGATGATACCCACGTTGTTCTTCGAACACCCCACGAGCACGAAATAACGTATAGATTTTTTTCTGGATGAGGCTTTCAGCCACGCCCATAAAAACACCGCTGTTTGTGCGCACGTACTTATCCTTCGGAAATCGTGTGCCTTCGGCTTTCACCTGAACGATTGCGCTAGTGGCTGGCCCCACAAATGTCACTTAACTCACTGCGCAGGCCCCGTTTGCAAAAGAGTGGGTTTTACATACACAGTGAAGTATAACAACTGGGACACTTCAGAGTTTGCACTCATCTGTACTTGTGATTACGTTTCGTGCGTCGTTTTTGTTTAAAGAATTCGTTAAGTGTCGAGTAGTAAACATTGTCAGTTCGCTCTCGTCCTATGTATGTTCTTTTCATCAGGCATTTCTGCGTTAGCAGCGCGCATCACATTTCGATCTTCTTGCATTTTTCAGGGTTACATTTCAAGTTGTTGCTATCGCATTCAATGCATCGCCCTTCCGGCGAAACTGTGCTCTTTCTTGAATGGGAAAGGGGAGCGTAGTGCATAGAATGACTTTTTCCCCAGCGAGTAATCAATGCTAGGTAACAATGCACTTAGAAAATAAAAATGAAAAAGCGAAAAACAGTAGAGAAAGAATTGAAGCATGTAAAGAAAAACAATAGAAGACAGTTACGAAACTGTCAAAAGATAAGGACAAAAGGCACGGCTTACTAGTTACTGAATGCTGAATATTTCAAAGAACTGAGAACCTTCGCATAGAAAGTTGACTTGGCTTTACAGGTGTGAAGATAGTCACAGATCATCAAAAAAGAGACCATAACAAGTAAACAAAGCAATTGAGGACAAATACAGAACGAAAGGAAGTGACTCAACGAGAAAAACGAGAGCTTCCAACAGCAAAGTTACTCGCGCAACATCACAAAGGCCTACGCCCAAAGAAGCACATTTGTTCACCGCTCTTTTTGCGGTCATCGAGCAAGGAAACAGCCGTGAAAGGATAGGGAATGCCTACAGTAACCGGAATCGCCCATCGACGAAGGTTCAAGCCCTGGTGGATGACATTACGGCAGACGCTCTTGGATCTAGATTGCGAGTGCTGTTCTGGCTTCGGGAACCTACGGCGCAACACTACGGCGCTGTCGCGTTTAGCACTTCACAAAAAAGCAACTATACGGCCAAGGAATTTCATCAGCTTGTGCGTGCACTAAACCTTTGATATCGTATCTTCATTCTTATTACTGCAGTAGCTCATTTAGGTTTGTCCACCAATTTCAATAAAGACAACAGTTCAATGCATAAATAAGTAACTTATTATTATGACATTCTCGAACATCATGCATGTTGACTTGCCTTACCGTTTTGAATGGAGAACACGCGAGCAGAGACGAAATAAAAAGTACGTAGCAAGCGCTCAACATAACAAGTACCGAATAGCCCAGTTGTAGATTTCGCTACAGTACTTTCGTTATAACAAGCGTGAGTGATATTCTAATGAACCCTTGTTTTTTTTTTTCACTTTCAATGTTCTGAAGAGAAACAGAGCAACATTCTGAAAACCCTAAGTATCAAAGCACTTATCTCATATGGAGATCGCACTGGACGTGGAAGTCAGGAAAGGTGCAAACTGAGAAACTTGGTGAGGGTCTTGGGGTCGTTACGGTAGGTCAAGAAATCAGTAAAAAAAGGACAATGCCTTCAGTAAACATAGAGTAAGTGTTCAAGATTGAAGACACGTGTGGTACGATTATGTCTGGTTTGAATCTTTGTCATCTCATTTTCTGCCTTTCACTTTAAATATTTGCCATTTTCCTGCCCTTCACTGATTCGGTTTTCACTGCTTATGTTCATTGTCTCCCTCTGATGTTATCACGCTAGCGCGATCACCATGAACGTGAAAGTTTTGTACTGATTCACCTAATATATGTCTATGCTGCTTTTCTCAACAAGTATCTAGAGCCCGTAAAGACGAAAATTTACGGATTTAAAACGTCACTGCTCCGCAGTAAGGGTGCCTAGGATGCCGAATAAGCCGACGTCCCCTCCGCAGGAGCAAATAGAACACCAGTATTTGAGTTTTGGATCGAAGAAAAGTGTCTTTTTCTTTCTTGGTCTTGCGAGCTTCTTGCTAGGCAAGCCGCAAGTCGGCGATTGGGAGCGAGCGTGGTCCGTTATCGGGGGGCTACCGGCACATTTCTGCCTTTTATCCACGGACCGGTTGGCACAAGTGGATTTCCTGCCCGTCTGCACCATTAACGTTTTTCAGGCTCTCAGCGGCAGCCTGCGCTGCTTCCTGATCGAAAGGAAAGTGAAAGGCATGTCGGGAATTGGGAGGAATGCCCGCTTTCTCAACCCTGTTTTTCTCCTCCATTTGATCTTTCTTGAGTCGTTCGTCAGCTCAGGGTACCAGAGAAGAGCGCGGCCAGAAACCGTATAGCGATTGATGTGACTACCTGAAGCTAGCTTCTTCTGTCGGGATACGGTTTTCAGTGTACTTCCTGTCCTACATTAAGAGATAGTACATGGATTCGCACAATACAATTTCACACAAATGCTCTCAATAATACTCATAAGGAGAAAAGAAGGAAAACTAATCTTGCTGGATTTCTTCTTGCAACAATCGTTTGAATTGAACACGTAATGGGGCTATACAGGGTGTCCTACGTAACTTAAGCCAGAGTTTAACAATATGCCGGGACACGTAGTTACGACGCGACCAAATGCATGTTACTCACCGTTGCCTGGAGTTAGTCAGACATATATTTAATTAACTAGGTTTTCAAGAAATGATGATAGATAAAAAATTTCAATGAGAAAGCTGTAGATCGGTTTGCAAAACATCTGATTAGACAGTTTTGCACTTCATATCTGTTAGGTATTAGTCTTTTTCTACTAATTACAAATGCCCACAAAATACAAAAAGTACCACGTGACCAACCTGCTCGTGCGCCAGTGCGTGCGATGATTCTAGTGCTCCTTAACGTTCCGCGTACCAACGACCATAGCATTTGCCCCGTTGTGCTGTCTCGGCAGGGCCGCAACGATGGTGGTGGCTTTACGACGAACACGTTTTGCCATCGGCCACAAAAACGATAACCGCTGTGACTGCTTATCGGTGTCATGAACCGGTGCGAGGGAAGCGTGTCGTTTGTACACGGAATGTTAAGGAGCACTAAAATCATCGTGCGCACTGACGCGCGATCGGGCTTGTCATGTGGTACTTTTTTTATTTCGCGGGCATTTGCAATTAGCAGAAAACACTAATACCTAACAGGTATAAAGTTCAAAAACTGTCTAATCGAAAGTTTTGCAAGCCGATCTACAACTTTATCATTGAACATTTTTATCTATCTTTGTTTCTTGAAAAGTTAGTTCTTAAACATATCTAATTAAAAATATTGAGAACACAAAAAATAGTCTAACTCCAGGCAACGGTGAGCAACATGCATTTGGTCGCGTCGTGATTACGTGTTCCGGCATATTTTTAAACTCTGGCTAAAGTTACGTGGGACACCCTGTATATGGCATTTAGAGAAGTCACATTAGCACCCCCTACGAGGTGCATTATCATGGCATCGCAATTTCGGCAAGTCAAAGGTGACATAAGTGAATAAATGTTCCACCTAAGTGTTGAACGGTAGTGTACTCGCACCAAGTTTCCAAGTTGTGCTCACCTATATTTCATTGCAAGAGCCGAATGTGAGGATTATCAAAGAACCATAGCCACTCCCTACAAAGAGGCGTATAAGTGTAATGCGTTAATTTCTCGCTGTTCACCATTCAGCCACGAGGCCTGCTACTGAACAGACTTTGTCACAGGTGACGTTTTACCAAAGCGCAGAGACCTATAGCCAGACTGGTCAAGTCGATAAAACTCACTAGGAGAGTGGGCGATTCGCGTGCGCCCAGTGAATATATACGCTCTACTGCAGAGCTTTGATTCAACACCGAGGGTACATGAGCAGATTACGTGGTAGAGTGGTCCGCAGGATAAAACCGAGTAAACGCCCGCAGGGAAGCTAGAAGCCGTTCAGTCGTGATGTCTTTCTGGGCACGGAAAATAGAAAAATACAAGGATACTCGGGCATGAAAACACTTCCCGCAGTAGCACATATGCTACAAACACAATGAAGATGAGTGAGATATTCCCAACTGTAAGAACTTGCTTAAACATCAACGCAGCTGTGTCGAGCTGTGTCGTTGTTGTGCTAACGACGCAAAGTATGAACTATCGATGACGATACTACAAGGACTAGGTGAATCATCTGCAGTCAAGGCGCTTCTTTCTTCACTGAAAACAAGAACCCTCTTCCACTTTTACGTGGTGCGAAAAAGCATCCAACTAGGTATTGAACGACCAAAACAGATTCATCTAGATTCCCAATACTCTTTCGAAAATTTAACTCACGATATTGCTGGCGTTGGACGACTCGAGCAGAGCACATTGCAGTCACCTGAAAGTCTACATAGACCACTTAAAGTGAGAACTTACACACATAGCTGCATACACCTAAGGTATTTTGCACAACTTGCTTGGCTTGTCGCGGTCTGTTCGCCTGAATCACTTGTTTTTCTCTGCAGCTGTATTAGCACTCACCAGCTTTGCAACAGCTGCCATGCTTGACGATGCGCAATTACGATGCGCGACGCATCATAATGCAACCATGAACAAAATACAGCCGAAATGAGTTCTCAGGAGGTTAACAAAACGTTATAAAAACTACGCCATCAACGCTCGTCAGATCGCAGGTTCTTCTATTCGCACTGGTGGTCTGTTCTTACCGAGTGTCGGAAATAATTGTCCATGAGTACTAATACGAATGAGCGCAAGTTCCAGCGCTGCAGCCGGATTGGACGAAAACCCAGTTGAATACATAAAGAGTAGTCGACAATGACCGTCTTGTTCTGACTTGCCTCTTTATAGTGATCGCAGTTTTCCAGAGTTACTGTAGTTCTCTCAATGGAAGCAATTCGTGCATTGCACTCCGTCTATCTCTAAATAATTCTGTCTTTTTCTCTCTTTTCCTTTTCTTCCTCACATTTATATTTTCTACGTAACACGTGTACTACTCTTCCGGTTTTTGCGTCCTGTAAACACAAGCTCTTTTTGCAATGCAAATCATGCTGTCCTCGCAGGCTCCAAACCACTGACTGAAGAAGGCGGATCGTGGCATAAACTCGAGCATTCAGGAAACGTGTGTGCATAGGTATCGACCGACAACGAACGACCCTCCTGCCGACTCAACTCTCCTTTTTTTAACACAAATTTGTTTTATGCCTGTGTCCTACCATGGCTCTGCTTACGTAATTCCTTCATGAATATGACGTAGTAGAACACAAAGATGACAAAGAAAAAGAACAAGAGAAAAAGATTTCGTCGTGCGGTGTCGAACCGGCAACGTCTCGATTTGCAGCACTAACCACTATGCCACGGAGAGAACGTTGTCGCAGATGCTAACGGAAAGCGATTTATAGGCATCATACATCGTTTGGTGGTCCTCAGAGCTCCTAAACTCGTTATCAGCAGCGAGATGGCGTGACGACCTCATGTTGGGTGCCTCTCACACTTCTTTGAGCGTGCCTCCACGGGACATTCTCTTACGGACTGCGCGCGCTCTTATCAGATGAGACTCGTGGTTCAGGAGAGCACGAAGCTTACCTGGCTCGCTGCCCTTCTTCTCCGCTTTTCTCCTCGCATTCTCCCCACTGTCGTCATTATGCATATTGCCCCGTGCCATGTTTTTATGGTTAAAGCCACACAGTAATCGTTAAACACGAAAATTGATTGTTGGCGTCGTGGGGCACCAGGGATGCAAAAAATGGTCACCTCTTAATGACGTCACCATAGGAAATTACTATGACGTCACATATTGACAGAACTGGCGACGTCAGTGTCATGTCATTATGAGTCAACTGTGACGTCACAAGGTGTAACGTCAGACGATGGTGTCATCACATGATATCGTGGAGGCAGCGCAAAACCAGGTGAGACCCCTTTGATCGCGGAGGTGCAGAAAGCTGGCGGTAGGTAAAGACATGATCAATACATTGATCGAGAAGAAAATATGATTTCACGTTCTAATCTTCTTAGGTGAATGAAAAAGAAAATGTGTTAGCTTTTTTTGTATGTATGCTGTCCTGCAGCACTTTCCTCCCCGTACTTCTGTGGAAAACTGGAATTAAACGTGATACCTGCGAGGCAAGTCAAGCAAAATTCGAAGTTCTTCGGCTTCTAAAAGGCAAAAGACTAATGCATGCATATTTTTACACGCGTTTTCTACATAAGAATGACTTATTTGTGGGAAAACTGGTGTTTCTTATAAATAGCTATATTTTTGTAGCTATTGACCACATTGACCAGAAGCAAAGAGCGTTTGTTGGGTGAGTTTGTCTTTGTGTCTGATCTACGTTGTGGTTAGTTTGCGTAGTTGGCACCTTTGGTTAGGACGTGTTGCTTTCGTCGGCTGTTTACTTGCCCAGAGAAGTGCAAATGAGTTTTGATTGTTACAAGACGTGTCAGGAATGCTTCAACAATGCGGCAATTGGGTAGTGTTTTTAGTGCAAGTTAACTGTTTCCTACGTCGCTACAGAACATAGGGAAAGAGGCGCTTTTGAACGAGAGATGAACAAATGGCAGCCTGATTTTTCGCAACATATATGCGTTGCGCCAATATAAACACTGAATCTCCAACAGAAAGCATCACTGAACGAGTGTCAGGTTACCTATACCTGATCTGTTGTAATATTTTGCATATCTGTAACGTCAGTGAATTTAGATATATTTATTTACTATATGTGTGTTTCTATTGTATTTCTTTTTGTGATAACCACAATGTACTGAGTTTCTGTTTTTTTTTGTTAAGACTTGTCGTTGAGGCATATTGCTTTGTTTCAGCACAAGATGTGAGCTGTAAGGACTGAGTTGTGTATAAATTGAAGCAGTGCCTTGTTGAATCTTTTATAATGTGCCCAGTGGTCATAGGTGGTCGTGACGGTGTAGCGAAGGCCCACTTTTGCTAGGGAAAAAAACGTGCCGAATAAGCCTGGACATGCCCGTATTAGATGGTGTGCATGTGCGACCATCACTAGGACGATGCAGTACAGACACGGGCGGGTGCCCTGTCGTAAATGTAACCAGTTCAACGCTGAGAGAGTTTGTTTAGTTATGTTTATACTTGAATGTGGTAGTGGTAGGTACTTTTCATAAAACCATACATAGAAGAGTTTGAAGTGGCTTTGTACGTTTAGGGATCTACCGATGTATAGTGATAAAGATGCAAAAACGAAAGGCCAATGTGGCTGCTTAAACCTTCAAAATAACGGAATTCGCTCTGTACGCTATCCCTGAAGACTGATGCGCCAAAAATCACCTCTCGGCAGGCGCCTTGCTGAACAGTTGTCAAGTTTGTAACCTTCAGAAAAATGTCAAAAATAGGCATCAAGTAGTAGCGATTGCAGACTGTTATCCTACGCTGTAAGTTTTAAACAATTAAGCTTGCCACTATAGCCAGAACAGTTAGAAAGCCAAATAGAGTATGAAGTGGTGAGCAAGACAAAAAAAAAAAGAAAAACCTCCCGTATTTAAGCTTTACGGTATTGAATATTTTAAATCTAACTGATAGTGATTGGTTTGGTTTAGTTTCGCTTCACTTATGCTACATACCGAGAACTGATGGACAATATTCGGATAATATTGAGATAGAAGTCATTACAGATATGCGCGGGATCAATTCCCGGCTGCGGTGGCTGCATCTTCAAGGGAGGCGAAAATGCTTTAGGCCCGTGTTCTCAGATTTGGGTACACGTTAAAAAACCTCAGGTGGTGGAAATTTCCGGAGCCCTCCACTATGGCGTCTTTCATATACATATGGTTGTTCTGGAACGGCAAACTCCACATATAAATCAATCATTCCAGATATTAACATAAATTTTCAAGAGGGCATGTAAGAATACATCATTTCTAAATTAGATATTTTTGAAGCCCTATTTACAGTCATTTTCTTTTTGCGTAAAAATGTAAGCAATGAAAGGAGAAGACAGACAAAGAGCGAATAAAGTCAGTTTATTCGCTTCGATACTTGACTTTGCACCTTTTTGGAGGAAACCCACCAGTAAGACGATATCCGGTATAATTGAAAATGTGTGACGGCATTTATAATACTTTTCACATGACAAGCAAAGAAAGGAATGCATCTTGTTCAGCAAGAACAGATGCAATCCTTACAGCAAAATAACAATATTCGCGGAAGCTGTCTTGCCTGTGCACAATAGCGTAAGCTCATTGGAAGTCTCGCTTCCTTCATCTATTGTGCATGTTCACGAAAGCTTATGTCCCATTTAGGACATTTGTTCCTCCAATTTTTCCTTTTTTTCCCGTGCACCAAACTTGCCTTGACAGTACCGACAGCGCAGGCGTGCTCTATTTTCTACTCCCATCACGCTGTTTGGCGCTTGTCTCGGCGCAAATGTCGATCACGTACTCTCGCTTCATAAGGCTCGAATTCATCGGATCACTCTAAAGGGTAATACTGTGCAGGAACGACGCCAGAGTTGAATCGAAGGCGGGGGTCAGAAGCTTGCGCCCCGCGGCATATCTGGGCGTTTCGTATACGGTCGCGGCATCGGTGCGTCGATGCATGTCCGTTTAGCAGACGCAGAAATTCCACTTCGAGAGCTTCGAAGAGCTAGTCGCGGCAGACATGTGTGAGCGCGTCTCTCGCTGAGTTCTGGGAGTATGTGTGATTTGCCGAGAACACAAAAAAAATTGCCCGCAGCTTCCCTCGGGGGAACACTGAGGAGGATGCGGAGCATATAATTGGTTAACGGGGTGTTAAAGTGCGACTTACTTGGGTCGATGGCTAAATTGGTTAACGTGGTTGTGAAATGGGGTGTTAAATTGCGACTTACTTGGGTCGATGGCTAAATTGGTTAACGTGGTTGTAGGCGGGTGCCGTGTCGTAAATGTAACCAGTTCAACGCTGAGAGAGTTTGTTTAGTTATGTTTATACTTGAATGCGGTAGTGGTAGGTACTTTGCATAAAACCATACATAGAAGAGTTTGAAGTGCCTTTGTACGTTTAGGGATCTACCGATGTATAGTGATAAAGATGCAAAAACGAAAGGCCAATGTGGCTGCTTAAACCTTAAAAATAACGGAATTCGCTCTGTACGCTATCCCTGAATACTGATGCGCTAAAAATCACCTCTTGGCAGGCGCTTTGTTGAACAGTTGTCAAGTTTGTAACCTTCAGAAAAATGTCAAAAATAGGCATCAAGTAGTAGCGATTGCAGACTGTTATCCTACGCTGTAAGTTTTAAACAATTAAGCTTGCCACTATAGCCAGAACAGTTAGAAAGCCAAATAGAGTATGAAGTGGTGAGCAAGACAAAAAAAGAAAAACCTCCAGTATTTAAGCTTTAGGTATTGAATATTTTAAATCTAACTGATAGTTATTGGTTTGGTTTAGTTTCGCTTCATTTATGCTACATATGGAGAGCTGATGGACAATATTCGAATAATATTGACATTACAGATATGCGCGGGATCAAATCCCGGCTGCGGCGGCTGCATCTTCAAGGGAGGCGAAAATGCTTTAGGCCCATGTTCTCAGATTTGGGTAGACGTTAAAAAACCTCAGGTGGTGGAAATTTCCGGAGCCCTCCACTATGGCGTCTTTCATATACATATGGTTGTTCTGGAACGGTAAACTCCACATATAAATCAATCATTCCAGATATTAACATAAATTTTCAAGAGGGAATGTACGAATACATCATTTCTAAATTAGATATTTTTGAAGCCCTATTTACAGTCATTTTCTTTTTGCGTAAAAATGTAAGCAATGAAAGGAGAAGACAGACGAAGAGCGAACAAAGTCAGTTTGTTCGCTTCGATTCTTGACTTTGCACCTTTTTGGAGGAAACCCACCAGTAAGACAATATCCGGTATAATTGAAAATGTGTGACGGCATTGATAATACTTTTCACGTGACAAGCAAAGAAAGGAATGCATCTTGTTCAGCAAGAACAGATGCAATCCTTACAGCGAAATAAAAATATTCGCGGAAGCCGCCTTGCCTGTGCAAACTAGCGTAAGCTGATTTGAAGTCTCGCTTCCTTCATCTATTGTGCATGTTCACGACAGGCTTATGTTCCATTTGGGACATTTGTTCCTCCAATTTTTCATTTTTTTCCCGCGCACCAAACTTGCCTTGACAGTACCGACAGCGCAGGCGTGCTCTATTTTCTACTCCCATCACGCTGTTTGGTGCTTGTCTCGGCGCAAATGTCGATCACGTACTCTCGCTTCATAAGACTCGAATTCATCGGATCACTCTAAAGGTTAATACTGTGCAGGAACGATGCTAGAGTTGAATCGAAGTCGGTGGTCAGAAGCCTGCGCCCCACGGCATATCTGGGAGTTTCGTACACGGTCGCGGCATCGGTGCGTTGATGCATGCCCGTTTAGCAGACGCAGAAATTCCACTTCGAGAGCTTCGAAGAGCTAGTCGCGGCATACATGTGTGAGCGTGTCTCCAGCTGAGTTCTGGGAGTATGTGTGATTTGTCTAGAACACAAAAAAGAGCGCTGCGTTCTGAATTTGTCTGTTGCGCGCGGTCATGCGTGCACTCTCGTGTTTTCGACCCAATAAAGGGAAGTGCTTCCTTGCATCAGTAGCATCACTCTCTCGTTCCCCATGCAGGGTTTCATATATTTAATGTTGATTAAAAATTGATGCATTTACGCTTGCTTTCGTTGAAAAGCCATACCTTTTATTTTCGTGTTGTAGTTCGATAATTATAATACATAATTGAGAGTACTGATGTATAGGCTGAGCCAGTTTTTAAACTTTATAATGGAATGAAATCCAACTTATTGTTGTTGTTGTTGTTGTTGTGTTCGTTGATGTTGTCGTTGTCGTCGTCGTCGTCATTGTTGTTGTTGTCGTCGTCGTCGTCGTCGTCGTCATCGTCGTCGTCGTCGTCGTCGTCGTTGTTGTTGTTGTTGTTGTTGTTGTTGTCGCCGTTGTCGTCGTCGTCGTCGTCGTTGTTGTTGTTGTTGTTGTTGTTGTTGTTGTTGTTTCGCATACATAACAGCTGTTCTTGTTTCATATACATAACTTTATCACGGCGAGAACAGAAACAGATCGTGAAGTCGTCTATCGCATCTTCACCTTTCCCTGAACGTAATATGAAGATGTGATGATTACGTGTCACATTCATACCAAAAATACGCAGAACGTGACGGTGAATATACCTTAGCAGCATGACTGTTCGTATCATGTGATGGGGGAAAAACTGTCACTCTTACAGTATACTTCACAATGTCCACAAGAAAAATCGAGAAAGCAAATGTGACTGATTGCTGTGCTTGGCAAGCCGTTATTCAATGGGATCATTCGAGGTAAAGTAATGTCAATGTACACTACTATAAAGGTGAAAGGCAAACTTGAAGGTGATATGGAGGCGAATGAACACTTCTATCGTGGGCGTAAGTGAGAGCCGAAAAATGATAGAAGGTTGTCAGATGTCTAACGGGAGGTCGAACGGCATTCCCCGAGATGTAATAAAAAGGTCCGATGATGCAATAAAAAGTATGCTGACGATGAATTGCTCACAAATCTTGAAAAGATAGAATCCGCAGATGATATCACACAAAACTACGGCAGCGTAGCCTTCTTCTCTTGCATTTTATATTTTCTATATCACTGATATTTGCATTTATTATCAGTACATATTGCGCGTGCCGAAAATGTGCACCACGTACCAACTCCACTCTGTGTAAACCCTTGACGAAACTGCAATGCCTTTAGATTTTATTTTATATTCATTTTATATTTTGTACTTCATATTTTTATTTTATGTTTTATAAAAGTTTTTGTAATAAGAAAAAGAAGGTTCTTTTTTCTCTCTCTGTTGCTCTCTATTTGATAAAAATTCATGTTTGAACTTGACAGGCTTCTATGTGGCAAGAAAACATAATGTAAAAGGCAACTCGTCTTTATTTTTTTTCGAAAAATAATTTGTTGCTCCGCCATCTTGTGCGGAATACCGTTCTATCCTTGACTTATATCGAACCACGTACGAATGCCATATATAAGGGAGCGCACCTAAGTTTGAGGAGGGGCATTGCGAATGCATGATTCAACGTGGAAAAGGAGCATTCCGGGGACGGGCGGTTGGTAGTCGTTTTTACGTGCACATGGCTTGGCGATGCGGGTCTATGGTTTTCTTTAAATCAATTTTTAAACAGCGTGTCTGTTGGGGAAACCTTTTGTCTTTGTGTGACATGTATTTTTCTTTTCGAATACTTTCCTGTATCCCTGAATTGATGCGTCATTCGTGAATTGCACCTCGTGTGCGCTATGCCTGGGCACAGCTGTTGGGCGTGGTATGCGAAATTGCGGAAGTGAGACGTCAACTTAGGTGGCAACACCATACACGAAATGTTTTCTGACCTACCTTTAGTGTTTTCTACCATGCATTACCGCGGTTTATTGCGCTATATGGTACTGTGGTTCCCTTGCTGGTGCTTAAATATGTCATCTCTTATGTAGCTTCTTTCAAAGAGTATCGAGTACAAAACTCTATAGCTTCTTTCTTGTTAAAGCAGTTGTGTTGTTTGCTGTCAACATTACGTTTAAATTGAAGAGAGGAGAAGTTGCACAGCGCGTTCAAATAAAAATGCAACGGAGTACGATAAGTAACAATTTTCGTAATGCAACTTGATGCGTATAATACATAAACAAAGGAGCAATTAAAAAATTGTAACTGGTGGTGTCGCCGGAGCGAGTGGTTCGACAATCACACTTGTCCTTTAAAATGACACCAACTGCTTTCCCCAGCATCATATAAGTAAATCTGTTGTAGCCATCATAAATACAAGTCTGCTTGTGTTAAAGTTTCCATGCACTCACATCGCAACTCTTAGAGCACGCACTCTGTGATTGTGAAGAAGAAAAAAAGACCTATATAATTGACGCTCATCCTCTCCAAGTTCCCTCAACATCATACTATAGTCATATTGCCTTTCTAGCCACTACTGAAATAAGATGTATGCCATAAAATGAAAGCTACCTTCCTACATACTCAAATCAAAACTCAGTTGTCCTTCAAAGCTCCTGGAACGGAGAAAAAAATCAGTCGAGCCTCGTATGAGCCGAGCTAAGGTGGTGACATGCCTAATTTCTGGACGAATTGAGTGCGAATGTAGCATTTTCTCCAATTGATATGCGAGTGCGTGGAAACATGCCGAGCCTTTTGTGTTGTTTCCTTTTTTTCTTATCAGTGGTCCGTGAATTGTGATAGTGTTTGGGTATGGCATAAGTTACATCTTACCGGTAACTTCCTGTTTGTAGGCCCCGTTAAAGCGATTTTCGTTACCCGCTGCAGTTGTACTCACCCAAACTGGTGTTACTAGTAAGCAGCAAACATTACTCTGTGCACTTTTTTTCCTCCTCAGAGCCATGTACAGCTTCGCTATAAAAAGCAATAAAGAAGAGTCGAAAGTGTCATGTAGTGAACTTCACCTCACTATCATAGTTTGCATCTTACAATTATCTACCACACTGCGCGGCATTGTTCAGACAGCATGGTCTTTTCAGTTAAAACTTACAATGCCCACATTCCACGTGTTTCGCGCCTGCGCAGTCGATTGCATCCCTCTAGTCGTCGTAAATTCGGTGTATAGATAGGGACCGGATACCCATCACGCTGTGTCGCCCTCGTCCTGCCCTGCAGGCAAGACTGAATGCCGACGAAGAAAGAAGCGAGATACGAAGGCTCCAGGCCATGCAGCTAGGGCAGCGGGTTTCAGCTCAGCGAGGCAATGTCCATTCATTTGCCTCGATTCGCTTAACGAGGAGGACAGAGCGAAGCCTCGTACAAAGTGCGTCGTCACTCGGGACTGGCGGAGACGCTTATCGACGTAACGACCGTCTGAATGCCTGCGCCAGACAACATGTACAGGGATAAAGAACGAACGTCGCCACTAGTCTCTCCGGAGAAAGGCAGCGGCAGGTGCCGATAAAATAGAAAAGAGTGGGCATGAGCAGCTAAAATGCTGCTGCTTCTCTCACGCCTATATTCAATTATAATAAATAAAGTATGATACAATGTATCTATTGCACGTAACTAATTCGCTTGAAGTCAGTGTTTGGACAGAAGCCCAACTGGTCGGGATGTTATATCCTAAAAAGTAAAAGAACACCAACCTAGAAAGTATAAAGAAGAGACACTTTGAGTTCCCGAAACAAACACCCCAACACCAAAATAAAACTTAAAAAAGTACTTCGACTTCCTCACGGCAGCCTTGTTAAAGGGACGCAAAATAAAACTATTAAGTCAACGTTAATTCTTGAAACAGTGGTCCAGAAACCTTGTAGCGTCTTTTGTTCTAGGGAAGTGCTGTTTTTGAAATTATATCACATTTTAGTGGTTCGCAACGAATCAGCGCACTTCAATTTACTTGCCTCAAGCAAAACATCTCACGTCACTGCTGCCTAGCACAAAGTTGCCAGGCTTTACTGTGCATAGAAGTGTGGCAGCTTGGGCTAGTTGGTATGGCATGAGGATAGTTATAGCGCGAGAACCAAACGACGACACAGAGTCAAGAAGTACACGCGCTCGTGTCCTTCGTGTCCTTCTTGTCTCTGTGTCGTCGTTTTGTTCTCGCGCTATAACTATCGTTTACTGTGCAGCCGCAGAAACTGGTAGCAGCAAAACGAAAGTAGTGGGAACCACAGCAGCAAAAACGGCTATTGAACAATTTACTACCATGTCCTAGGAGATGGCAGACATGCTTGGTTAAACTGGGTCCCACAAGAAGGCACGACCTGTCCAATTTAACCAACGAAAATGGAACTTTTGAACAACTCGCGCCATTCCCAAGTAATGTCCGGAGGTTCTTTTTTTAATGTATGAAAGAGAAACGAACAAGTTTTTCTCGGTTCTCGCGCATGTGTTCTCGTGTATTTACCATAATTTCTCGCTAAGTATGGCACTGCGTTTAATAATATTGTTGTTTTAGATGTGATACAGTGAGCTTACACTCTGACGAAAATTTTTATTCGACTTTAGAGTCCCTTCGAGCAGACGAACAAAACTGGTGTGAGGAAAACCAGAACGTATTTTCGTTTTTCTTTTGTGGTCAGTGTCCCTCTGTTGCCTTCTTTAGTTAGTATATCCTTCGGGACTACCACAATGTGGAAACATGTAAAATTCTTGAGAACGAGAAAGATTAACTGGATAGATGTTTTTTTTGTACGTAAGTAGCGTAAATGCGTGTATCGAGTTACGCTGGCGACCGTTGTAAGGAATCAGGCAAACAGCATAAAAAAGAAAAACATGAACTTAGGGCTTCAGGTTTTAGGATCACAAAGAGCCGTTCGCGGGAAGGCTTAGAACCTCCTAGTATATTGCTCGAGAAACGTATGATGGGGCGCTATTTGGTAAGACATTTAGGAAAATTATAACGGCAATAAATTATAACTGGCGTCTCGTTTTTATCGCAGTTATAATTTTCCTGATTGTATATTGCTGACACCCGAGATGAACGCGTTTTTAGGGGACGTCCTAGCATGGTCCGTGTGCTATGCAACTCTAAATGTGCCCTGCTTCCCACTGCTAACAATAACACATCTGGCCGCAAGAAAGAGGTGAATTTTCACTGCACTATTTAGAGTGAGAAACGCGGCGACTGTTTTCCCCGTTTTCCGTACCTTGACCAGACAGGTAAGCGGAATTCAAAACTTAAGCCAAAGTTTAGCGCTTTGTGCAGATACAACCCAGCCTGAGCTGAAAAAACGTACGCTCGTCTGACTGTAGCTCTATTTTTCTCCTCAACATTTCCGTCTCTTTTGCGCTTTTAATTGTCACTATTAGCTTCGGAACAATATTGCGATATGCCAGCTTTAAAGTGCATCCCATTTAAAACTTTTTTTTTCTTTGCACCATTGACAGTGGGCAGCCAAAATAAAAGAGCGACAGATCTGACATTCGGCAATATTACCACACACACAGTGATTGATGCAGCAGCGACGATGGCTGCCGCGGTTTTGAGCCCGTGCACTTTCATCTTTCGGGCATTGACCCGAAAGGCCGTTTTCTGTCAACGAAGAGGGCGTATCTAATTACTGTTTGTTCGAGCTGCCCTTCCCGAACCCGAGCGGCGCTCAGCTGCCTGCCTTTCCTCCTCTCCCCTCGATTTCCCTGCCACACATCCGCTTCCCAATAATCGCGTCCAACTTTCTGGCACACGCGACCTCGCCGTGCCTCGCAAATTCGCGGAACTCTGCAAACGCACTTTCGCGCCACGCTACACGAGAGATACTGCTCTTCTATAGACAAGCCAGCCCATCAAGAGGTGCGCGCCAGCAAACACTTTCACGAACTTTTCGGGGCGTAAGCAGGAAGATGTAGGAGCGGAGGAACAAAGCGCTAGGAAGCCGGTCATACAGAAAGGAGGATTGAGAGAACAAAGGAAGAGGAAGGAAAGGCGCTGACGCAAACGAAGTTTTCGAGATGACGGAACGGTCGAAAACCTCCTTCGTGTCCGAGACAGCATCAAGGTATGGAAGATGCACGCAAACATTGCTGCTCGGTGCTCCAATAAGCGGCGGGAGAAGGCAGAGATGCAAGATACAAAATGACACGGCTGGCACTGCATCTCTTGGAGGCGAGAAAGATTGGCCCAAACCTGGCACCCGTGACATGATAAGCACCGAAATTGTGACACGCACATACAATAGACTCTTGGGCGTGGAGAAGCGAGTTACACGTCAGTGTGGTAGGGACTGAATTAGGTGCCGAATATTCCCCGCGCCAGTAACACATGTTTAATCGCCTTCGTGCTAGTGGTTTGATGTTCGTCGTGGCCTCGAAGAAATCCTTCCTGCCAAATGGCGGGAAGAGAAGCGTGAATTTTCGTGGAGTGTGAGGCTGTGAACGTAACCCTAGCCTATTCCTAACACGGCCATGACGGTCTTAGGCCATAACGGTATAGGGTGCTACAGTACGCAAGCATAATTGACAAAACGGTGCTGGCGCAAACTTGATTTGGTGGGATCTGGAGCGGCGCTCATTTGTTGCGTCGTTGATTGATCGTTCCTTACTGGACGGGAAACCGTAGCTTGTTTGTTCGTCCTAGTAAAGCGCCACAAAACATATGATACATTTTTGTTATTGTCATGAGGAAGGAAGTGTTGAGGTAAGCAGCGTCCATGTTTTGTGGCAATGTAAAAAACTTGAGCTTTCACGCATCACCTTTGTTTCTTTTTTTTTCTTCAAGCAATTGCTAAGAAGTTATCAATATTTACGCGTTCATGTTCGTGAACTAGCCTTGTAAAACATCCGGTTTCAGGAAACATCATTTTGGTGTAAACATCACAATGGGAAGGCTTGTAGACGTCAGTGATCATGAGTAGAAAACATTACTGATAGAAACTGCTTGCAGGAGCCATCCGCAATCACTTTCTAAACAAACTTTCTCCCTTTCTCTTCTAAGAATATTTTAAAGTAAGTATTTTTACATCATGAAACAATCAGTAGTTTGGTATGGGTAGCCTTTACCGCTTTTTATCAAAATACCTATGGTTATTACTGTTCTCCACTCGAAACATAACATGGTCACGAATGCTTGCGGTTTAGCAGAGCCTCGATGCATTGGTCTTGGTGTAAATTACATTTGTTCTCCAACAATACGTATTCTCTAACGTGTCTTCCTTAGTTCAGTGTTATAAAAAGAATATTCAACCCAACGTAGGCCTCAAAGCAAGATACAAAAGACTTAAATCGCGGGCCTCAGCTCCAGGAAGACAGAATAAAGATGCTTTTTTTTTTCTTTCCGGCTACTTGATATAGTGTTTTACGCTTGTTTAAAATCACGTCCACCCGGCTTGCTTTGGAAATGTATCCATTTTATTGCTCTTTTTTTTCTGCTGCAGGTTTTTACAAAACTATTTGATCACAAACATAAACAAAAACTAACGCCATGACTTGCTTGTGGTCGCCTAGCAGCCCGACAAGTGTGTACGTAAACGCTGTGTGCGATCGATGTTACACACTATCATCAAGCAAACGTATTTTAAGATGCGTAAAATGTTGCCAACACAGTGGTGACTTCCTCTGCCACGACGTTCATAGTGTCGCAGGTACCACTGTTCACCTCTTCCTACTGTCCGCTGTAAATCTTGAATTGTAAAACTTAAGTGCCTAAAATAAGACAATTTTACCTTCCATTCAATGACAAAACGCATGACGTATAATTTAAGCTGATTTTAGATAATTGGGCCATTACCGACATCGAACATACCTGTCATGCTGATGAAAGCCCAAGGAAACGGCACGCTTCCCTAATCCACGACGTGCCTCCAGTGCACCACAAACAGCGAAGGGAGCCCCGTGCCATTCGCAAGCCGTACGGGTGTCGATCCTATAGCTTTACCGCCTGAACAGATGTCAGGGTCTAATAGCCATGACAGGTGCCGTAATCGTCAATAACAAACGTCAGTGTAGCACAACGATCCCGCGAAGTAAAACTTTTAACCTGTAAAACCTCCTGTAAAACCGAAGAAGCAGTCATAACCTTCGCTCTTTCATAAACCGAGGTGGAAGTCATCATTGTCCATACTCAATTGGCTTTTTGACTTAGAAGATTGACTATAATTTTGTCGACTGGAAAGAGACGCTCTATGTGTAATTGTTTCTTTAACCTGCCGCAATACCATTAAAACAAATACCTGCACGTAAAGTGCAGGAAGGCGCTCGATAAGCACCAACATTTCAGCATTTCATCAGAAGAGCAAGTCACTTCCAACTTTAGTCATTTAAAGCACTAACGAGAGAGAGAGAGAGAGAGAGAGAGAGAATTAGGAAGACGCAAGGTTATATGATCAAATGAGAATAAGGAAACTTTATTATGCCTGTTAGCACTGCCTGAGAAAAACTGAGCAATTAGAACTAAGTAACATGGATGAAAATACGTAAGTGGAAACGTCTTTGTTCCGCACCTCGCGGCGAACATTTCATCGTTAAGGTTTCTTTCTTCTCGTATCTGCCAGCCTAACCATGCACGCCGGAAACGAAACAGAATATGAGTGTGAGCATCGTTTTCAGAATTTTTGTTTCGAAAACTAGCGAATCTCTTTCATTTCCTCGTTCGGGCAAACATATTTCATGGACATCCTGGCATTGCGCAAAACCCTTCTCAAACGAACCAGAGATGGTGAGCCGGAAATAGGTTTTAGTAAGATTGTTTAAAACTGCAGCTGCAAAGAAGACTAGCGCGTCCCTTTTTATAAATCCGTGAAGACGACTTCGCCGTTAAACTTTGATTTTTCAAACATTAGTAAGACACTACAAACCAATAGTTTGACAGGTGCGTCTCACATTCGGGTGTATTGAAAACAAACCGCTTTATTAATGCGGCTTTTTGAGAATACGAACTGAATATTTTTTATTTCCCTCGCTCTACACAAAAAATTGATAAATAAGGCAGCGAATCAGACCGCCTATTTGATTTCATCTTATTTCTGGCATTGCTTTTTTTTCAGCGCTCACCAAGTTTTTCTGCATTTGCAGTAGCTGTTACCTAGTTTCTTATGAATCATTATTTTTTAGCCTTTAATTGCTGATTGGTTACCTATGAAGGGGGCCCAATATCGACCACGGTCATGGAGTACACTAAGGTTTTTGCATGTCATGCTCCTATAGTATTTAGTTCTACATATACATGTCGCAATGTTACCAATTGTGCGCCATAGTTTGTATTGAGTGTTAGTGCCATGAATATCCTGCAGTTTAATATAGAGAATGCTAGAATGACGTTGCGGATACAAAACACTATAAACTTAGAGAAAAATGTGTTGGGACGATAGTTAAAGAAACTTCGGATATTTTGCACTAATTCGTGACAAGCTTGGCTCGGGCCCGTTACCTACAAATATAGCTTTGAGGTGTGCGGCTTCCTCGTAAGAATTCATTTCGCCCTTTCTCATTCCCTCTGTGCAACGCCTCACTATTTTTCTTGACCTTTTCCCTCTTCCTCACTTTACTTTCCCAGCCGTTGCAATACGATACGATACAAAGCTCCGCTAGCGTACCTGGATTGCAGTTTGGTTCAACCGTCATAGCCATTGCCATTAAATTAATACATAAGTTTGACAGTGACTTTTTTCCTTAGTATAGTCTTTTTAATCAACGTAAAATGCGAACATACTTATCAATTTTTTCTGTATATTGTTGAATCAGTGTTGATGGGCGTAACATCTCAAAGGTCTGAAATATAGAAAAAATAGTCGCAGTTTCACCGCATGGGCGAATCAATGAATGCGATAGTACCAACTTGCAACGTAACGCTGAGAACGGCAAGCAGATCAAAACGTGCAGCGCGCTGCTTACGCACAAATGACGCACGAAAACAACGCACACAGAACTAGAGCCAACTAACAACGTTAACAGCTCGACACTTAATGCGCTGTTTGAACGTAAACGACGGACGAAACGTAATCATTTGTACAGTTATGAGTGAGAACTCACAAGTGTTTAAGTTGTTACTTCGCGGTGTTGAAAAGTGCACTCTTTTCGCAAACTGGGCCTGTCCAGAGAGAGAAGTAATCTTTGTGCTCCTGTCAACTAAACCTAATAGTTCCGATCAAAGCCGACGGCACGCGATGCTCTCCCACCGCAGGATAAGTGCGCGGATGAGGCCCCTTACTTACGCAGAGCAAAGTACGCATGGAAGATGAGCGCGCATTGGCGCATCGCGACAAGCTGAACGCCGACTTTTGCGCGTAGCTAAGTTCAGCTAAGAGGCTTTAAGTTCAGCGCACTCATCGCGCCATCTCAACGGTAATGCTAAAAACATGCTATTTCTCTCGTGGTAAATATAAATAGCTTGCCCTTTCAACGTTGAAGAAGGTGCTCCTTCGTGACTCAGTGGCTAACGCCGTGCGCAATTCAGAGCATTCAAGCCCAAGCACTTAAGATATGCCTTGGATTACCCCGCAGTGCTTCAACGGCTGAAACCATTCCCATCGCTCAAGATCACTCGATGAATACACATAATATTACCGAGACAATGCGCATGCACCTCAGGCATTATGCCAGGACCCCTTCTCACCACCTGGCGAGCCTAGCTGCTGAAAGGCCCCGCACGACATATGGCACTATTGTCTACAAGCATCGTTCATCGTTTGCTGAGACATACGCACCTGCATCAAAGCCACTGCTTCCTCCTTGGAGCTTGAGCCGACCGCGAGTTCACTTAATGATTCCAGGAATGAGGAGAAAATCGGACTTACCGACACATGCCCTGAAACAACTGAGTCTATTCCTACTGGAACAAAACTACAGTAACCACGTGCACATTTACACGGATGGCTCTACTACGCCGTCTGGTTCAGGTGGAGCAGTGGTTATACCATCACAAGGGGTAACTCGGTGTTTTAAGACTTCACATGTGACAACTTCAACGACGGCAGAACTCGAGGCTCTGCGCAATGCACTGGAACACATCAATTCAGAAGAAAGACCAGGTAAATGGGCTGTGTTTTCTGACTCAAAACCAGCGTATCAGTGCCTGATATCAGTTCTCCGACGCGGATGCCATGACCAGTTGACCTACCAAACCGTGACACTTCACCACCTTTTAATACAAAAAGGCCATGGCATCGTCTTTCAGTGGTTACCTGGGCATAGTGGTATAGGCGGCAATGATTCTGCAGATCATGCTGCTCGCACGTCACATAAAGAAGCGAACAGCGTTCCGATTCCGATTTCAAGAGTGGATGCGGTCAGGCAGATTCGACAACTGGCCCGCAGTCTCACACTGACTGAGTGGAACACACCAAGCATACGACGTACAAGACTGCACGAGCTTGACCCTTCACTACAACTCCGGCCTCCACCCAGCCTACATCGACGTGCAGCTTCGCTTCTCATCACCTTTGGCTGGGAGTTGCTTTCACGAAAGCTTATACCACATTAATCGGAATTACTGACAGTCCGGCGTGCGATGTTTGCGGCACCGACGAAAATATTGAACACCTGCTGTGCCATTGTCCTCGATTTGCCTCAGATAGACAAGTACTTGCCAACGCAATGCGGCGACTGGATGATCGGCCGCTTTCTGTGCAGGTGCTATTACAGCAACGTCCACATGCCTCGACAGCCCACAAGGCAGTGAAAGCCCTGCTGTGTTTCCTGAGAAAGACAGGCTTGTGTGAACGCCTCTGACATGCGGTAGAGTTCTACAAGCTGCAGTGAAATTACTGTCAGTCTCTCCCACACCCTTTTTTTCCCTCTCTTCCTTCTTTCTTGTCTTTCTCGTCCCCTTCCCTAATCCCCCAGTGTAGGGTAGCCAACCGAATGTCTTTCTGGTTAACCTCCCTGCCTTCTCCCTTTTTGTTGCTTCCTCCTTCCTCCTTCCAACGCCGTGCGCTGACGAATGAAATGTTGGACGTTCGATTCTATACGTTTACGTTAGTGTTTTCCTAGAATATTTTTCTTACCTTTCTTGCATTTGCACACACACACACACACACACACACATACATATATATATATATATATATGAGGATGAAGTTCGGCAGTCGCGGTAAAGATGGCGTTCTCCGGCCGCATTAGAAAACGTCGTGCTCCTCTTCTACCTACCCGGCACATACTATATATATATATATATATATATATATATATATATATATATATATATATATATATATATATATATATATATATATATATATATATATATATATATATATATATATATATATATGTGTGTGTGTGTGTGTGTGTGTCTGTGTGTGTGTGTGTGTGTGCGGTAAGTGACGGCGACGGGTGTCCATAAAATTGCTCTGGAAATAGAATTTGCCGAAATATGCGCTAAACAGCGTTAGCTAGACGATCCTGAAGGCAACGATACTGGACGGCTCTGCAGACTAATATAGTTTGCTCTACTTATCTGGCTGTTTCTACGCCTTAGCTAGGTGAGGCCGTTTGTTTCTAGGTATCTTATAGGTCCTTGTTAAAACTTCTAAGCTCTTGCGTCTGCTCCCAAAGCAGCGCGCAGTACTGTAGAATTGGTGGTGTTAGCTCACGTTGATCGTGATAGTTTTCGGGCATGGTCGCAAAGAAACACACACTTTACGCCGAGCTCGACTTAACTGTTAAAACTTTATTACGCATATTTTTAAGCGGCGTCATAAGTATACCACTCGAAAGAAGGAAATAATATTTGCTGCACTATGACGTATCAAGACAACGATGCGACTACGTGAGACGCCGGTCTCTGTGCACATTTGTACGAAAAAATAAGTTTGCTATTGGCACGTTACTTCAATTCAAAGATAACGCAGTAAAGTCAGCGTGATTGCTTCTGCGACGAGCAATAATTATCAGAATTATCAAAACTACAGCTTGAAGAGGCCCAGTATTCGATTTGGATTGTACGCACTCATGCGAAGCCCGAAGCAATGCGTTGGGTTATTTTTTTAATAGCCATACCGCACTTTGCAGCGTGGTGAAATATTTCTTGAAATCAATTTGGATCTATAGTAATAAAATTATTTGCATGGGTGTAATAGATGTGAATAGTGGCTTTCTGGATAAAATCAAGCGGCTGGTAAGTACAATTTCCAATAAACCGCGGCATAGCTGAGCTACAAATAAAGCAGGGTATTTTCTTGTCGCTCTGTTTTTATTTTATATTTCATTGAACCTGATATTTTGCCATAAGCTTTGATTTAGGAGTTGAAGATAAGGAATGTAAAAACAAAAAATGGCCCTATTCCTCTGTCCACCTCCGCCGAAGTAATATATTTTTATTCTTTTTTTCAGTGAGAACTATTGCACCTAAATTAGACGCAATGTTACTTGAGTATGTTCTATTATTCTCCCTTCTTCCTGTTCCCGCGAAATGGTCGCTTCCTGCCCGGCGAAAACCATCTGTTCTTATTGGGTGATCATTTTTCTCAATATCGCTCGCTTAAGGGGAATAAAAATCAGCAAGTCAGGTCTTTGCTGACAGCCACGTACGAAGAAAATAAAAGCTGACAAAATGGCGCAGTTATCTCTTTATTTTGAGTGCGCTAATCATGTGTTTTCACCTTTATTTCTTTTCTTTTTTTTTTACTTTGGTCAATTCAGAAAATGGTATAATGTTGATTGACGCCGCTTTGCAAGTACAAAGTATAAAGAATACGACTGCCTGCTATATAAGTAAACAACAATTCAGGAATACCAGGTTAGGTTAAACAGAGATTTTTATAAGGTAGTTCAATGGTGTAAGCAATGACAAATGTGCATCAGCTTCGGAAAAACTGTGCACATGCGGGTGACATTAAAAAATAAGCCACAAATATATCGCTATGGCACGGAAGACCTTTTATCAGAAGCTCCTGAATATAAATACTTCGGCCTCCACATATCAAGTGATCTCTCGTGGTCAAAGCCCCTCTAGAAGGTGCTAGGCAATTGCAGGCGTACGTTGTTCTTCGTAAGGCGTGTATTAAAATCGTGCACACCAGCAGTACGTTTGTTGGGATATAAAACACTCGCCCGCCCTGTTCTAGAACACACCGTCATTATATAGACCCGTTCACTAAAACCGACAAAGCAAAGTTAGAAAGCTTGCAGGAAAAAGCTGTTAGATTCATCTACAATACGTATGCCCGCACTTAAGTCACTAACCTCGTATCTCAAAGTGGCCTACCTGCTAAAAGTAATCGAAATTGAGTGTGTTGTATGAAATTCTTTTTTTCGGTTGAGAAAAGGTCAGTACAAGATAGATTCGCCACATCTAACGTATACGAAGAGTTACGCTACCAGGCACACACACTCAAAGCCGTTACTCCATTCACTATACGTGTCTACTGTTACAAGTACTATTTATTTCCAAGAACGATAGTCGATCGAAACAAACTGTCTAATGAAACTGGGACACAGGACTCACTATCACAATTTGAGTCACAGCTTCAATAGTAATCAGTCTCCTTGTCTAGGGGAGATGTTTCATTGCTTTTCTTTTTCTTTTTTCACTTGTGCTAAACGGATTCTCTGCTCGATTTGAAATTTGTTAGAATACCGTCGCCTGCCTTTTTTTCCTCGAAAGCACGTGTATAATGATATTCATATGTTCGTTTCCCGTTGTTATGTTTCTGTTGAGTTCACCTGTTTTGTACCACACTGCCAAGATCTTGAAGAAAGATCGCAGTAGATATGAAAAATAAACAAAAACATACATAAATAAAACTTCTTCTACATAAAGTGAGTGCTCCACTATTTATTTTATTCTGATTCTCTTTGGCCACACGTAGAGCAGCCAATCAAGCTCATGCTTGGTTAACCTTCCCGACTTCCCCCTTTGCTACTCTTCTTTTTTCTCTGACGCATTGCTCTGCGTTACAAGAACTGAAGTGCTAAAAAGTTGTACTGAAAAGAAACTTTCTCGTCTAGATCTGGGATATGGTTAGCCACTTTAATAATTCTAGCTGCATCCACGCCGAGCATACGGAGTGATTTACGCTTGCAATGCTCCATACTAGAGCGTCAAAGTGAACGCTCGGTTGCTCACATTATTTGTCTGTTGCTGGTAAAGTATGGTTTGTTTTGCTTTGTTTCGTTTTTTTGTTGACGTACGTAGGACGTCGGGAATAAAGGTAAAAAGAAGCACAAAAGTCAGTGAAAAAAGTTGTCAGAAGGTAACACAGAGAAGTAAAGCGGGCGTAACAAATGATGCTGAAGCTAAAGCATCACCGAGGAGCTGACGACAAGCGCACACGCTAGCACGCAACCGGAACAAGATCGGCCGTCTATGAGCATGAGCCCTGAGCACGCCATTGTTGTAGGAGCACGCTGAGACGACAAGGCTAGCGACCTGAACTGTGGAAGCTGTATATTAAGAAGAGAAGATACTTGTTTACGAAGGACATTGACCATACTGGAACTCTGCAACCAGCGCATTACCGCATGTGTTGGAGTGGTGCCTAGTAGGTGACGCCGCCGTGACGCGTTGCCATCACGCTCCCCTCGCCCGCTTCCTTAAGGTGCGTGCTCACGTTACTCTTTTCCTCACCCGCAGCATGCTCGCCGCAGCACCAATGCTGCCAGCTCCTCCGCCTGCTCGCAACACACATCTCTCTCGCTTCACCTTCTCCACCAGCTGCAATGCTCGACCAGACGTTGTGTGGAAACACTCCCTCGGTTTATTTATTTGCGATGAAACTTACACAAAACTCAACCCGCCTCCCGTGTCTTTGCGTTTCAAACAAACGTACCTCGAGGAAACGCTACACCGAGTTTCACTTCAAACTGTTCTTTAAGCACCCGCGTTGACGCCCGTTTCGACCGGGTCAATTCCGTGCGCATCTCTGCTGCTTCGCTTCTGAACAAGTTTCTTTTGGGGAGTTGGTCCATAATTTTTCCACTCTCACCATCATCAACCATTATGGTAACTACAGATTCCAGCATATCCACTATTATTTCCACATCATCCAATATTGTTTTTACCTTATGCACAAACGACTCCAGCATCCACCATCCCAGAATTTTTATTAGTGATATCAAATGTATTCTTGCCAAGTCTCACCAGATAGCAAAAAAAGGTGCAAGCACTTCTTCACCAATGCTCGCGTTTGCTGTAGGTGAACGGTTAGGCGCTTGGCGGTCCAAACAATGTCAGCTTACCTGCACAGAAGAGAAAGAAAGAACAGGGGCTGAGTATTGTCCGATACTTTTCGCATAGTCGGGGCAGAGCACACTATACTTTCGGAACCATTCCTTCCAGTCAGTCACAGTTGATCAAAATAGTTCTGTTTTATTAACACTATTTAATCAATACAAACAACAAATCTTTTATTTGGATTTTGTTTGGCTATTATCCTCTTGGAATACAAAGCTATGAAGAGCAAATGGCGAGCGTGCAGTTCTTTTTTTGTCCTTTTAGTAGCAGTTCAAACCCTAGAAAACGAGCGATATCGTTATTTATAGCCGCGACTGAAGCTAAACACGTTAGGCGTTCATCAATAGGGGCAAAACGCTGAGCACAACGATGATACGCTAGCAGAATGCCATCGCGTGATAGTCCGACGCGAGACTCAACCGACGTGACCATTGTGTTAAAAGGTCCACAGTTGCCACCGTTCCATGGGATGAACGGACGTCCCTCACCGCAAGTACGAGACTTAAAAAAGACACCGACATATCCGTACGCCTGTAAAGGAGCACGTACACACATGGCACATTAACGAGCCACCCCTACCGAATAAAACATAGTTACGTGTGCCCCCTCTGCAACGTACTCGACACTTTGACACACTTGCTTTTTGAGCAAGCCGCTATAGCAAGCCGCTAAGTGTCAAGCAAGCCGCTATATGCAACCCGAAATTACTGGGAAGGACGGGTTAACATAACTGACACGTGGAAGGCAAAGCTCCTCTTTGAGTACATGGAAAACCAGCGACAACTCGCCGCCAGGATCAGGAGGGCAGTCGAAGCCAGAAAGTGGCTGCATTAGAGAGCCCTTCCACCTCATTGTGAGGCCGGGCATCGCTCTGAGCACTGTTTCCGCGACACACGTTTCCTTCTTCCTCTGTGAATGTGGAAGACAAACGCATAACCTACATAATACTGGGAGGTCTTTTCTGGGAGGTCTTTTTCATAAGTTACTGCCATATTTGTGTTTCCTGCATTATTATGTTTTTACTGTGTCCTATGTACATCATTTACCTATGTCAGGCGCGTAGTGGATTAAAAAGAAGAAATGAAGAAGAAAGTGAACCGCACAACTATCTGCCGCAAAGTGTGACACCTCAGCAGTAGCTCAATAGGGAAGAGATAAGGAGGGACTAAAAGAAATAGAGAGATAAAAAATATTGAGAGGAAAGTAAAAAATATGAGAGACGGCTAGAGAAGTGTGCGGAAGGGGCAAGGATCGGCGAGTTGTCGTTGAAGAGAGGACATCGCGGACGACACAACCGTCAGCCACAAAATCCGCCGAGCATCTATCACTTGTTTTTCACTTACAGTATACTTGCTCTTTAATGGAATTGTAAGGCAAAGTGAATGAACAAGTAAAACAAATAAAAATAGATATGTTACTACTAGTCTTTACACACACACACACATTCCGATGGAGGCGGAAATGTTGTAGGCCCGTGTGCTCAGATTTGGGTGCACGTTAAAGAACCCCAGGTGGTCTAAATTTCCGGAGTCCTCCACTACGGCGTCTCTCATAATCATATAGTGGTTTTGAGACGTTAAACCTCACATATCAATCAACACACACACACACGCGCATATATATATATATATATATATATATATATATATATATATATATATATATATATATATATATATAGGTGTGTGTGTGTGTGCATGCAGCACGGTTACTATAAGTAAGTACGTGTACGTAAATACCTCAAGACCATTTGAAAACAGAAGCTGGAATCACAGGATCACAGGCAGCGTGGAATGCGGCTAACGCTTGTTTCCTCATTGCGGTTCAGGTAATTTTACGACAACTCAGGGAATGCAATTCCAGTTCCCTCATAAGAATAAAAACATAAATGTGCGTAACCTAACCCTGTGGCACCCTGCTTTGTCCCAAGCAGTCCCATTTGGTTCAATAGAACACAATCATGCTTCATGATATAGGAGAGAATTCGAGGGCATGATGTCTGATTGATTTACTCTCTTTCGTAGTTGAAACTTGTGATTGCACTTCACATTAAACTTTTAGCTTCGGGGATATGACCCTCTTATGCGACGTGTACATATTTTCGTCATGTTTTTCAAGGCGGAAAGCAATCTATATTCATAATTAGGGTTTTCTTTTTCTGGTTTGCATAATATTTTTATACATAGTCTCTATATTATTTCTCTCACACTTTTCTCCTTTTTCTGTGCCATAATAACATGGACTTGTAGCGGCATGACATCGCAAAACACCAACAAGCTTTGGTCAATTGTATGGCTTGACGCACTAATTAATGACTCGTCAGACAAAAGGGTGCGCGCCATTGACGTGTCAATTACAGAATCGTGGCAGGCCGAGTGAGGTCGTAAGAGCAATTATCTAGAAAAAGTTTTTAAACAAAGTTGTGGGACGGGTACCATGCTGTGTTAATTAACGTGCAACGGACGTTCAGGCAGCGTTAATAAAGCGCGTAAGGTGGTGATCGAAATCTCCGAAGCGCTGATGGCGGAAGTCATGTCGGCGGCGACGTTGACACCGACGCTTCATCCACCCGGCGTTGTCAGCGTTGCCCGGCTTTCTATCTGAGCTCCGCGTTCAAGCTGGCAATGAGAAATCCCTTCCCTCGCACACGGGAACACCTGTCTGTGACATGTCTTCCCTGTCGCTGATTCAGGAGCGCCTATGTTGCCCAACGCCGTGCAAAGGCAGGAAGGCAGCAACTGTGGCCGAATCGAATCCCAAGTGAGCTGTCCTCAGGCAGTGTTTCTATACAGCACACGGTCACATATATAAAAAACGACAAATGAAGTGACTTGATTGGGAATTTGGAAAAAAAATGCCAGCATATCCATGGAGTGAACGATGGAGAGTGGGGTGAAGAATTCGTCCGTCCATTCATTCTTGCTTCCGTCCGTCCATGCGTCCGTCAGTGTGACCGCCCATGCGTCCATCAGCCCGTCCGTGCGTGCGTCTGTTCGTGCGTCTGTCCCTGCATTCGTCCATGCAGCCGCCCCTGCGTCCATTCATGCGTCCATCCATGCATCTGTACATGTGTCCGTTCGTCCATCTATTCAACACTCCAAGTACCACCATCTCGCATCTTTTCATCACATATTTCCCATATAGAAGCACCGCCATCCAGCGGACATTCCAAAGACTAAACGAGAGGTGGCACACGCACACTTTCTTACGGCTTGCGCTTCGGGTCCACTTCCCACCTTTAACCACCTCGAGTTCATGGTATATACTAGTTCACTGTATTCATGGCACTGCGGCCGAACGCTCGCTAAACCTTTCGACAACCAAGGAGGTTACGCCCAGCGAGTATGAAGTAGCAAACTTTTTCAGTCAGATAGGGCTCAATGTACAAGCCAATGGGTGCTAATGGGAAATGACAGGCGGAGAATTAGGCTTTTACTTTCTTACGGCTTGCGCTTCGTATCCACTTCCCATTTTTAACCACCTCGAATTCATTCATGGTATATACAAGTTCATTGCATTTATGGCACTGCGGCTCAACGCTCGCTAAACTTTTTTAAAGCTAAGGAGGTTACACCCAGCGAGTATACCGTAGCAACCCTTTCTTGTCAGATAGTGCTCAATGTACATGCCAATGGCTGCTAATGGTGATCGCAGCCTCCGTGTTAAATAAAAGCTGAATGCTCCTGTCTCTCATTCCCCATTAGCAGCCATTGACATGTACATTGAGCACTATTTTTTATTGTTCAACAACGCACAGAAGAAGTCTCTCACCAGCACCACCTCGAAGGTCAAAATGTTATACTTGTTACATACTACGGGGGACGAACGGGTGTCGTTATAAGGAGCTTCGCCCCTAAAAAACGCGAGAGGCATATCGGTATAGCCTGTACTGGGCGTCCGAACAATTCAGGCTTGTCACGAGCGGCCGCTTTCCGTCAGTATATGAAAGGTGGGTGTGTATCAGTACGAAGATTTGTGTACTTGGAGATTAGTTAAACGGATGTAATATATTGTGCTGCGGTTCAACACCCTAAAACAACCACGATATAATACGAAGGAGGTCGTAGTTAAAAGCTTTGTGATTTCAACCACCTACAGTTCTTGAACGTGCACCTAAGCCTAAAAACACGGGCCTCTAGCACTTTCTTTTCCGGGGAAAGTGTGGTCGCCGTCGCTGGGACTCTGTCTGGCGACCTTCGGTACGGCATTCGAGCACAATAAGGGCTATACCGTGGCGGATGAAATGATTTTCAGCAACGTGCACCATATAGCCAAATTTTACAGCACTGCTGCTCCAGCAAGCGTAGAAACGCTGAAAAAATGCACCGTCTCTCTGTTGTTTTCTTTATTTGTTACCAATTTCACGGGTGCATAAGTTCAGGGAGAAGGAAGGTTAGTAAACAACCTCCTTGTTAGTTGAGAAAGCAGCCCGAAACGCGCGTAAACCAATTGTTGTACTAAAGCCGGACGCGCAAATAGAATATTTACTCCGTTGATCTGGTCCCTTAAGTTTTGTTTTCACGAATTCAAAATCAGCAATAAAGCGAATTTTTGTAACGGTAACCATAGTAGAGGGAGGTGCAGTTAATGAGTAAGTCAGCTGCACTGTATGTAGTACATGCATGCACTAGCTTATTATCTAGCCGTAAAATCGGACAGTTATTCTAATGCATAAATAGCCGGTGCGTGTCTGGCAAATACGATAGATTTCAGACAAGCCATTCATTTCTTATAAACTGTTATTGTATAATTCACGCTGAATTCACATGATTGCTCATATCTCCTCTTTTACATCTTTAGACATGTTCTTCCCCATTTCAGCTCAAAAAACATCTATTGGACTGACCTAATACATTGGTCCTAAACCATCGTTCACTGCCCTACAGAATGCACCCCGTTGTAAAACAGTGTGGGTTCGTTAGAATGGTCCTAAACCATCGTTTACTGCCCTACAGAATGCTCCCCGTTGTAAAACAGTGTGGGTTCGTTCACAAAAAGCCGGCAATGTATAACGTACTTTGTGGACTGCCACTGGTAGTTCTACCGCCTGGTGGAGCTTTGTTGCCTTGTAAACAGCAGTCATGTAACCGTGTAGCTTAAAACGTCCTTACGCAATATAGCAGAAAAATCAATTACTACATGTTATTATTAGTGAGTTATGTGATCGAATAAATATTTTATTTCATATATTATGTCTACATAAAGAGACATTATTAGGCATTGCCGATGGCAGTGCAGCCACTACTTTTCAAGCATAAACTAATGCCAGTTTCACGCACTTCCATAATCTGAGATGAAGTGCCATTTCCTCAGAAGGAGTGAAATAGCTGCGTCGCATGCACTGTATATCTTTGGAGAAGTTATTAGGCTCCTAACTATTGACGTTGAGTTGGGAGGTACTTCACGAAGCCCAATGACTGTCTTGCAAAACACTGGAAATATCGTCCCATGAGCCTATGAAGAGAGGATAACGTGAAGCTTGGAGCAAGAATCTCAGTTTCCGTTGCAAACTCTTTCATATAATAACCTTATCTAATACTTTCAAAACTTAAAAGGGTGCGCACGAACTCATGACGTTAAAGCCGTGTTACGCACTCACTGACAGTATCCGTGAATAATGTGCAAATGCGTGCTGCCCTAAGTTTTAAACCCCATCATCGCACCACATTAGCGTTTGCTAGTTCCCACAAAAGCGAAAGAAAGGGACAAAAAAGGGTCAAAATAAGGGCAGACAGAAACACAACACGTGCTGCGTATACATGTGTGACTCATTTATTCTAAAAGAGGTGTTAAACGACCCGAGTGTAATCGTGAAATAGACAATTCATGCGTTCTCAGATTTGCCGTGGTAGCCATGCAATCACCATGGCGCTGCGTTACTAAGCTTGAAGTCGTGGATTTGATGACCGCTGCAATGGCCTCAGTTTACGGCGTGCACAAAATGTAAGAACGTTCAAATATATTTCTATTCGCGTAAATAAGCGTGTATATCAATGCAATCATACAAGGTTCTACCCAGCGGCGCGCCTAAAAATTAGATCATGGTCTTTTGCAGCCACTTAATCAAGTTATCTGGTTTAACATCTCGATTTCGCTGAGAACGTCATGCGGCACCTCCGTCGGACGTGCGCGCGCGCGCGCGCGTGTGTGTGTGGGGGGGGGGGGGGGTGTTTAGACCGCCTTATTTCTATACGGACATGCTTAACAGCGTTCGGATATTTTCTCTTTTTGTTCTTTTGCAAAAGGGAAAATTAAAAGCTCCTATGTGCGCTTACTCTGTCGTACTATTAGGTAATGCGCTTCGGAAAAACTTCCAACGACTAAACTATTTGAAGTTTCTTGAATCTACAAGCAATAGTTGGCTACTGTCAAGCCTATCTGTTTTCCTCAAAGCATCACAAATTATCGATCGTGAATACAAACGCGTGCATTATAACTGTTACACACAGAGATAAAAAAGCAGCAGCATCAAAAAATATGAATCCATTAGTTGATCAAAAATAAACGGATAAATATGATGATGGAACACCTGCAGATGAATAAAAAAAAGTGTACTGCCTCGAAAAGCTCTTAAAGTGGGCGCTGTGTATAAATAAAACTTTGTGTGTGAGGTCCTCCACTATCCTCAAACAGTCTGTGTCAATCACTACATTTATATTGTTCTTCTCTTTCCCAGACATTAACCTTCATACTCAAAGAAAATGTGCGAAGCGCAATGTTCGTTGGTTGTACCAAGACTGACGCGCTTTGTTTTCCTTACAGCTCTTCTTGGTTTTTTGCAGCGGAACGTTTCTGAGTTTCTTATTTCTTGACTTCTTGACAAGTGCGTTTTTTTTTGCGTGTTTTGATACGTGTAAAGCTAAGAACTGTTTATAATTAACATCAATCTTTTTCTCGTATTACTTTCAAACGATCGAACTCAGATGTTTATGTTAAGCGCGCAGGTTAACAGGGAAACAACTTTATTGACTCATAAAAGGATCATGTGATCAGAAAAAAAAGAGAAATAAAGCAAGATAATAATTGGCCCTCGTGCCGCAATAAATATTCGGGTACGTTTGTGCTTGGGCGACCCCTCTGGCACAGCCCACTGTAGCAATATTTCTGGTGGTGAGCTGCACCGAGCAGTCTTACATCGCTCTTGGCGTTCTGACCTTTGGCAGGGGGGCTCGGGTTTCTCCAGGTGCATTCTAAATTTTTCTGAGCATCAATAAAACAAGCAACATTGCTAGGTGTTTTACAGAATGATTCAAAATGGGCTCCTTTATGGTATTCGTTTTGAACGGACCCGAATATTGTTAACATTGTTGCTGTCATTATGTGACCATAATCATGTAGTCGCCATAATAAGAAAAGCATATCATATCCAGGCTAAATAATAAGAAACAGGCTATAGAAAATCTTTATGGCAAGTTGAAAGATTTGAAATAAATACCAGCGATCCCTTTATTCCCACACGCACAAGCATACTGGCACCTAATGCTACGCAGGCTGTATACGATGCGATTTATTCCCGAGGTCACTTTCAGCATGGATAAAAGGAAAATGAGGGTTAGCAAAAAATATCTTGTGATGGGTGTAAAAAGCACGTGGTGCAGAGTTGTCATTGAAAACTGCATAAGACGTGACATGTGAACTGAGTATCACATCAGGAAATATAGCGCTAAGGTGAAGGCTTAATCAAGACCAACGCCTCCTCTAGAAGATGCCTGCCGCATGAGAAGAAAAACGGCTACCACACCCTTTCCCTGCTTTATTTTAGAATGTTCTCGGTCGCTGGCGTCACCTGTGGCGGACGGTGCAACAACGCAACACTTTGCATAGCCTCAGAAATAGCTGTGTACAGTTGCAGTTCTCGAACAACTCTCGACTTACGCGCCCCTATGGGCCACAGATGAAAAACGCTTAGCTGGTACCGTCCGTCGCCGTGATAATGGATGGATGGATGGATGGATGGATAGATATGGCTGTACCCTTTAGATCGGGCGGTGGCTAGCGCCACCGAGCCGTAATACCTAATGAACCAAAAACTATATTTATTTTTTTTCCTTAAAAAGTGAGTTTGAGGATTCGTACTTTGCAGTGAAGAGTTTAATTTTCACTCGTGTCTTGACTTTAGCCACCAATCAGATAACCTCCTTCTGGTTAAGTCTACACGCTTAAAATTTATTTTGCCCTCCCGGTCCCTAAACCCCAGTGCTTTGAAAAACTCTGCGCCATGATCCTAAACTATAGGGTGAAGCCCTTTACAGAACATTATCAAGTGTTCGGCAGTTTCTTCTTCCTCTCCACACGCACTGCATACTGTGTCTACCCCTTCGTATTTGGCCCGATATGTCTTGGTTCGCAGTACTCCCGTCCTGGCCTCAAACAGTAGAGAACTACCCCGAGTATTATCATAGATCCTTTCCTTGGCAATTTCCTGCTTAAAAGTGCAATAGATCTCTAGTGCGGACTTCTTAATCATGCCCATTCTCCACATGTCAGTCTCCGTTTCCTTCACTTTCTTCTTAACCGATAGTTCTTTTTGGTTTGGCCACCTGCTGTTTTCTAAGTATTTACCAGTCAACTTCCTGGTTCGCTTCCTCCATTTTGTATCGACATTCTTCATGTACAAGTAGCTGAAAACCTTCCTAGCCCAGCGCTCTTCCCCCGTTTCTCTCAATCGTTTCTCAAATTTTATCTTGCTGCTAGCTTCCCGGCCCTCAAATGATGTCCATCCCATATCACCTTGTACTCCCTGATTTGGTGTATTCCCGTGAGCTCCTAAACCAATCCTACCTATTCCACGTTGCTTAATTTCTAATCTTGCTTGAACTTCTGATCTCATGCACAAGACCGCATTGCCGAACGTCAGTCCAGGAACCATGACCCCTTTCCATATTCCTCTCACAACATCATACCTATTGTAATTCCACAGTGCCCTATTTTTCATCACTGCTGCATTCCTGTTACCTTTAGTCGTCACGTATATTTCGTGTTCCCTCAGATACTCGGTCCCATTGCTTATCCATACGCCCAGATATTTGTATTTATCTGTTATCTCTAGCGTTACCTCCTGTATTCTAAGCTCACTACCTTCGTTGTCATTGAAAATCATGACTGCTGATTTTTCTTTACTAAATCTAAAATCTAACCTATCTCCCTCATTACCGCAGATGTCCATCAATCTCTGCAAATCTTCCTTGTTGTTGGCCATTAGCACTATATCATCTGCGTACATTAATGCTGGTAGTGCCTGATCAATAAGTTTTCCTTGTTTGACTAAAGAGAGGTTGAAGCCCAGTCCACTTCCCTCTAATTTTGCCTCTAATCCTTGTAGGTACATCATGAATAATAAGGGTGACAGGGGGCACCCCTGCCTAAGCCCCCGTTTTACCTCTGCAGGCTTGGATACCTGTTTTTCCCACTTTATAACTACCTTGTTACCTTTATAGATACCCTTTAAAAGATTAGTGACTACATGTTCCACGCCTAGTGTGTCCAGTATTCCCCACAATTCCTCTTGAACCACGCTATCGTACGCTCCCTTGATATCCAAAAATGCTAGCCACAGGGGCCTGTGTTCCTTTTCTGCTATTTCGATGCACTGCGTCAGTGAGAACAGATTGTCTTCCAACCTCCTGTGTTTCCGAAACCCATTCTGCAGTTCCCCCAGCACCCCCTCATCCTCTATCCACGCCTGCAGTCTTTCCTTTATAATTTGCATCGCCAGCCTGTAGACCACTGATGTCACTGTTATAGGACGGTAGTTGTTTATGTCAGCTTTGTCCCCCTTTCCTTTATAGATCATGCTCATCCTGCTAAGTTTCCATCCATTGGGAACTTCCCCATCGATTATTATTTTGCTCACTGCCTCTCTCAAAGCCTGCTTAGATTTCGGACCTAATGTCTTTACCAGCCTAATTGGAATGCCATCTGGGCCTGTTGATGTACCACCAGGAACCCTTTTCTCAGCCCTTTCCCACTCTTGTTGTGAAAATGGAGCCATTGCACTACTTGATTCGTCCTTGTCTATTGTGGTGCATAAAGTACCTCTTTGTTGAAATTTTTCTGTCACCCTTGTTCTTATATATTCAATAGCTTCGTCCCCTTCTAGCCTAGCACCTTGGGCTGTAGTTATAAAACTCTGCTCTAGGCTCGTCTCATTTCTTAGGGAGTTTAGATGGTCCCAAAATTGGTCTACAGTAAACCATTCTAGAAATTCAGCGGTCATCGGTTGCCATTACCGTCAAAAATGCGCATCGCTGCAACCCTGAATACTAAACAGTGACGAAAATGGTTGGACAAATAGTGATTATACGTAACTCTTAATGGTGAAAGGTCCAAACAGGTTAGATGGAGTAAATATGATATGATGGCTTGATGCTCCAGTAAATCTTTAGGTGAGATGATCGCAAACCTCCTCCCCCTTTGCTTAGGCGTATGGCTCTGCGATGTTTAAGTGGGCCGTTTTATGTGACATAATGTATCCTTCCACGCAACTTTAGTGCTCGGGAGTTTACTCGCGGGTTCGGCGCACCACGCGGACTCCGGTTGCGGTGGCAGATGTGGCCGCATCTCGAAACTTGAAGTAACACACGAATCATGCCGTGTACACCATCGCAAAAAAGTATTAACTGATAAATAAGATAGAGAGAGAGAAAGATCAACACAATCCAGCGGCATGTGCTGCCAGGCCTACCCACTGTCACAGCTAGCCAGCGAGAAATCAGTGCTACCGCGGGAGCACATTGATCTTTTTGTTAGCCTTTTTTTTTTCTCTTTATACCTGATGCCTGTCATGAACGTAACTGCCTGCCTTGAACAGCAGAATGCCCGTCAAATATAGAAGCTAAATTAGACACCGCAGGAAGTTGACGGGCCTGTAAGACTTAAAAAGAGAAACAAAAATGACCAGAAAGAAAACTGAACTAAACAGAAGTGATATACAAATGGAAAAGATTTTGTAAAAGAAAATAAAGCTCAAGTAATAAGCGAACAAATGCTTGGCGATATAAAGAAGTTGTTGCTGTACCTAACCTTCGCAGTGGAACGGCGTTTTAGTTTTTCCGCAATCCTGGAAGTTTTGTTCTTATGTCAGTCAGTCAAACTTTCTTCCTCGAGAGCAGCACTTTGTCAGGTTAATCTTTCGCGAACCTTCATAAGGAACCCATACATCGGGGGTCTTTCTAAAAAGTTTTTCATAGCGCTAGCACAGTAAAGGTAACGGTAAACGAAAACAATGATAGATCTAGTCTCAAAACTTGACAACCATACGCCAACGAGTGGCACCGAGAGTGATAAACGAGAGCCTGAAAGTTGCAATAATTCACAATTGCTCTTAGGGTGGGTTTGTGGGCATCGTGACAGAACAGCGCATAAAACTCATCAATGAGCACACAGAACCCAGCGCTGTGTCCTCTTCGCGTTTTATCGGCTGCTCAGAAGAAATGCCAATAAAGCATTTCGTTGTGTCTCCGTCCGACAGAGTGAATATGATTATTTACGCTGTCCAAAGAAAAAGAAAAAAAGATGCGTACACTAAGATCACCTCTTTCAAAGTCTGTATTCGTCAGCAATGTATCGCCGTCGGTGCGTCAGACGGAAAGCTTAGATTGTTTAGTTTTCGCTGATTAAACATCCTTGAACATGCACGCTTTTATATGTGCAACAAGTGAGAAGCGCGGAGGAAGGGTGAAAACAGCGGTTGTTCTTCCGAGAAAAAGGATTAGCCAGCTAAAGATTGAACTGCGCGCCATCGTGTAAACCTAAAGAAACCGACATGGCGCAATGCTTATGAGTATCACCTTGACGATCAGTAATAGAGCTTGAAGAGCCCAGTGGCGTGCGTTTGTTCCAAATATGTGTGGATAGAACACATACATACATACATACATACATACATACATACATACATACATACATACATACATACATACATACATACATACATACATACATACATACATACATACATACATACATACATACATACATACATACATACATACATACATACATACATACATACATACATACATACATACATACATACATACATACATACATACATACATACATACATACATGTCCTGCAATACAAAAGTGGAGCCTAGCCCTCCAGACGTGCTACCAAAATGGGAAATGAGGAAAGCCCATTGACACAGGAACTATGAAGCCATATGTGTGTGCAGGGGGAGCAAAATGGCGTACAGGGAGTTGAAGTGGACGAGTTTCTTTCATCGTTTTTCCAGAAATATGAACACGAGTGCAGCGCTTCTCTACCAGTGTCAAACACACCGTTTCAGGCTAACTCACTTTCACGTGGAAAGCGCCCGAAAGAGAGCAAGCGTATTAGTTTATTTATGCCAGTCCAGGCTTCCATTTCTCTGACTTCCCTTTCCTAAAGCCCACCTGGTGGCTACAAGAGAGCCTGCTCATTCGGGAGCTGGCAGTTCCCATCTCCCTCCCTTCCATACCTGTATTTCCCTAGCAATCTGTCTTTTCCCTCCCTGTCATCGGAAGTCTCGCCGAGCAAGAAAGCGCACGTGAATCGATAGATGCCCTGCGGCTGTAAGGCTGCTCGTTGTAGCGGCCGTGCTGATTTCACTGATCGCGCCACCAGTTTTCTTTCTAAGAGATTTTTTTTCTGTGGTCAAATTTGAGACTTACCTCGTTTCTTTTTCTCTGAGTGAGGCATTGCTGGTCTTCCCGAAACAGGAACAAATGGTGGTCTCGCGTCTGTTATAAATAATCACTCTCGCGAGTGCGTTCAAATAGCACCCATGTTGTACCACACGCTTCTTGCTTCCTTGTCAGTCCTCTTCCTTCGCTCTCACATATTTGTTCTCCTTACCAAGTATATGGGAGCCAACGGAGCCCATTCTTGGTTAAAACTCTCTATCTTTCCCCTTCGTTTTTCTCTCTATCTCTCTCTTGCCTTCTCTTCAACCCGCAAGACGAGTTCAGGGATGCGATGCAGGATGTCCCGAGCTTCTCCGCAGAGGAGTTTGCTTCGAGGTTGCTCTGCAGCGGCCACGGCATGAAGACAGTGCGGAGCGCGTGACAGCAGCTTTGATAAAAGTGGCTACAGGAACGCGCGTGGCGTTGGAACGCATGTGAGAGATTTTCGGTGGTTACCAAAGGAACACCGCGTAAGAACACGTCAGCACCGCCACTCAGTCAACATTTTCGACTGATGGCCTGCAGGGTGATTGTAGTGCTCTATTTTGACAACTCAACACGCGCCTCCCACAGGCGTGTTCGTGGGCGTATGTCCTTCTTTCGTACAGGTTCTTTCGTTGCACCTGCAGCATGGAAATTTCTACTCTCGAAGGCAGCAAAGCTGCACACGGAGCACTCTCGTGCTGCTCGTTTCGCTTCTATCAAGTATTGCAGGATAAATGTAAGGACAGGTGGTCACCAGGGGATGCTCGCTTCTTGTCGGCAACGCGGCTGAGATTGTATATGTCGTTCCTGGGAATCGCAATGTGATCACACGGGGGAATTACGTCAACTCACTGACGAATGCCAACGGATTTTAACTTTACTCCCCTCAGTAGCATCACCCTGTGCATTCGCACTTAACCGTGTTCACCCTCGGGGAATTGCTTGGGAGTTTTTATCCCCCTCTGTCCGTGCATGCGCTTCTCCTGAAACGCCGACTGCGTGTCACAGCGGTCAGTGTGTCACGCGGACCGCGTGTCACTGGCACGTCAGTGCCCATTCCTTGCAGTGCACTTGGGAGTGTTCTCGTGCTCTTGTTAGATGCAGACAGCGTTCTCGTCGACGAGCACCGCTTGAGAGAGCTCAGCTGATGGGCGTCTCTTGCACTGCCAGTCACCAGCCGTGACAGGATGCACTTCTGCACTCAGTGGAACGACAAACGAATGAAAGAAGATGCCTCTGGTTTGAAAACACTGCCCAACTTGGTCGACCATTCTTGACGCGATGACTGGTTACATCGTAACCAATGAAACGCAGCGCGCTTATGGGTGGATTTTGCTCTTTCGCATTGTTGGCTCGTTCATAAGGGGGTGTCGCCAGAGCTCGGGAAGATCCCGAGTTACGCTAAACAGCGGTCCAATCCTGCATAGCAACCCAGGCCTTTTGCACTGGGTGCATTTTGCACGCATAGAATTTCCCAGCACTAAGTAGTGCGAAACAACTTCGTGTTCCTTACCAAGATTATTGAATTCGTAACACCGATGGGAGGAAAAGAAACCACATAGTCGGATATGGATCAAAAAGACACAAACTGGGGGGGATTATCAGTCTTGTACCAGTTCTATCGAACACAAAAAATAAAGCGGTCTTTTTTTTATCGAGAAGGATGATCATGGCATCACGGTGTAAGGAAAGAGTTACGGAAAGCACTTCCTTGGCACAAAAGTAACACAAAGAGGTTTCTGGACCGCTATTTCAACAATCAACGTCGATTTAATAGTTGAATTTAGTGTCCCTTTAACTTGATAGTTGCACATTACGCGTCTTGTAGTGTCTCATTGGTCATTTACACGTGCGTGTAAGTCTTTACTACGCACTGGGAAATGAGGCGCAACAAGTGAAGGTGCTCGCGAGGGGAAAAAAAGCTCAACCTCGCCAATTTTCTTCCCTTCCTTGTCTTCTCATTCCTTCTATTTTACGAGGTACGGTACATGCTGCTAGCACACTTGATTCCAGAAGGCAGCGTGTTATTTACTGTTAATTGGGTTGTGAGCTCCAAGTCATACACATGGCGGTAATTACAAAGTACGGAAGAATAATTCAGCAACAAATATTGAGACTAGTGAAAAATCTGCGTGATTCCTAAACAGCAGTATTTACTAAAAGTACACTGACCCTCTGGTTGCCAGTAATGACGAGGGTTGTGAGTATTCCTCATATGAAGTGTTTTCAGAAAGCTGACGTGTACGCTGGCGGATGTCACGGTTCATTTTATGAGCGACTACATCCTTAACGCAAAGTCTGTACGAAATACCTTCTTGTTAACACAACGTTGGGTGTGTACACAGTAGTATAGATCATTGTAAAACAGCTTTATTGGTCACTTTGCCTCCGACATAATCCCACCCAAATGTGACAACAAATGCAAATATCACTTTGTTGTTCGATTATTCAATCAGTTATTAAGTTATAGATCAGTTATTCAATCAATCAATCACTCAAAGAATCAATCAATAATTGGTAGATATTTTAGTCATACAGCTAACTAATCATTCAGTTAGCTTGACTGTATCCTAGGTAGAACAACTTAGTTTAAGGGATCTCCAATTTTTGCCGGCCTGCGTCATCTGTAGCCGTTGTATGCATGCAAAGTTCTTCGAGCAAGATCACTTTACTTACGCTTGGGCACTCTTCTTGGAGGTTTCATTTCTACTAATGCTTAGTGAACGTCTAATTAGCAATCGTTTATTTTAATTATGCAGAAACGACACGCCCTCTTTGTGCTAACTTCTCTTTTAATGCCATACAAAAATAGTGGCCTACCTTCACTCACTTATTTACGCTACCATCCTTTAGTGTCTTTATCTTTCTGCTATGATTCATCATCCTAAGTAAGAAGTTCACATGTCTCCGTAGCACTGTGAGCCCGTAAGTCTATGAAACTATATCATGCAGAACAACAAGAAAACGCAAGAAGCTTAACACTGCTCAACAAGCGTTTGTTTTGAGAAGGCGGCGATTCGTTCCGTCTAAGAGAGTGTCACTTATGCACCAACCATTAGGTCCCACAGATTCAGCTCGGGTGTTCGCTTGTCGTGACTTGGCAAACAATGAGCGATGGATCTGACTATTCGGTTGAGCAATGATAGTGGTAGACAAAGCTCAAGGACGTAAAAAATAACAGAAGCTGAAAGTCTGGAGAAACGGTTCATTCGTCAAATTCGCAGGGACAGGCGTGAGTCATACAATAAAAATAAGGAAGAAGAAAAAGGAACACCCAATGAGAATTAAGTAAAATGCGAAGTTCTCAAACGTTGTGAAAGAGATAATGCGTTGCTGTGTGCTAAAAAGAAAACAATAGTGATAACAAGCTAACTCCAGAGTGACAGAAAGAACACTGTAATGAATGTCTGTATTTCGAGGTAGAGATGTTGGGAAAAAAAGGAAAAACTGCCATTCGCGAAGAAAGCTGAAGCTGATGCTCATTCGTGTTCTGACCCTATCGCATGCGCTGGCGCAGTTCCTTTGCCTCATAAGATCCCACCCCTTTTGTTGCTTGTCTTTTCGCCACACCCCCTCACACGGTGCTTGTGCAGTACAGAGTCACTGGAGGCGATGACAGAGTGGGTCTTCCGAGAGAGCGTACAGGAAGTGGGTCTTCTTCAAGAGTCGAATCACGCTGCCACACTTCCTTTCGCATGCCGTTCACGTACTCGAGTGCTTCGTAAGGCCGGAATTCTCGCCATTCCAGGGGGCAGAGGCAAAACGACGGAAGACAACCGCAGACTTGATCTTTTTTGAAATCGTTTTAGAAAGCCACGTGAAAACGACACAAATCTCTCTGTATATGCGTGCTTGCTTCCATAGTACCAAAGAAATCTACTTCGAAAGCATGGGAATAATGTCGTTGCGACATGAATTTGCACTTAAAATTTCATTATGCGACGTCCTAATAGCTGTACCTATCGGTATATTATGGTTGATCTCAACTGGGTGACGCTGCAGGCTGTGCGCGTCCCCGTCATTCGTTCCTCTAAAAGCTGCCGTTATAATGGCTCCAAAGTTTGCCTGGTTAATGAACTACTTTGATTTGTTTCGATTAAAATAATAAGTAGCGCTATGTAAAAAGAACTTCCCACCTCTCTTCCCACCTACATGAAAAAATTCTCCCCCCTTTTTATTTTACTAAGCACTTAAAGTCTATAAGTAATATAAAACGTTCATAAAAATGCACAAACTTGAATTTCCCACACGTAAATGCGACAGTACGAGTCAGTCTTACTAAGTGGCTACAACATTTTCCACCCATATTTGGATCTGTTGAGAGATTGCGAAGCTGCTCGAAAATAATTTTATCAGGCAACCAAAGCATTCGTCGCATAATGATGAGTCTCCGGTGGCCGAAATTCGTCTGTAAACAACGAGCTGCAGCACGTGCTCCAAACTTCATGTCCATTTATCTCGACGTAGAACTCAAGACATGGCGCAGCGGGACCATTACCGAGAGTGCGAGCGGTCGGAATTCAATCCCCTCGGCTGTGGTCTTTCGATTCAGGCGAAATAGTAGAGGTCCGTGTACTGTGCGATTTCAGTGCACGTTAAGAAACATGATATGGTCGAAATTCGCGGAAGCACTTCACTACGGCCATCTTTCATAATCATATCATGGTTTCCGTACTGTATATAACACCTTAGGTAGTATTACATAGAGTGCGAGCCATCGGAATAGCAGGCACAAAGTCAGAGGAAGTTCAAAGTTTGATTTGAAAGCAACTGGTTTCATATGTAATCTGTGTGCTAGTTTTACACCACAAATACAAATAACCACTGTACAGAGGTGAACGCAACTTAACAGTCAACATCGTCGCCGTTCCACGGACGCGAGCGTCTCTCACGGTTGCTGGAAACGATGTATCGTAAAGACACATCGATTTAACCTCAGGGCAAGCACGTCGCGGTGGCTTTAAAATACCCGAATCCAGCGGTTTAGGGTTGAAGTCTTCGTAGAAACGTCGTTATGGTAAGCAACGTTTTTTTTTTTTTGCCTTCGTGTGTCTTCTTTGTTCTGTTTCTTCGTCATGATGCTTTCGCGCGCGTCTTCAGACGCTTGTTTTTTTTCCATTCACTTCTTGTATGAATGCATCGTACGAATAAAAGAAACAGTCTTCTTTCAGTGGATACATGAAAGAGCGTGAATAATGACTTTCGGCGTGCTGTACGTATATAGGGAGTATATCTTTCATTATGTTCTGGGTTACCTTATACGACTCCGGATATATGTTGATATTTTAGGAACGAAATTCAACACTTTTCGACACTACGTGCAGGGATGTGTGGACTGGAGCGTGCACGTTTTTTGCAAGTAAAAACCATCGTTCGATCTGTTGTATTCTGAGTTACCGTGAAGGCGGGAACAATGGTTGTCGTTCGCTGTTCAAGCCGTTCCTGTTTTATGAAAATTGCACAATTTACATCAAACCAGGTAGTTGAGACTTTTGTGTAAGGCGAATACGGCGTCGCTACTCTTTTCGAAGCGTGACGCTAGGTTGACAAGTACAAATAGACTGATAGCACCATGACGGCAGGCAAAAGAAATAAGATTCACGTTGCCTACTCACACATGCCCTGGGGGGGGGGGGGAAACCTGTCCCATACAGTACACACAAGGAAAAAAACAAATGGCAGTTAGGTAAAAAAGCTGCTTTCTTCTTTACGTATGGGAATGATTGTCGGGACGCTGATGTTGTTGAAACTGGCAAAATAATTTTAAGCCTTCAATGAATATTTATGCATTATAGTGTACTCTGACACAACTTTTTGTGCATGGCAATCACGTTTCGGTGATTCAGAAATTCATAAAATAGCGTAAAACAAATTGTCTCTGCCCAGTGTAGCAAACAAAACTAAAAAAAACCTTGCATGTCGAATGGTTGTCACACTTTAAAATACGAATTTTGTGACGAAAACGCCACAAGAAAAGTAGGTCGACTTTGAAAAGAAGACATTGCTGATTTATAGGTGAACTACAGATATATAACGCTCTAACTTCAAGGAATGGGGCACAGCTTGTGTCCAGCCGGCTATTAAACTGATAAATAGCGCTTCCAGTGATGCTGCTTGCTTCTGAAATTGGTAGTATTTCCACCATATGCGGCCGAAAAAGCTTGTTTACTCTCAACGAGCGTCCAATACTGGCGTCTACAAGGATATGAACTAACTTAACCTGCCCTAGGATCGAGCCTAGCAGTCAACATAAAATTGCCAATACTTTCTGTATGCTGTCTACTTGAGACATCTCAGACATTTTGTCAATCACGCTAGCCAGTGCTCTCGTGTAGCCCCACCAAGATTAACGCGCAAACCTTCAGCAATTGGTCTGACAGCCTGCGCTAGCAAACGAAGTCTATTCAGACCATACGCGTACAATATTAATGACCACGGGGCCGTACGCCTTTTTTCGTACTAGACAACGTTTTCCAATGAAAATCAGGCAAAGTTTTAATAATTCTGGTCCGCTGGCTCCTGAAGTCGACGCTGGAGCCACATGGCTTCCGCTTCACATTTTCAGACCTCCGCATCGCCGCTGTCGTAGCATGCTTTGTCACGCCCTGTGGCACTGGCGCACATCCTTATCGCGGTACTAAGCAATTTAGTACATCTAGGGCAGGCACTCCCCCACTAGGTACACTATGCCGCAATTCCTCTCACGGACCTCGTTCCTTTTTCACCCACACACCACGCGTGAGAAACAAACACAATCTGTGCTTGCTGTTTATCGCATTTTTCTGACCACACGTTGTTCGGGGTCTCGCACACCATGTCTGTTTAGGCACGCGGCGTTTTGAAAAATTTGTTTGGCGCATTCTATTAGCCTGCGCTTAATCTGTTTTGCGTTTTACTTTTCCGGTGATTTTTTTTCACCGTGTCATGCCCTGCGCCCTGTTCAATCACCTTTAGCAGTAACTTGGTGCGAGTTGTTGGTTCGTTTTTTCGCTCTTATTTAAAAAAAAACGTTTTGTGAACTTAGGTGGGAATTATATCACATCGTGCATTTACACAACAAGGGTAATTCTCGGTAAGTGAAGTCTTGTGCTTTCATAAGTTGAGCTTGCCTATACCAAGCAATAGATACCAGACAGGCCGAGGCTCCCAGAGCTACTCATTGTCAATGTGATAATAGTTTGGGAGGAAGTACGACTGAACCGAATTAGCTGCCTTGTGCCAATTGCGACAGGCTTTGGGTCAGTGACCTAGCGATAGGACTCGTGCTTAGCACGAATTCAGCGAAGGGTAAATGAAAAGCAAATCTATTATTGTATTTGGCAGCAGCTCTGTTATAACGCTTCTGCAGGGTGAGAAGGAGTTGTAGAAGAATATAAAGGTAATTGGGAGAGGCATGTTGTATTTCATACACGTGATATTCATTGACGGCCCGTAGGTTTAAATTGTCCTATGCAATCATTTGTGTACTTCATTGGACACGAAAGGTCAGTGAATCAACGTATCCACGAGTCAACCTGTCTTCGTTAAAACAACACTAAAGGTAAACAATGAGTCAGTTTGTATTTGTAAGTTGGTTTTTTTACAACTCCGTTGTCGCTAATATTACCATCCCATCTTTATTGATAAATGAGAAAAATCAAGCAGAGAAGTTCATTTTAAATATTGCGCCGGAGTCTCCGAGCGTGATGCTACGAATTTCACGATGAATTCTCATTTTGGCGATATTGACATCGTCAGACTTGGTATATTAAGCCCCCTTCTAAAGACAATGTACTTCATTTTCATTGGTTAGGAACTACGTAGTACGTTGGAGCTTGTGTATTCCGTAAATTATACGACGTCACAACGTTTAGAGCAGAAATTTCAATGCGGTGTCATTACCCAATTTTTTTCGCTCATTTTCTTGCCTACCAAGCGTCTTTTCATGGCAACCGGGGTGGTTGCTATGTTGTGAAAGGGCAATGTACTAATACAAAAATTATTTAGTATTTTTTTAAGTCAGCAGCTTTCCTCTTGCTGCTCTAAGCAAGGCAAGTTTTCAAAACATTGGCTCCAGTATCAATTCCTGCTGGACTATTTCCGGTCGCTTTAATGTTCCTCTTTGTCCTGAACTTCCATGGTGTACGTATGTGGATTTCTGGAATTGAGCGAGAGCACAAACCATCACATGACTTGGTTCCTTAGAAATACAGTGGCGCAAAAGCCAATAGTAGCGACAGCTACATCGTCTGCCATCAGTAGTGTAGCATGGTCTATTACTCGCTGAGATATGACGAAGTAAGACTATATGGCGTAAGTTGTTATTCTAAGGAAAGAAAAAAGTAAAGAATAAATGAAAGAACAGGAAGAAACACAGGTAGGTAAGTGATTTTCTAGACTAGTTTAGTATCATGCACTTCACAAAATGACGAAAAAGCGAACTAACCATAACAGAAAAGAAAGAAAAGCAAGCAAAAGCGAAGGAAAATCGAATGCGACCAAATTAAAAACATCATCATCTTATTTTGCATTTTAAACAAAGAAAAAAAGATGGCCAAAGCAAGCTTAAATAAATGTATCTCTCGCATTCAGCGGCAAAACACGACATTGACTGAGGCCCTATCAAAAGTAAAAAAATCATTGGTTGATTTAAATTAACTTGTTTCTTTGTTTATCCTAGCACAAATAAGTTAGCCCAAAAATAAAATTACGTAACGTAAGGCAATGAAGCTCCACTATTATTTCTTAATCTTGCCAGAATTTTATTAATTGAGTGTATTTTCCTTTACGTTTAAAAATATTCGGTCATCTACAGGCACCTAGATTTACGAATGCAACGCGTATTCTATGCACACACAATCAATGAAGGTGTAAATGCGCGCTTCAAAAGTTACTTTTCTATGAAGCCTACAGGTCATACTTCAAAGGCAGAAATACGCATCTGCTTAATGATGCTGCTCAAAAATGGGAATTTATATTGGGTTGGTAGCAAAAAAGTGGATGTCTGATCCACTTTGAGAACACCAAGACTCGAAGTTACAACACAAATAAATTCAGTGGGACTGGTTCACGTGAGTATGTCTAGTTATACGAATATTATTGTGCATTCACAAGATGCCCTGTTTGTACTTTTTCACATGCCACTTGTGCGTCTCATTCTAACTAGACTATGCCTGCGCGAGATTCATAATTAGGACAAAGCTCGAGAAGCAGCCTCCTTTATTCAAGTGGAGCTTCCACTTCACTTTTAATGCGCTCAACGAGGCTCGCACTTTCCGACAACCTGGCTTTTACCGGAAAAAGCGATTGCTATTCAGTTTTACTTTATTCGGCGATAAGTCTTTCTAATGACGTAGAACTGAAAGCCTCTTACGATTGAGTTGAGAACCGACTTCCAGTGCTCAAGTGCAAATTAGTGTTCATACCCTTAGTGCACCGACAATAATAGTGCAGCAACAAAACATAATCGAGTGTAGAAAATGAAGAAGCTCATTACAGCCCAGGGCCTGACCTCTTGAATCTTGGTCGTCGAGGGGGCCTGCTCGAGGGCTGTAAGATTTAACCTGATAGCCCTCCAGTTGGCCTAGCCAGGTGACGTTGCATCTACTCGCGTCTATTGTGGACTGAATGAAATGTTTCACTGGTCCCTAGTAGAACAGCGCCTGTAAAGCGTGCTTCATGTTTGCCTTGCAAGCTTGCGGAGAAGACAGTATTGCAATTGAACGATGAGAACACTTGGGGGGTGTTCTGCCGGCATATCTATCTATCTATCTATCTATCTATCTATCTATCTATCTATCTATCTATCTATCTATCTATCTATCTATCTATCTATCTATCTATCTATCTATCTATCTATCTATCTATCTATCTATCTATCTATCTATCTATCTATCTATCTATCTGTCGGTCTGTCTGTCTGTCTGTTCTGTCTGTCTGTCTGTCTGTTGTCTGTCTGTCTGTTCTGGTCTGTCTGTCTGTCTGTCTGTCTGTCCTGTCTGTCTATATCTATCATGTCTGTTTTTGTACATACATACATACATACACACATACGTACATACGCACATACATACATACATACATACATACATACATACATACATACATACATACATACATACATACATACATACATACATACATACATACATACATACATACATACATACATACATACTCTTTATTTCTATATTTCATTAACGATCTGCCAAGTAATTGTTCTGTTGAAATCCGCATGTATGCTGATGATTGTGTTTTGTATCATACGATTAAAACAGCTCATGATCACATCATTCTTAACAATTCACTTGCTTTATTTCAATCATGGTGTGACACTTGGCAAATGCAAATCAACTTCCAAAAAACGGTATCCAAGTGATTTTCCAAGCGTTCTTCCCCTTTTCCATTTACCTATTCGCTGAATAGTTGCCCTCTCGGAATTGTTTCACAATACAAATATCTAGGTCTCCTTTTAACTCAGGATTTATCTTAGTCTCAACACATTGATCTCATGTGCATCCGTGTGCTTAGAAAATTAGGCTACCTACAACACACTTTGCGTTCAGCACCTCTCAGCATACGACTCCTCACTTATAAAACACTGGTTCATCTAATATTGGAATATGCAAGTGTTGTGTGGAACCCACACAAGATTTAGGATATACGCAAAATAGAATCTGTTCAGAAGCTGTATGCTTCATTTATGGTCGCTTTGACAGGTATTTTTCACCAAGTTGTCGTCTTCCTATTTTACACCCTACCAGTCTCTCTTCTGGTCAACACGTTGAATGTTTGAAGTTTCTTTATACCCTAATTAATTCCCCACGGTTCCCTCTACTCAGCAAATATATAGCACACGCTAGACCAAATACCACCCGAAATTGCCATGAGGTAAACATGTCTACTTTCGTTCATCGTACGGTGGCGTTTAAATAAAGTATTTTTGTTCTTTCTATTGAATTGTGGAATTCTTTGCCTGGTTACGTTCGATCTTCATCACTGGATGAATTTTTCTTGTAAATTACTAACTATTGATGTAGAGCGCACTTGTTATGCTCTTCTATGTATGTATTTGCCCACTCCTGCGATAGCCCTGCGGGGCTGCAATATGTTGAAATAAATAAGTAAAATACATACGTGCGTGCGTGCAGGCATGCATGCATGCTAGCATGCGTACCTACGTACGAACGTTTGTACGTTTTAAGAACGAGACATGGCGTGGTAGAGATAGTTAAGGGAACAGTCGAAGCTTGAGGTGATAAACAATTCTTGAGCAGAGGATGTCACTTGAGCCATTGGTTCGACAAGAGTACTTGTCTTCGTGAAGGCAACGCCTGCCTTTCTGAACAGCATGTTTATACGTGTTTTCCTCACTCTCTCTTGACCTCAAAAGGTGAGGAGGTGAAGAGAAAGCATAGGAATAACTGTGGAAAAGAAAAAAAAATGTTAGGAGGGAATTGTTGAGTTACAGAGGATGGCATATGACATTAAGGTTCGGTGTTGTGTAATAAGGAAAAAAGAAATCAGAGCATATCCACGGAGTGAATGATGATGACTGGGGCGAAGCTTTGGAGAGTTTTATCGGTTAACCGTAGATCATCTGTGTGACCATCCGTCTGTTCGTCAGACACCATCCATCCATCCGGCTGTCTGTCTGTCTGTCTGTCCATCCGTTCATCCGTCCGTCCATCCGTCCGTCCGTCCGTCCGTCCGTCTGTCTGTCTGTCTGTCTGTCTGCCTGTCTGTCTGTCTGTCTGTCTGTTCATCCATCCGCCCGTAATTCCGCACGTGCTGAGTAAGTCATCGAACTAGGTGGTCACGTACAAGCTAGAAGGGACACCCCCGCAGTTTCAAGAGTTCCACCCCTATTATGGCCGATCCCTTCGTAATATGAATCATTACAACACATAAATGCGCCATGTCTTCACGCGTTTTATTGGTTTTTATTGTACAATGAAGTAGACAAATTTCATGGTGTCTATTACTGGTTGGCACCTATAGAACGATCTGATGCGGATGCGGCGACGTTGACGCCTACTAGCACTTCATCCCGATGAGTAACCTTGATGACCGGCATTTGAACCCTAGTGGTAGCTTAATTAGCTTAATTAGTTGATATAACTTGGACACAGCAATTAGTAAATCTCGCGTAAATATGGCACGAACAAGTGCGCAGTGAACATTTATACTCGGCATGCAGTTATTAAGAGCGCCGCCATAAGACGAGAGAAATGTCAATGTGTCCCCTTCCCAGTAATAGGTAACCAACGCATGTGCTTTTACCCATAACAGAGCGCTTCAGGAAAATTGAAAGGCAGAGTTCATAGTTTGAGCCATGAACGCGGAAACTGTTCCGCTTCTCGCTTGTCTCTCTCTCTCTCTCTCTGCCCAAAGCATTGACTGCACGACATTCGCCCTTCGACGTCATTGCCGTCCCGCGCTGCTTATTGCAGTGTTTTTTTTTTATCAATGCTATCATACTCGAAGCAGAAGACGGCATCGGGGACACTGTAGGTGCATGTCGAAGCTACATTATAGCTGACAAAGAGGTATCAAGCGCTAGCACGATGCGAAAGGCAGAACACGTAACTGTGTTGTGATTGAAACCAATCGATATGTACAGCGCCTTTCAGCGACCGTAGCACTTTCGTACAACAATGCACCGAAACTACAGAAGCACTCCCTGTCCGTTCTTGTTGGGGTCAAGACGCACTGCTTCACTGCACCACACCCAAACAGGTGACAACGTGCTCCGACAACGAAGATCTCTTTGAGGAAAAAGACGCGTTAGAGATAAGATACGCGCTTGTGGATATTCGTGCATGTGCGTCGTAAGCGCAGTGGGTGGAGCACCAAGCACCTACCGTTGCAGTCAGAGAGAGAGTTCGTGGGTTCGTAATTCTCGGTCGTATAAATTTACCAAACTTCTTTTGTCAATATTTTATGTTAAATTGACTGACGTCGCTTTCGCGGTGGTGATGACGTTACTCAAGCCTGGTAGACCCTGGCATAAAACTTTCATGCATGAAACTTTCATGTTAAATAAAGTGACAAAAGCCGGTACATCTATCACTGCACTGTTCTGTGATCCAGGAAAAAAGTGATGTCGACGCAAAGTGTAACGGCATGGTAATACTACTAATGACTGCACATATTTGCCTATTCAAAAACAAATTCGAGCTAGGCACCTTTAGCCTGGGACTCTACTATGAATACCGCTCACATAAAATGTGCTAAATATAGCGTAAAATTCTACGGAAGTATTTACTCGAAAAATATAGTTAATGGTTTCTACGAATCTCTCAAGTTTGTAGACAAAAGCAATGAAAATGTATGTTTGCAGCTCGAGTCGCAAGCATTTTTTGTGGCAATGTTAAATGACTTGTTTAGCGCCCGGTGGCTTTGCGGTCACTAAGACTAGATTGGATCCTAGAAGAGCCAGTGATGAGCGAGGTGAGGACCAGAATAACAACTAGATTCAGAGAACCCAGCAATGCGTACGATTGATATACCATCGAGGCAGGCAACATACTCACTTTTTCAGCACAAGGCAAACAAGCATAAGTGAGAGGAAAAAATAGAAAAAATCATAGAATGAAAGAAATGGCCGTGAGGCGACACCACAAGCAAAAAAGATGATGCTAGCTTGTGAAGCTGAGAAAGCAAAAGAGGTGTGGGGGATAGTGGGGAAGACTCGGTGCTTGAGGAGGCCTCAACCTTTACTTGGAACTGCAGAGTGCGGCAAATCTATTGGTCTCCTGTTTGGCGTTTGTTTGCCTGATTTTCGATGAAGCTTTACGGGGACAAGGATGACGCAAAAAATTCTAGTAGTAAAAAATATAAAACTCCCGTATGAGAAATAGAACGAAGGTTTCGAAGCAAGGTCCAAATTAAGAGCTTCTTCTGTGAGCACAAGAAAAAGCTGAGCACCGACAGTTGGCAGGGTGGGTCTTTGTCTCTCTGGGGTTCTTGTGCTAGTTGGAGGAGGAACGTTGTGTTCAGCGTTTGCAAAGTTGTGTTTACAAGGACGCCACATAGCTGTCAAAAGTTGGTGTTGAACCTTCGTTCACTAGCTTTTCAAAGGAAATTGGCTTGCGTTGCTTGGAGCTGCTCTTGATGTCGATCGGGCGCAAGTTGGAGTACCTGTTTTTTCTGAGCACAGCTTGATGGCTGTGAGGAACAGGGCGAGATACTCTGACCGGTTAATACCGTGTGTAAATGAGTAGTAGTAGTTTACCGTACCATGTGTCACACGTATCAGACTAGACTTTCGATGTTGGTCAAGTGCAGCGCTTTTAAAGAAGCTTCACAGTGCCCCTTTCTCATCTAGTGCAGAGTTCGAATTCGGAGAATCTTTCGTTCGCAAGTTCTTTTTGTCGCTCACAAGCCGCTATTTTTCTTCGAATATTTTTTGTAAGTACTAGATCAATTGATTGTATTTGGTACTGCGTGCGGCGGAGGAAGAATTTTCTGTTTTTGACCAACACTTATATGGTAACTGTCGCGTGTTAATTGCAGTGATGCTTTATTTCACGCACGGAGTTTAGTTTTCAACCTCATTGTGATTTATGTGACCCTCGGTCGTGGAAACGTCTCGATCGACTCTTCTGATATCCAAAAATTCCCAAAATGAGACTTCAACGTAATGTCTGCGGTATGTGTTAAGAAATAAAAGTTCATGTGAATACTTCAATAAAATGCATCCTAATATCTTTTACATACAGTAGTAGTAGTAGTAGTAGTAGTAGTAGGAGGAGGAGGAGGAGGAGGAGGAGGAGGAGAAGGAGGAGAAGGAGGAGGAGGAGAAGGAGAAGGAGAAGAGGAGGAGGTGTGTCGATGGTCACAGGAGGAAAGGCTGGAGTGAAGAAACAAATGAAGCGAAACAATGATGATTATGATCGAAATTGCAGTGATGATGACGATGATGCTCGAAATGACAACTACGAGTGTGCTCGGCCACACAGACTCACGCTCTTCAAGATTCGCTGTTCTACGGTTTTCAAGTCGTGGAACTAGATTGATTTTATTTATTTTTTTAATCTACTCAAGTACGAATACTCGGGTGCATGCAACTATATCTATCATTAGGCTAGAAACTAGAAGATTCTTGATGACGCTTTTGAAAGACATTCGACTGACCACTAAAAGAAATACGTAAAAATAACTCCTCGTTAAGAAATAATGAACCGAGTACTGATGCGAGTGCAAGGTAATGCAACTCGGAGAAGAAAATAATCATCGAATAAAAAAATTGCCCGCAGCTTCCCTCGGGGGAACACTGAGGAGGATGCGGACCATATAATTGGTTAACGGGGTGTTAAAGTGCGACTTACTTGGGTCGATGGCTAAATTGGTTAACGTGGTTGTGAAATGGGGTGTTAAATTGCGACTTACTTGGGTCGATGGCTAAATTGGTTAACGTGGTTGTAGGAGGGGGTGTTAAATGAGTGAACACGTACACACGTATGCGAAAGGGCGGCGCTGGTCGAAGGGACGTCGATCATTGTGTTTGTGGATTCGTTGGAATTCATTTCACCGCGACCTTGGACGTCGACGCGCCGTACAAACCAACCGACGAGCGGCAACTGAGCGAGCGAGCGCCGACCTTGAGTATATATACAGCACGACGGCGCATGCACTGTCAGCTGTTGAATGTTCTCGAAGCGCGACGCCACATGCGCGTCCACTGGAGAATCAGGAGAATTGTAGATGTCGAACGCGGTGTGTAGAGGAGGAAGGGTGCACAGATGGTGGAGGAGTGAAGCGCGCGCGGTGTGTAGAGGAGGAAGGGATGCACAGATGGTGGAAGAGTGGGCGACGGCGCGACGGCGCATGCGCGCGCGTCAGCTGTCGAATGTTCGAGAAGCGGTGCGGACGGCGCACTACAAGGCGCGAGTATAAGATGCTCCGCATCTAAAAGTGCAAGAACAGTGACAACGGAGGCTCTGGCGTGTGCGCACCATAAAAGTGCTGCCTTGGCAATTTATTCGCAGTCTGCAGCTGTTCTTGTACTACGCTAGTTGCCTTAAAGTTTCTTCTCACAGATGACTTGTTAGAGTAATCTGCCAACTCACCTGCATCCAGAAGCTTTGCTGTCTTCACAAAAACCTTTACTGTGCGCTATAAAAAATAAGTAGTAAGTAAAACTACTAATAGAAAAGCATGCTTAGTAGTTTTCGCTCAAGAGCCATAAAAGGGAATCGTAGCTTAGTTTCTTTTATTTTGAGGAGATGGAATGTTGCCTGGAAGATATATTGTTTTGAAGAACTAAACCGTCACAGCCCCGGGTGTTTCTAGTTCGTTAGCAATGTTTCGACAATGTTACACAGCGCTCAGCAATATATAGACGACGAACTGTCAACTAAGAACGCAGGTTGCCAACGAGAAAAGAAAAAGTAGCAACGCTGAGTGCCGCCGGGAGCGGGCTTTATAGGTGGCTTGAGAAGAAAAAAATAGGAAACTAATAGTGTCGTAAGTTGGGCGAAAAACTGCCCTAGGCATTTTTCTGAGCAAACATTACTTTTTAGACATTGCGAAGAATGAAAGAGACACTAAGCCATCCGACGTATCACGAAGAACAGAGCTCTTGGCACTCCGGCAAAGTAACCCTCGGAGGTTCCTTTTGCATTTGCAGCTCTCTCTTGTGTGAGATCACGTAATTGACAAGAGAGTATAGATTCTGTAAGCTTTTGTCCTTTACAGCGTCATTCTCTGTGTTGCGTTTGCCGCCTGTCTCACACTGAAGTAATAACAATGACTTCCACGTCGCTTCACTGAACTCGCCTAAAAACGAGTCTCGGAATGATGATTTTAATAAATGCCAAAATGACAGTGTCTAGCTTCAGACAAAGTTGTCTATAAATTCCTGAAATGAGAAGTGATTATTTATTTATCTATTTATTGTTATTTATTTGTATTACGACTCAAATCAGCATAAGGGGCGTACTGTAATACGTTGTAGCGGAGTGATCCTTGGCACCCTTGAAGATTTCTGTTTGACGTGTGAGAGAACCTGGTGAAACCACCCTAGCGAAGAGGGGGGGAGGGGGTATTCTAGTGACACCAGGTGGCGGAGAGTGGCGGGCAGGAGACAATAGGGCAACTATGGGAGAGCACGGTAGGTGGTGCCACAAGAAGAGGTATGCCGTTTGGTTATGTGAATGCAGACTGCAGTGGCTACGACGGCAGTTGCAACTTGTGAATGCCTGGCAAGGTGAGCCCAGTACGGCGCAGCTCAATTTTAGGAGACCGCGTCAGTACGTGAATAAACGGACTTAAAACACGAGTCTCTATAAATCGAAATAACTGAAAATTTTCGTTAATCATCTTTATCTTACTGCGGTCCACCGGACTGGAAAGCAGGCACTCGTCTTCCTACTAAGCAATAAAGCATCATTTATTACTACAGCGGATGCGTGAGAAAGTCTGAAAGAACGACATAATAATCAAATGGAAAATCAAAGCATGCTCGTCAACTTTATATGGCAATGAGCCAGCATTGCAAGTGTTCCGTAAAAAGGATTCGGCGCTGTGACTCCTTTATCTCTACAAGTGCAAACTGGCGTTTCCGGAACGAACGCACATGCCTTCATTCAAACATTTGAGTGCAGGCGCCTGCAGAGTTCTTTCCGTGCATGTACGCTTCGCAGCCTGATCGCGTTGTAGCTTCTTCGTCGTTATACAACGCCTAAGACGGCACACAGACCAATAGATCAAATGACAGCAAGCAGCGCTTCGCTGAGACCTCATTTATGCAACCTCTCTTAAAAAGCCCTTTATTTCAGTCTTCCCACAATTGGTGGTGTTCCACGTCCAGAAACAATGGTATGATTATTAGGGACATCGTGTTGAAAGGGCGCGGAAATTTCACCACCTATGGTTCTACAACCTAAATCTATGTACTCGAACTTCAAGCATTTCGCCTGCATCGATAGAGATGAAAAAAAGAGAAAGTGACACTAAAAAAGTCACAAAAAAGAGAAATAAAGAGACACAGAGAGGAATGCGTAAAAAAAACAGACAAACATGGTCGAAAAAAAAGAGAGCAAACATAGCCACGTATTCTATAGTATAGAAAGGGGCGGGAAAGCGAGAGGTGAAAAGGTCAAGCCAGGACCAACTAGATGCCACCAGTGCTGTTGCCACCCAGCCATACGTAACTTAGTACAAGCTGCGCTAACATTTTTAGATACGAAGCTGCTGCATTTCAACGCGGTGTGCGACGTGACCACCCCTATTGAGCATGCGCAACGGCTGGCCCAACCACTGTCAGAACGTGCTCATGTGCTAGCGCGTTCCGGCCTATGTAAGGTACTGGAAAAGACGATGTGGCTTCTCTCCCTTACTTCTCTCAGCAATCACCTGATGGCGTCGTGGCAGGAGGCTCTGTTTGCGCACGATAAATCTAAGTGATCCCACGTGGTGGGGTCGATGAACCCCCCTGGCGTGCTTCAACTAGAGTTCGGGACGAGTGACAGCAACAGAAACTACATTGAATTCATGACGTGCTTCGCTTGCAAGGACACGTTAACATTGGGCAAGCTACCGTTGATGAACGAAACTTTGAGTCGACCTCATGCGCTGCTTCGCATGCTACGTATAGTTTCCTTTAGGGGGAGATGGTGTAATTTTTTTCCTTACAGACCACTACATTCCGTCAACAATCTCCCCACAAAAACTCGGCTTGTTCAAGTTAGTCTAAATTTTGTACTCAGTCGTTTTTTGCTCGCGGGCCTAGCTTAGTCTTCAAAGAACAAGTGGACGAACCAGCGTCCGAGCATTTGGTTTTTACGAGATGGTTGCTGTAACTACGACCATTTCATTGTATCGCATGAACAACTATCAGGAAGCGCGTGGACGTCGCCAGCATAAATCACGTTGTTTTGTTCAGCTCTGTGGTCTCTATAATGTCGCAGCTTTGTGGCCTAATGTCGCGGCAGAATTGTTCAACCACAAAGCTGCGACGATGATATCGCAGCATTTGTGGGATGATGTAGCGGCAGACTTGCTGATTCCAGGCAGCTGCAGGCTTCCAAAAGTGACTTTGTCGGTGGCACTAAATGCTGTTAGGGCATATAAATATATGACATCGTAGTGTATTGTTTCCTGTCAGCACTGCGGAAATACAGTGACGTAGCTTCAGACCAATTAGCGGTATTCCGCGTTCATTGCTTACGTTCGCGCTTGATTCGAGAGTTCTCAAGCAAGAAAAAGCAAAAATAGAAGGCTGAGCCGGAAATATAAAGAAATGCAGGGTTGTTCAGCAAGCGTGCATGAGACGAACGCTAATGGGTTATGATGACAAAAAATATGCCGGTAACTCTGGATATACGGAAGCTCACAAACTTCCTGGGTACTCCCACGTGAAGTGGTCATGAATGGAGAGAGGAAACGAACAAATCCGAGAATTCATGGTCCTAGAAGAAACTTCGAGCGTTACTTCATATTTCCCATGAACTCCACTGAGGTACATTGACGAAAAAAGCACTCATTTTAGAATACCGTGTTTCTTTCATATGCAACATTATATACCCGTCAGTTGTGTATTGAACCTCGGTGATGGCCTTTTTAATGGGTGTTTTCGATGTGAGCCCTTCTAAAAACATGAATTAGGCCCTAATGGAAATGTTTACATAGCTTGCAGCGCAACTAAAACCCACTCTGAACAAGAACGCGAACTAAGAGGTTTCTTCAGCTTGTCATATAAAAGAGCAGGAGCGAAAATGTTTCTTTCATATGAAACTAATATCTGGGCTAATGCATTCCGATGATTTCAAAATTTCAATGAAGCTCACACTCCTTACATCGCTTTCTCAGCATCAAAAAGTTACAACCAAGTGTAAATGCAAGCTAAGCTCTATCCATTAAAACCATAGGACTCCGAAAATTGTGTGCGTTTTTTGGCTACATTGCAGGCTGCCTTACACATCAACCGTCTTTATCTTCTTTCATCCGCTTGAGCACATGAACAATACTACATTTTTGGGACTTCATTTGAGACCTGTTCACCACAAAGGAACACAGAAAAAGTTCATGACGTCTATTCAGGGTAATACATCGAAATACTGACATCAGACTGAAAACACTACTGCAGTTATTTTTTTTTTGTGCCCTCGCGAAAACAAATACCGGTGACACGACATAGTATCAAATGGACGCAAGAACTTGTTTAGACGATGAACCTGATCCTAGAAACCTCATCGCCCGTCTCGTATTCAGCTCCTGATAATGAAAGCTTCCTGCTTCTTTACATCGTCCACGCGCATTTCTTCGGGGCTCTCTTAATGCAGCTGATTTGCATTTTCATCCCACGTGGCTTGATTCGATCCCATGGGCGTGCTCAGAGTTTTTAATAAGCGGGGGTAAGGGGTCGTAATCTCACCGCAACGCTCCTCCCGCTCTGTTCCCGACCACCGGCCGCTGGGGCTGTTACAATCAGAACGCAGCGCAAATAAGGAGGGTGGAGGGGCGGGGTGCCCCCTAAGATATGGCTGGCCCTCACGCGATCGTCAACACACACGCCTCCGCCCCCCGCCCCCTCTGTGCCCTTCTGTGGCACCTCTTCGTGGTGTTTGTGTTTTGCTGCGTTGTTTCATTATATACACGAGAGTGGAAACTTGGGCTAGTTGGCGTGTATTCATGATGATTTAATATATATGGGGGTTTAACATCCCAAAATCAGCATAAAATTATGAAAAATGCCGCAGTGGAGGGGTCCGGAAATTTCAACCACCTGGGTTCTGTGTTTTTTTAACGCGCATCCAAATCTGAGCACACGGGCCTACAGAATTTTCTCCATCGAAAATGCAGCCGCCGTAGCCGGGATTTGATCCCGCGACCTCCGGGTCAGCAGCCAAGTACGTTAGCCACTAGACCACCGCTGGGGGTTTTAAAGACGATAGTCTTTCTTGGGGCCCTTCGAAGCAAAAATTTGGTCTGTCTGTCTGTCTGTCTGTCTGTCTGTCTGTCTGTCTGTCTGTCTGTCTGTCTGTCTGTCTGTCTGTCTGTCTGTCTGTCTATCTATCTGTCTGTCTGTCCCTGTCTGTCTGTCCATCCGTCCGTCCGTCTGTCTGTCCGTCCGTCCGTGCGTCTGTCTGTCCGTCCGTCCGTCTGTCTGTCTGTCTGTCTGTCTGTCTGTCTGTCTGTCTGTCTGTCTGTCTGTCTGTCTGTCTTGCTTTTCTGTCTGTCTGTCTGTCTGTCTGTCTGTACATTTGTCTGTTTTTTCACTCTTAACGGCATCAGGTACTTGAAACGGCCGACCCCATCCATCCGCAGCGCCCATCAATGTTGCTCAAGCTTGAGCGTTCATGCTTGTGCAATTGTCAAATAAAAAGCAATTATTGCACATGTCTGGGGCACAATAACAACATGTATATATTTTTTACTAGAAAAGGCATACATAAGTAATATTAAGGACCGTAGCGTTTATCACGCTGCGCTTACCAGCATGCAACACTTCCGCGGAACGGGGAGTGCTTCCAACACTTTGCTAAGACGAGACGGTGGTGGCGCCTTACGTTCTACACCTTATCACATCTGAGATGGCGCGCACAACCGTCTCAGAGCCACGCGCTTTGTTTTCTTAGAAAATGCCAGATGGCGCTCATGTCTCACGTGTGACGTGACTTGATGCACTCGTTCGCCTTCGCTACACGCTCGAGGCACTCTAACGCAGCGCCTCGAGAATACCACTCACCGATTTTCTTGCGCAGAACATCAAATGAATGTCTTGTTCACTCTTTACACACGCAAGACTATCGTCTTTCGATGACATTTGCAGAAACACGCAGATACGGGGCCAATCTTTCTTTTTTCTCTTTATTTAGAGTGCTCTTTCTTTTCAGCTAAAAGGCAATAACTGAGATGCCGGAGAGAACGGATATATAGAGCGAGAAGGTCAAAAGAACCTAACCTAGCTCAACCTAAATACATAGAGAGATACAGACACAGAAGAGAGATATAAAACACAAAGCAAGCAAGAATGAAATAAAGATAGACAAGCAAATAAAGAAAGAAAGTAACAGAGAGAGAGGGGGGAGAAGAGAGAGACAAAGAAACAGAACGTGAGAACTAGAGAAATAGAAAAGAAGTAAAGAGAAGAAATAGGTAAAAAATGTGGTTGATTCCTCTGTCATATTAGTAGGTAAAACACAAAAGTGCAAAGTGTCTTCACTGAAATATTTTGCAGTTTCTTGCACATTTATATTAGGCAGCTTGCACAATGTATATCGGTATTCGGTAGTTAGGGTGCCGTTTAATGTGGATGCAACCACGTTGACACCTGGTGGCACATCTCTATCCCGATGACTAACGCCTTTCTCATGGTTGAACTCTTGTGGTAGCCTTTCTATTATTCCCCCCTTTCTTCTAGCGAGAATAGAAGGTATACCCAACCGAGCCAAGCTTGGTTGACCTCCCTGCCTTTCCTCTTTATTTATCTTTCTCTCTCTCTCTCTCTCTCTTTGGATGCATGGGGACACCACACACGACCAATTCCGTGCAGATATTGCATCAACAAGCGCCTATGCAAGCGTTGGTACTCGACGCTACTCTCATTCAAAGCGTCGTTTAATGCGGAAAGAAACGCTAAGGCATGTGTTCACCAGCAATAGAGAAACCTGCGACTGTGTTCATGCATAGACTGCCACACAGAACTTCAGGAAGGTTAAAAGTAAAGCTTCAGCTTAAGCCGCGAGTGTGGGAAGCTGACCGCTTCCGGGAAGGCGTTCGGAAAACGTGTGAAAAATATGAGGAGCGTTCGGGAACCTTCGTGCATGTGCGTCGATGCCGCAGTGGGTAGAGCGCGCCGCACCTATTGTTGCGGACCGAGAAATCGTGGGTTCGACTCTCGAGTCATCCCAATTAATGAAACTTCTTTCTTGGCGTTTTCTCTGGCCGTCTATTTTAAGGCTTTCAACGACATTTTCTAGAATGTATGAGTTATTGACCAGAAATTAATGGGCTATTGATAGGTTATCAGAAAGTGCTGGTCATGCATTCGGGTCATGATAAAGCCATCCAAGGATTTTTTTACATTTTTTGGTTATTTATGAATTGTCAATTCGCAAATTATTGGCTATTGATTGGCTATCACTAGGTTTTTGCCATGTATTTGGGCCATTCTTAGCATATCCAAGAATTTCTAGACTTTATTGCTTATTGATCGATTACTTATTAGGTATTGATTGGTAGTCGACTGTCTATCACAAGCGACTCTTAAGCTGGGAGCCGCTTGACACACATTCGTTTTCAGTGGCACGTACACGCCTAATTCAGGGCAACTATTCGGTGAAGAATGAACGCACTAACGACCATTAAAAACATATCCGCTGTTAAAATCTTTCGTGTGCATATAAGTACCACAACAAGTCACGGAACCATTTCCCTATGGCAGAGCCCATGCTTTTACGTTCTACGCTCGAAGCTTACTCAGGTGAATGGGATTGTGGGAAGCTATGGAGCGTAATCCACTTTTATTAATCATTCTGGTGCCACGCTTTGTCTAAGCTCACCTTTGAACGAAGACTTTGCAATTTTGGAGAAAGTGATAGCGAAAAAAAAAAACAGTGACCATACCTGCCTGCGACTCCATAGATCTCGTGCGTCTTTTCTCGTGCGTCTTTTCTCGTGCTTACTCCGTGAGCGTCGCATGACGCGTTGCCTTTTCCCAAAAAAGAGTTATTGTTATCTTAGCTCAATTCAAAGCTGCCTCGCAGTGCTTGCTCTGCACAGAATCACAGAGGTGCAGTTTGACTGTTGTACGAGCCATCTAAAATTCGTATTTTTAAAAACGATAGTCTTTCTTGGGGACCTTCGACGCAAAAAATTTTGGTCTGTCAGTCTGTCTGTACTCTGTTTGTCCGTTCTTAACGGTATTCTAAACGGCACCAAAGTGGCCAAGCGATACTCCAAACGGCCGACTCCATCCGCAGCACCCACCAATATTTTCTCGAGATTCAGCGTTCATACTTGTGCGATTGTCAATTAAAAAGCAATTATTACGCAGATCTGAGGCATTAAAATAACACGTCAATATTCTGTATGTGTGTCTCTTACTAGTAAATGCATACATAAGTAATTCTAAGGACCGTAGCGGTTATCACGTTGCGCTGACCATGCAACGCTTGCACGAAAAGGCAAATGTTTCCAACGCTTTGCTAAGATGACACGGTGGTGGCACCTACCCGTCGCCTTGCGTTCTACACCTTATCACCTCCAAAACGGGCGCGCAGGGCGCGCGCGCTTCGTTTTCCAATATAACTGCCAGATAGCGCTCATGTCTGACGTGTGACGTGACTTGATACGCTCGTTCGCCTCGGCTGCACGCTCGAGGCACTCCATTTATCTTCGATTCTTCTAATATTCAGCTGCTTGTCTTATTGCTTGTGGCTATGGTACAAGGCTGCTGACCCGCAGGTTGCGGGATCGAATCCCAGCTGCGGCGGCTGCATTTCCGATGGAGGCGGAATTGTTTTAGGCCCGTGTGCTCAGATTTGGGCGCACGTTAAAGAACCCCAGGTTGTCTAAATTCCCGGAGCCCTCCACTATGGCGTCTCTCATAATCATATGGTAGTTTTGGGACGTTAATCCCACATATCAATCGTCTTATTTCTTTACTTTGAGATTACAAGCGTGCGTATTTGCAATGTGAAAAAAAAACGGGGGCACGCGATCACAGTAATATAATATTATTAATATCTAGGTTTTTAAGTGCCAAGATTTCGACGTTATTATGAAGTACGCCGTAGCCTAAGGCTTCGGAAACTTCTACCAGCTGGTGTTCTTCAACGTGCACTCACATCACGAAGTACAGGACCCTGTAGCGTTTTGGCACATCGCCGCTGACTGGATTAAACCTACGGTGTTCGAGTCAGCAGCTGTGCATCGTAATCGCTTCACCACCGCGGTGGAAACGTGATGAGGGTGTTAATTTGGGCAAAGGTAAACAATACGTGATGATGACGGCCAAGGTTGTTTCTGTGTATACGACTGAGATGATTACGTCAAGGCCATGTCAACGAAACAGTTTTCTTGTGATTTCTAACTTTCAGTACCGTGAGCACTGACACTGCTTTCGAAGGCACTTCGACATGCTCGGCCAAACTTAATTTTTTAAAGAACACGAAATCCGGCCTAAACGTTTGTGCGTTGTCTCAAAGACCTTCTTACACTGAAGTTTCCTACGTCCAAGTAATTCTACTTTATTCTTCTATCGTTCGACGTCGACGAAATATCTAACTTAGTGCGTTGGGACAATAACATGATACAAAGCTGAGAGTTACAAATTACAAAAAAGGGGGGGATCTGCAGTGTTGCAAACTTAATCATTCTCAATGAATATACACTCGTACGTTAACTCGAAATACTATACAACGGCAGCTGCGTCCTTAAAAGGCGGAACATAATTGAGTTTCACCACGCCGTTTCATACTTTATTGTTCTGCACTCTGCGGCAGTTGCACAGTTTGAACGCTTTGCTTTCTGTGAATATTCGTTGAATATTTCATAGGATTAAGACCTACTGTAACCTTGCAGGACTCCTATGCTCGCCGAGGTCAACTGGTTCATGTGTAACGCTTGTCAAGTCAATGACAAAGATCAGAGGCGACCCACTCTGACCTAGAACAACGCCTGGAATGATACTACTACGACTATTTTGGCAGAGCATTGAGAAACCTACGAGTGAAGGGTGACTTGGTTAGCTCGCACGTGTTCGATGAACACTGCCTTCTATGTACACTTACGCCTTTGACAGGTGGTTCTGGCGTACCGCAGATATACATTGTACATAATTCTGCCTAAGCTCTCTAGTCGCACACTGCATATGATGCACAGCTGTGTGTATCACTGGCAACGTGTTTCGTTCTACCGCATCGTGTTTTTGTACGACAAGAACTCATCGCAATCTCTGTCATTTCGACATGCATTGTCGTACTTTAGCCGAGATGGTCTTTTTTTTCGCGTTCTTATTTATCTTTACCCTAGTCTACGACATAATTTTTTTGCCTGTGTGTTTTGTTCTCTTTGTCTTTCTTCCTGTCTTCTGTTTATTTATTCTCTTCTCCCGACCAAGTATGCAGATGTTGTGCCCCTGTAGGTGGCAGTTGTCAGCCTCCTTTGTTTCTATTTTCCAACGTTTCTATGCATGAATTAAAGAATTGAATATTTATGGCTCGTTTCTTTGATACAACATTGAGGAAAACCTACAGATAATGAAATCAAGGAAGGTTTAGGGTACATTATTTGTACAGTTTTAAACGTATCGTTATCTTTTCGAGGCCACCAAGCATTCATCCATTTTAATGTTTTTCTCATCTATATCATACTTGATACATTACACTTAGAACATAATCATTAGCGTCCGCTGCACCTTCTTTGGTTTCATTTTTTGTTGTACCTGTGTCTATATATCTGTATTTGTGTAGGCATATAAAATAGTATTAATATTAATAATATATCAGTCAATCATTCATTTTACGTGACCTGGAAAAACAATGAGGTCTTAATGCAGGCGCACGCAAAAATAAAACAATAAAAATAATGCAATACAGACACTCTTCAAAAAAAAATCAAATAAATATACAAACAGGGATAGGCGCAAAATGGGAAGCATAAAAATACAAGACGAGGGTCATGGAACGGGAGTGAAAAACAAGGGGGACTATACACAGCAACGTAGAAAGCTTCCTTAAATGCGGGAAAGGGACGCATCTGTACATTGTGAAAAACCATGTTAGGACATTACAGGCACAGCCACTGATCCAGCGGCCGTGGCAAAGAGCTGAGATGAAAGCAATGATAGTGTAATAATATTGTTGCGCACATGCACGAAGACAACGAAGCGTATACGGTGAACGCACTTGTCGCCGGGAGTTAGAGAGTAAAAAGAGGATCAGGAGGATCTCTAACCATGTGGCCGCTTCTGAGCTCACAAACGTGCCGGAAGAACGTGCCAGAACTGGTTGTCACAATTTAGACGGGGCGCTTATGGCAACGACAAATAAGTCGCTTAGCTCAAGTGAGCGCCGAACTTTAATGAATGTGCTGTCAAAGCGCGTTTCTGTATTTGACTTTGCGCAGAAGGACAAAGTAATCCCTATCCCTCTGTCTCGAACGTGCCATACCATCAACACTGGCATGGCAAGTCCGATTCGCCAAAAATCATATTGTGTTTCCCCGTCAGAAAGACAAATTATCAACGACCAAGTGCAGGAAATGATGCAAAAGGGAGTGGTACAAGAGTCAGCCAGTCCGTGGGCAGCACCAGTAATCCTTGTTAAGAAGAAAGATGGATCTTGGAGATTTTTCGTCGACTATCGCCGACTGAATGCCGTGACTAAAAAGGACGTATACCCGCTGCCCCGTATAGAGGACGCAATAGACTGCTTACAATCGGCCTCTTATTTTTCCTCCGTAGACTTACGATCCGGTTATTGGCAAATTCCCATGCACCTAGAGGACAAGGGAAAGAGTGCCTTTGTAACCCCTGATGGGCTCTTTGAATTCAACGTGATGTCATTTGGACTGTGCAATGCACCGGCAACGGTCGAGAGGTTTATGGACACCATTCTGCGTGGCTTGAAGTGGAACGTCTGCATGTGCTACCTTGACGACGCCGTCATCTTTGGCCGCACGTTCAGCGAACACAACTCTCGTCTGGATACTGTTTTGAACTGCATCCGAAACGCTGGGCTAGTTTTAAACTCGAAGAAATGCCACTTCGGAGACCGCAAGACGCTTGTGCTCGGGCATCTCGTTGACAAGGGTGGAATCCGCCCTGACCCGCAGAAGACAGCAGCAGCTGAGGCGTTCAAAGCACCGCGTTTCGTCAAGGAGCTTCGCATTTTGGGGGGGCTTTGTTCATACTTCCGCCGCTTTATTCCGAAGTTTGCCGACGTTGCGTATCCTCTCACAGGCCTCTTACGAAAGGACGTTTCCTTCTAGTGGTCCCGGAGTGCCTGCGAACAGTTATTATTAGTGTTATGCACGACGATCCTACATCTGGACATTTAGGTTTGGCGCGGACGCTTCACCGGACTAAAGAGCGCTTTTATTGACCTGGTATGCTCAAGTCCGTTGAGAGTTATGTGGCAAGGTGCATGCACTGTCAGCGTCACAAACGTCCATCAACTGGTCCAGCTGGTCTTCTACAACTGATGCCAACTCCAAGCGCACCTTTCGAACAAGTGGGGATAGACATTCTCGCCCCCTTTCCAAGATCGGCTAAGGGCAACCGATGGATAATTGTTTGCGTCGACTATCACACACGCTAACGTGAGACGGCGGCCGTCCCCTCCACCATTTCCAGTGATGTCTCGTCGTTTTTGCTACAATACGTCATTCTCCGACGCAGCTCACATCGCCAGATTATCAGTGATCGTGGACGAAAATTCACAGCCAATGACGTGGAGGAGCTACTTCGTTTGTGTGAATCCCGCCTGCGTCACTCGACACCATACCACCCCCAAACTAATGGGCTGACGGAGCGTACCAACCGCACCATTATCAACATGTTGTCTATGTATGTCTCATGCGACCGCAAGAACTGGGATGACGTACTCCCGTTCATTACTTATGCGTTCAACACCGCGAAGCATGAGATTACAGGCTATAGCCATTTCTTTTTACTTCATGCACGTTCGCTCCGGCACACAATCGACACAATATTACCTTTCTGTGATCACGACAACGTCACTGTCACCGAGACTCTCTGCCTCGCCGAAGAGGCGCGTCGCATAGCTCGACTACGCACATTGGCATCGCAAGACAAAGCGAAGGAACGCTATGACATTCACCATCGACCAGTGATTTATCGCCGTGGTGATCTGGTGTGGTTGTGGACTCCGACGCGGAAGCGCGGGTTATGCCAAACGTTTTTGGCCACTTACGATGGACCTTTTGTCATTGTCGACGGACGTACAGAGGTCAACTATGTAATAGCTCGTCTCACGGCGAGTAGTCGACGAGCTGCCAAAACTAAAGTGGTTCATGTTGCCCGCCTGAAACTGTACTCGCCACGACAACTTGACTGACTCGTCCGGCGGCCTACGTCTGCGCGGAGAGGAATGTTGCGCACATGCACGAAGACAATGAACCGTATATGGTGTACGCACTTATCGCCCGGAGTTAGAAAGGAAGAAGAGGATCAGGAGGATCTCTAACCAGCTGGCTGATTGTGAGCTGCCCCTCACGACCTAATAAACGGCCCCGTTCAACCTCTACCAGTCTCTTTCAAACGTAACAATATCACTACTAATAATATTACAACTAATATAATCTCTTTTTTTATTTTTTATTGATACAAGTACAGAAATTTTACATGTATTTAGCATGCATCGGTTCGTATCTTTTGTATCACTTGGTGTTCCTAATGTTTTCGCATTACGTGGTCGCCTCTTTAATGAAGCTAAAAGTGGGTTTATTATTTCGAGTTCTCCCTCTGTGTTGCCGAATCTGCTTTCGCAGATACTGTTCACAAGCGTTTTGTGTTCTTATTTATCTTTACCCTAGTTTACGACATGATTTCCTTGCTAGTGTGTTTTGTTTCCTTTGTCTTTCTTCCCGTCTCTCATTTCTCTATTTCTTCCCTTCTCCCGACCAAATGCAAGTGTTGTGCCCCTGTGGGTGGCAGTTGTCAGCGTCTTTTGTTACTATTTTCCACTGTTTTTATGGATGTATGAAAGAATTGAATGTTTATGGCTCGTTTCTTTGTTTGATACAACATTGAGGAAAACCGGCAGATAATGAAATCAAGAAAGGTGTGGGGGACATTATTTGTACAGTTTAAACGTATCATTATCTCTTCAAGGCCACCAAGCCTTCATTCATTTCAATTTTTTTCTCTTCTATATCATACTTGCTACATTACATTTAGAACAGTATGATTAGCGTTCGCTGCCCCTTCCTTAGTTTCATTATTTGTTGTACTTGTGTCTATATATCTGTATTTGTGTAGACATATCAATTAGTAGTGATATTAATAATAAATCAATCAATAATTTAATTTACGTGCCCTTGAACTACCATGGAGTCTAATGCAGGCGCACGCAAAAATAAAACGATAAAAAAACCATACAATACTGACACTCTTCATGAAAATAAATAAAAATACAAACAGAAATAAGCGCGAAATGTGAAGAATAAAAATACAAGACGAAGATCATGGAATGGAAGTGAAAAACAAGGGGGACTATATACAGCAACGTGGAAACCTTCCTGAAACACGGAAAAGGGACGAATCTGTACATTGTGAAAAACTATGTTAAGAGATTACAGACAGAGCCACTGATCCAGCGGCCATATTACAGACCTCAAATAAAACTAATGATAGTGTAATGATATTACAACTACTAATAATGAAGAAAATATTTTAGCTCCTTTTTTATTTTTCATTGATAGAAGTAAAGAAATGTTACATGTATTTAGCATACATTGGTTCGTTTCTTTTGTATTACTTGGTTTTCGCAATACTAGGTCGCCTTTGTAATGAATCTAAAGTGGGTTTATTATCTCGAGTTCTCCCTCTGCGTTGCCGAATCTACTTTCGCAGATACTGTTCACAAGAGGTTCGCTGTTTACTGTTATAAAAGATGTTTAACAATAAACACCACTCAGTGGTGATGCGTTGTTCTTGTCTGATAAACAGAGGTCAAGCTTGAGAGCTCAAATACCGAGACATGTTTCGAAAAAACCATCAAACTTATAGACGACACAAGTTCCCCCATGCTCGCTGCCGCGTTCAAGGCAGGTATGCACAATTTTGGCCCACATTAGCACCTGTAGGCACAGACAGCAGAGCACAGGTGCCGCCGATCTGTGACGTCACAGCTATAGCGATAGAACGCTGGAGACAACCGTGACATAACGACGACACATATTTTCTCCTCGGACTCCTGCGACCGTGTCCATCTTTCCTATCTCCTCTTTACTATCGTCGTTTTCTGTCGTTCGCTGTCCCTGCGCCTCGCTCTCTCTTTCCTCTAATTATTTACCTTTTAATCCTATCCTTTTAAGCCCTCCTTACCCCCATCCCTCGTGAGCTACTGTTGAGGTGTCGCACTCTGAGGCAGACAGTTACGGGGCTCACTTTTCTCTTCTTTTCTCTTTAAGAGTCACGTAAGACACGCATTTTCCCCACCTCACAGTTGCACGCTCTCGGTGTTACTTCTTTTACAGCGAAATAAATAGCCACGTAATGTGAACCATTACATCAAAGCCCAACTAAAAGAATTCCATTAGCTACCCAAAGCTTTGGCTTGAGGTTATACTGCATTCATAGACACAACGCATGCTTGAAACCCAACAACGCCGCCATTGAACCGACCACGGAGTTCGCCAGCCTTCCGAGAAGCATGCTTCTGAGTACTGGTTACACGGAGAGAGTGAAGTAGAGAGCGCTGAATGCATTCAGCGACGTCGAGAAGCGTGAGTGCAAGAGCGAGGAAGCGTGTGTCATGCGCGGAAGGATCTCGCAATTCGTGTTAACGTCGTTAGTTTGCCCGGCGAGACTGCGAGGGGTGTGGTGTTAATGGCACCTTCCGCGCCATTAGCGGATCGTGTCAGGTTTCGCGACCTTGCCGCGCATGGCGCATCAGCGGAGCAGGATAACGAGAGCTGCCACGCGCGTTTCGGTGTTGCGTGTCTGTCCTCTTGATCCCACTTGGACGACGAAACGTTGTGTACTGCAGGAAACTTGAGTGCCACTACTTTGTCCCATTAACGTGACACGTCCATCATATTAGTCGTATCGTACTTTGATTTTTTTTCGCGTCCTTGTCTTGCGCTGACAGTCACGAGTATGTCCTAACTAGCGCAGTTTGATACGTTACTTATTCTCTTTACGTTACTACATTACTTAGTTACCAGTAAGAAGCGTACGTGACCTTATTGTGAGGCGACGACTTTTAATCATGCCTTCTGCGGTGTCTATAGCCGTTATCGTTAGCAAGCCTATTCGATAGTTGCACGTTTGGCGTGTAAAGCTGTAGATTTGAAATTCGAATCAGATAAAAATATTTTGGGAAGAAATAACACCACAACACGGAGACCAGTTCACAGACAAGACATGCTTAAGAATCCAAGAAATTTGACTTGAGGTTCCAGATCGAATATCCTCTTGACCTGAAATACATGCTGTTTTCATTTTAATGATGTTAAGGCTTTCAGAAGTAATTCACGCGTAATGTTCTCGTAGGGGACAGCTTTAGCACCTCTGAATTCACGAAGCACTAGCTTCGCAAGGTACCTATTTGCGGGGTGGTGAGTGGGTGCCGTGACGACAAATACAAGGTAGCAGTAGATGAGCCTAAATGAGCTCGATTCGATTTCGGAACATGTCACAAGCCTCAACGGGAGGAGGGGAAGAGGGCACTATAATCGAAGCCTTGGCGGAAGCAACATACTGTAATAAAGTGGTGACGCATAGTAGTGACGCATTGTCATCATAATGCGATAAGGCTAATCAAAGTGAAGGGGCTCGCAGTGAGACATTTTATTAAGTTATAGCCCAGCAAAATGCTGTTGTTTCTGAAACAGCTATCACACAGTGTGAATAGAGCTAATATGCATCACGTCTTTTTAATCCAAACGTTCCATGGTCACCGCTGTATATACGGTTTTTGCCACGTCTCTTTGCTTCTGTGGCTCAAAAAGATGTCACTGCTTTTGTATGATACGACACGTCTGCAAAAAATATTCACAATAATTATATTGTGACACTCCAATCACGTTTCCAAATCAAGCACTGATAATAATCTCGTTTCTAACTGCGAAGAATAACTTTCTATCGGCATCTCTCACCATCCTCCGTCTCCTCCTCAACGCATCTTTCAAATCTTCATCTATTGAACCAGCTAAATTCAGTCGCTGCCATTTTTTCACACACTTCTCGAACTGTTCCCGTGATTTCTGTTTTTGGCACATAAATTAAAAAAAAGACGGACCCTGCTGTCGCCAAACGTAGAGAAGACGGGGATCGATACGTAGCACACGTGAGTTTTAGCAGAGCTGAATTTAATTTAGGCCTACCTTTATTCACCTCTCTCCAGTCGCTGAACCATACGCGAGCAATTCGTACACTCTTCTTCGGCCCAAAAGCGAGGCATGAGTAGGGAATCGAGCATGAATGAGAACGAAGTAAGGAAGCGTGATCCTGAAAAGGGAACTTCAGGGAATAAGCAGCGAGTGTAGCGTCTATGGCAAGTAAAGAGAGGCATCGGGAAGCCATAACAAAAAGGCAACTTGCCCGAAAAGGCGAAGGAAGTACACAGGCTGCAGCGTCAAGGCAAGCAGATATATGCACGGAGGGTCTGAGAACTGAAGAGGATCAGAATTAGGGAGGGACTTAGAAAAAATACGAACAAAATCGAGAAAGAGTGGACAAAGAATATGCATAAAGAATGCTTGTAAGAATAGTAGCGTGGAGCCTTCCGGAGTATTCGCCGTTTCTTTTCAGCTCATGGCTTAATTTTTTCGTGGAAGCGTCCAGCCAAAACCCTTCATGTACACGTTCACTTTCTTTCTTCCTCACTGAAGCTCTCGCTCGCGTACAGCCTCGCTGATAACACTTGGTCTCTCCTCTTCTAACATAATTTACACCTTTCCTTCCATGACGCGTTCTTGGACCTCCAAGGAAGCGTGTTTTGTAATTCAAATTACTCCGTCTCGGTACCGTTCACTTCTGCTGCAAGCGTCGGCATGAAAGAGAAGCAGGAGGGAGGAGATATCATCACTGTCTGAGTGAAGCGCCTGCGTGACAAGCTTGCGTGCGTTGAAGCAACCATAATCATCCTATCTGTCTACTTATCACATTGGTATATGCTACCATCTCTTAATTTTTTCTATCTTTAGCTCGTCCTGGTCTCCGATTACCCAAGGCTCGCTATCGCATTGAATTGCGCTTGCCTTGACCTCGATGAGAATGATATAATTCTAGCATCTTTGTTTATATTTTCACTCTCTTAGCTATGCACAAAAGAGGTTATTTTTTACTTGTTTCTATTCTCAAAATGCTCGTAAAAACACGCGAGGAGGATGAAACACAGCGGTGACAGGCACAAAAAGTTTAGAGGCGACTGTGTACCATTTGATTTGATTTCATTTGATTTGATTACCTATGTAGGTATAAACACATATAGAGATTCAGTTTCACGTAGGGGCAGTGGGTGATAGTAAGATAGAATCGGCGGAAGAATAGCAAGTGTAGATAGCGTTCAAAAGACCGTGTTTCAACACTGGTTTGTTCACTGAACTTTTAAAACTATTAGTATATGAGACTATTAACCAGTATGTTGAGGCTTTAACCAAAATGAATATTGAGCAGAAAAGTTCTGCGTCGTGCAATGTGAATAAAAATGGTACTAAATTGCAGTAGTTTAGCGCGCATCTTGTACGAATATAGTATTTCGCCTGCACGCTCCTTAATGTTACCTAAAATGATGATCAGTTTTATCACGATCAGTTGTATTGCATCAATATAGCAACTATTACGAACTTTGATCATGAGGACGCAATCTTTGGCGCACATGTTAGCTCGATTGAAATAACTATACGGCTCGTACAAGTGATGTGCTGTCAGCGCTTACATTTGGTAAAGACAACAGACATCACGAACGCCACTTCACTCCCTGGAGCACCTACATTCACTTTAACCCACGTTTTCTAGAGTTTTCGAGATGTAATCAAAAAGTGCGACTTGCTAGCATCACAATCTATTGCTGTCGCCTTCATTTATTCGCCCTTGTATAGAAATTGTGACATTTATTTAAGCCCACAAATGAAACTACGAATATATTAGAGCATGGTTTTAGAGAACAAAAGATAGCATCATAGCTAATCTTACTTATTTTATTTAAATTGTGTGTGCTGCATATGAAACACTGACATGCAAGCCCATTGTGCTGAGATAAGAAAATGTAGAGTCTTTTGTTCAAAGTAATTTAAGGAAAGTCCAAAGCCAATCAACCAGAAACTAAAACGTCTTCAAGAGCTTTCTGTTCAGCTACATAAAAAAATAAAAGTATCAGTTTGTGAGCAACCGCTATAAAAGGTTTACTGCAGAGCAGCTTTATTTACTTTGATTTCGTTCCTAGAGAAGATATTGCTTCGACACAAACTATCGGAATTTCGTGAATACCGCGCATAAAACAAAGGTGCGTCGACATCTCGTATTTTCTATATAGTGTTCTACATTTTACATTTCAATCACTCTCTCTCTCTATCAATATACATACATGTATATATATTTACTTATTATTATTTATTTATTTGACAAGCATAATGCCCCCGCAACATTTCACAAATATTAAGTTAAATGTGGTTTATTACCTCACATATTCCAGAAACGTACCGCATCACTCTGCTAACATGCCCTCTTAAATCAGCCTAAATGAATCCTGTTCTTTAAGTGTGATTTCTTCTGCTCATAAAAACGTCAGCGTACGATTTGAAAAAAAGCTTGTGCCCGTTAATTTTTGCTAAGTAAATACTGCAGCACCCCTTCTTGGAGAGTAATTAGTGAGGAATAGCGACAGAAACGAGCCTGTAATTAGAATAAATGGGTCTGATGTTTTGATTAAACAGGTTATACGGAGTGAAAATTTCTACAAGGAAAAAGAAATCTGAGTCAATACCGCTGAATACTTGAGCTGCTTCACGCACTTTTGTGTGTGCGTGTTTTTTGTGTGTGTGCGTGCATGCGCGTGCGTCTACGTGTTCGTGCGTGCGTGTGTGTGTGTGCGTGTGTCTGTGTCAGTGCGTGGGTAAAGGAGAGGGCAAAGGAGATAAAAAAACACAACTTTTTTCCCCCTACTTAGCTATTTCACGCACATCTGTCCTTGACGCTCGCTCTAATTAACATGTTTTAATAAGTCACTAAAGGAAATAAAAGAGTATTTATCTAGGATAACCTACATAGACTCATTATTTCTTCTTAAAACACTTCCTAAAATTATATCTCTTCACTCTGGGTTTCCAAGGTAACGAATCCACACTGGGGCAGCGTCGATTCATTACCGCGGGATTATGAACGCATCTTTAGACGGTGATAATACCATGGAGCAATATAATTAGCATGAAAAAGTATTGCTTAAGTCCAACTGATTCGTCACTATATTGAGATGGGCTGGAATAAGTCAACGAATACAAAATATTAAATACAAAGCGTTTCGTGAGAACTGCAGGCGCTTCAAGTATATATATATATGGGAGTAATAACTCAATGGGCCAGTTAGTCTTCGTGAAGGATCCCCTGATGAAGGGAGGACCCCTCCCGAAACTGTTGGGAAATAAATATAATTATCCTTGTTGACAACGCTCCCGTTGTGCCATATCCCATATATATATATATATATATATATATATATATATATATATATATATATATATATATATATATATATATATATATATATATATATATATATATATATATATATATATATATATATATATATTATTGTACCGAAGCATAGTGGCGCCAGCTCTGTGCCAGCGTGAAAGAAGACGTTGACGTCCGTGTGTGGCTCGTGCTTGCCGGGTTCCTGCCTGTACCAGCTTGTTGCGGCTAACGTTTCTGGAATAATAACCTGTGTTTTTACGCAACCTTGCTCGTTGCATTTGGTGGAGGTGCGGGGTAACGTCCTGGAGCTCCGCAGCCGTAAGCTATCATCTCAGTTCACGATGACCGAGCGCGTCGATCCCCCACAAGGCTCTTTCACGCTGGCACCCGTCATGTAATCTGGTGTACTTCGTCTGCGTGACCCACCAGTATACAACGGCACTGAAGATCAAGATGTCGAGGACTGGCTGGCAGAGTACGAGCATGCCAGCGCGATTAACAAGTGGGATGACCCAGCGAAGCTGATTCACGTCATCTTCTACTTGACGGATTTGGCCAACCTATCGTTCACCAACCACCAAGCCGACATCCCCACCTGGTCGGTTTTCAAAGAGGCCGTCACCTCGTTTTTCGGTCGTCCAGCCATGCGTAAGCTTCGCGCTGAACTGGGACTGCGGGGACGATTTCAGCGAAATGGTGAGAGCTTCACGAGCTACATTGAGGATGTGATCAGCCTCTGTAGGCGAGTTGATGCCAGGATGACGGAGGCTGACAGAATAAAGAACATAATGAAAGGCATTGATGAGGACGCTTTTCATATGCTTGTGGCCAAAGACCCACAGACCATCACGGCCTTGATTCAGTTATGTCAAAGTTTCGATGAGCTGCGCAAGCAACGAGTTTCTACACGTCGCGCTAATACGCAGACAGCTGATATTTCGGCCTTAAAGTGCAAAAGCAGTGGCTCCGACTACAGCGTGTTAATGCCTCAAATTCAACAGTACATCCGGGAGGAAGTTGCTCGACAGCTCTCTCTTGTCGCCACCATCAACGAGATTGCCGTGTTTGTGGACGGTTTCGCCACAACTGCTCTTGTCGACACAGGTGCCGCTATTTGTATAATCAGTGAAGTGTTATGCCGCAAACTGAACAAAGTGACGCCTCCACTGGTTGAAATTTCTTTACGCACGGCGAGTTCGCAACACGTCCAACCTTCTGCCACATGCACTGCTCGTGTTGTGATTCAAGGAGTGCTTTACATCGTTGAATTTGTCGTCCTTCCGCATGCGTCTCATGAAATCATCCTGGGATGGAACTTTCTTTCCGCTAATCATGCGGTTGTTGACTGTGCTCGTGCTCAACTCGTTTTGTTTTCATTCAGCACGACATTCATAGATCTCCCTCGCTCACCCAAAAAGGTGATCGTCGCCGCTGACGTCGTCATTTCTGCTTTTTCGGTCACCGCGGTATCTCTTTTGTGCAACTCCGTTTCCGATTCAACTGCCCTATTTATGCCGTCACAAGAATGCGCTCGTCGCCGGAACCTTGTCGTCCCGTTTGCCGTCATAACACTTGCCGATGGCTCCAGTGCCGTGTACGTGTGCAATCCGTTCCCTTGTCCCGCTACCTTATCGCATGGCGAATGCATTGGGAGTCTTGACACTTATGATGACATCTTTCCTTTCGATGCCCGTTCTGATACGACACCGATGTCCGTGGATGCTGTCACAGCTGACACCGCGCACTCACTACCTGACGAAGACGTTCTGTTGCGCAGCGTAGACACCGGCCTTACGCAAGACCAGCGCAATCAGCTCATTCAACTACTTGACCGTTTCCGCGCCTCCTTCGACCACGGACAACCTCCCTTGGGACGCACGTCAGTTGTCGCTCACCATATCGACACCGGTCATCATACTCCACTTCGTCAGCGCCCCTACCGCGTCTCGCAGGCCAAGCGTGACGTCATCACTCAACACGTTGACGAGATGCTGCAACGTGGTGTTATTCAGCACTCACACAGTCCTTGGGCTTCGCCAGTGGTCCTCGTGCGAAAAAAGGATGGCTCCATCAGGTTTTGCGTGGATTATCGTCGACTAAACAACATCACACGCAAGGATGTTTATCCCCTGCCACGCATTGATGACGCCTTGGATTGCCTTCAAGGTGCGGAGTTTTTCTCTTCACTGGATCTGCGCTCTGGATATTGGCAAGTACCAATGGCTGAACCAGACCGTCCAAAAACGGCGTTTGTGACCCCTGACGGCTTATATAAATTTAATGTAATGCCCTTCGGTCTTTGCAATGCGCCTGCGACTTTTGAAAGAATGATGGACAGTGTCCTCAGGGGACTTAAATGGCACATCTGTCTTTGCTATTTAGACGACATAGTTGTATTCTCGGCGAATTTCGAAACTCATCTTTCCCGTCTGGAACAAGTTCTCCAGTGCCTTACGGCAGCCGGGTTGCAACTTAACTTCAAGAAATGTCGTTTTGGCGCCCGCAAACTCACAATTCTCGGCCACGTCGTTTCAAAAGAAGGAATATCGCCAGACCCTGCCAAACTGCGTGCCGTTGCCGAGTACCCCAAGCCTACTACCCTAAAGGAGCTTCGTAGTTTCATAGGCTTGTGTTCCTATTTTCGGCGTTTCATTCGCAATTTTGCCTCTATAATTGCCCCTCTGACTCAGCTTCTCTCCCGTAGCACGGACCTCTCTGGCTGGAATTCCCACTGCGATGAGGCATTCACGGCGCTACGCCGGCTACTCATCTCTCCGCCAGTTCTCCGCCACTTCGATCCCAATGCACCCACTGAAATTCACACGGATGCAAGCGGTGTCGGCCTCGGTGCCATTCTCGCTCAACGCAAGGATGGCTGCGACGAGTACGTTGTCGCCTATGCCAGCCGTACACTAACGAAGGCAGAGTCCAACTATTCCGTCACGGAAAAGGAGTGCTTGGCTATCATTTGGGCTATAGGAAAATTTCGCACCTACCTTTACGGACGCCAGTTTGATGTTGTTACAGATCACCATGCCTTATGCTGGTTAGCGTCCATGAAAGATCCTACTGGCCGCCTCGCTCATTGGGCTTTACGCCTTCAGGAATACGATATCCGTGTTGTTTATCGCTCAGGACGCAGACATTCAGACGCCGATGCACTATCCCGTTCTCCACTGCCTCCTGACCTTGCCTGCTTATCAACTGCCATTTGCGATTCGTCATCGTTGAGCATCACTGACATGCCATCCGAACAGCGCAAGGATCCCTGGATCAATTCTTTGCTCGACGTCCTCTCTCACAGTTCGTCAGAAACGACTTCACGCTCCCTCTCTCGTCAAGCAAGACACTTTGCTGTCCGTGAAGGCTTGTTGTATCGCCGCAATTACATGACGGATGGCCGTAGGTGGCTCCTTGTCATCCCTCGTCATTTGCGTTCGGACATCTGCGCTGCCTTTCACGATGACCCCCAGTGTGGCCACGCTGGAGTATTTAAGAGTTACTCTCGCCTTCGTCTAAGATACTACTGGCGCGGCATGTATGGGCACGTTCGCCAGTACGTTCGGTCATGCACCACGTGTCAACGACGCAAGACGACTTCTCACAGCACTGCTGGCCCTTTGCAACCCTTAACCTGCCCAGCGAGACCATTCGACCGCGTCGGAATTGATATTTATGGTCCTTTACCCAACTCTCTTCGAGGCAACCGGTGGATTATCGTCGCCGTGGATCATTTAACACGCTATGCTGAAACATCTGCGCTGCCTGCTACCACTGCGAAAGACGTTGCGTCCTTTCTTCTTCACCATCTCATTTTGCGACACGGTGCACCTCGTGAATTACTCAGTGACCGTGGACGCGTGTTTCTCTCGAACGCCGTCGACGAGCTACTCAAGGCATGTCGCACTGTCCATAGGAAATCCTCGGCATACCATCCCCAAACCAATGGCATGACAGAACGCTTTAACCGTACCCTTGGAGATATGCTTGCCATGTACGCCTCTGACGACCACACTAATTGGGACCAAGTGCTCCCTTTTGTCACGTACGCGTACAACTCTGCGCAACAAACAACCACTGGCTTTTCTCCTTTCTTCCTTCTGTACGGACGTGAGCCATCATGCTCCATGGACACCATTCTCCCTTACAGGCCTGATGTTTCCGAAGCGACGCCTGTTTCCGAAGCAGCTGCTTATGCCGAAGAGTGTCGTCAACTCGCTCGCTCATTTACCGCACAAGACCAATGGCGCCAGAAAACTGACCACAATTCCTCTGCGTCTACTGTACACTATAACCCAGGAACGCTGGTTTGGCTCTGGGTCCCGTCTACCCCTCCCGGTCTTTCCCGAAGCTTTCGTGGAAATACCATGGCCCCTACCGTGTGGTGCGGCAAACATCTCCCGTCAACTATGAAGTTGAGCCCATTGATCCACCCTCGGACCAACGCTGCCGTGGGCATGAAACAGTACACGTATCACGCCTCAAACCGTGCTATGACCCCCTTGTCGTGTCCTTTCCCTAGGTCGCCAGGTTGGCTCCTTTCTGCGCGGGGAGTAATTGTACCGAAGCATAGTGGCGCCAGCTCTGTGCCAGCGTGAAAGAAGACGTTGACGTCCGTGTGTGGCTCGTGCTTGCCGGGTTCCTGCCTGTACCAGCTTGTTGCGGCTAACGTTTCTGGAATAATAACCTGTGTTTTTACGCAACCTTGCTCGTTGCAATATATATATATATATATATATATATATATATATATATATATATAAATATATAAATATATATATATATATATATATATATATATATATATATATATATATATATATATATATATATATATATATATATATATATATCTGAGTGGCATCTGCCTGTCTGTCTATCTATCTATCCAGCTAGCCAGCCAGCTAGCCGCCTACATATGGCCAATTTCGTGATTGCGAAATTGATTTAGGAAGATAGGAGAGATAGCAATATGAGTGTGTGGTCACGACATGTATAACGTGAAAATTTCCTCATGTACGTCGTCACACCTCTTCTTTCAGACAGCTGTGGCACACACCCGAACACCACGGGCCGCAGTAAGCGGGTGTGCGCCAAAGTTGATTGACAGTCTATATTGTATCTTTCCAGGAATGACGAGGACACATTAGTAACATAAATGTGAGAGCGTTAAGAGAAACTGACATCGCCTGCGTAGACCCGACAAGTGGAAAGATTAAAAGTCAGGATTTCAGTAGGATTCTGAGCCCCGTATATTCTCTTAAAACTGATTTGGAAAAAAGCACTATTCAGGCGTATACGTTCGGTTGTAGTACATGGCTATCTAACACGATAACAAAGCAATAAACATTACGTATGTACACCTATAAGAGAAATGTTATGCCGGGTTAACGTCAGCAGTGGTTCCAATTTAGTATCTGTTAATTAGCATTACATTTATTGGTATGATTCAGCGAGCTATATTCAAACACTGCTCGGTGCCGGGAAACACGCTCACAAAAGTTGCGTGTTATATTCACATCGTCACACCACAAATCATGTCTTGCTATTTATTAAAGCAGGGTTCCAAGTCTGTCCACTACTTTTGTTCAGCCGAACCCTGTCCTTTAATTGTATCGAGTGTCAGGTTATGACTATGCAGGTGCCTCATGATAAGAGTCACCAATGACTTCCAATATTGCCTTTCAAGAACTGCTTATTCCTTCATCAACTCAGGATATTAAAAGAGCAAAAGCAGGTTGTTACCAAAAGCCTGTCGCTTTATTTTAATTTTTACATCTATTTCGGAGCTCGTTTTGTTTCGGTATGGCCGATATAATGGGAGGGGGCACTTTCTAGAACTTGGACCCCTCCCCCTTCACCCGACCTTTCTTTTCTAATGTAGAGCCTTTTGAACGCCTATCACTTTAATTTGTTATTACAACAGCAAACATATACCTGTTTTCATGTGCGTGCTTTGTATATTGTATCTTCCAAACGTATTGCCATTACGGGCGCATTACATTTCACTGAGAGGAATTTAAACGAATTCTGAAAACAAATACGCACTCGGTAACACCTGAAAGCTAATATCTAACGTGTAAGAAACACAGAATAGCTGTACGGAGATGTTAAAAGTCGGTCCCCTATTTTTTCTTATCTGTCGTCATTCTTGCCTGAAAAAAAAAAACACTGCCTCAGTTTGAGCAGTTTATGTATACCTTTCCTGCCCGCAGTAATCGCTAGTTGAAACGACGATGGTTGCCGGGCGAAATGGTTCCAATCAACATAGGGTGCATGAAAACATATTGCGCGTGACTTCGCATGCGTGCGAGTGTGTGCACGTACGAGATGGAGAAAGCGGAGATGAAAAGAAATGTAATGAACAGTGAAGAAAACAAAAGGGGTGAAATCGATCCCAGCGACGTGCAGGAGAAAACTATTCGCCTTTGGTGGTGCTATCACTATCTCCGGCCGATGGCGCAAATGAGATTCGAATGACACGGCCCGAAATGACACTTTGAGATCGGGACGTCAGAGTTTTGCGATGGGGATCGTAGGACGTGGTCGGCACCGCAGAGGAAGGCGCAAATGGGAATGGGAATTTACGTAAGTAAGTGGCGAGAAAGAAGAGTCAAACGAAAGATGAGAGAGGAGGGGAAGAAAAATTGAAGAGTAAAGAAACCCAACGGCAGTGTTTCGATACGAGTGTGAACATTGTTCTTCGCAACCCCTATTTCTTCACGATGAGCCCCTCGCGCTTCAGCGATTCCTTCAGAGAAGAATGAGGGAGAGCGTTAGCGAAGAGACGAGAACAAAATCGACGAATCCAGATTGGAGAAAAAGGAGAAAATGGGAGGAAGCTGAAATTTACCAAGAAATGAACAATAGTATTAAGGGCACGAGGAAAATAATGAAAAAGGGACTGATGGCTTGAAACAAAATGAGTAACAGCCGGTGTTAAATAACAGTGTGAATGAAATGAAATACAACGTGGTGGCCACAAGTGGCCTCTGAACAGAGTGCCAAGGGTCACTTACGATTGCCGCGACAGCTATATACAACTCTGTCGCTTTACTACTTTTCTCATTCGTCATCCTTTTTTACCGTTCCTCCAGCCTGAACAACATTTTAAAACTCTTATTTATTGTTCACGTGGGTGTTTTTTTTTTCTAGAGTCAGGTGTCGGTTACTTTTTTGTCATCAGCGCTTTGTGTCGTAAAGAATTCTATTAATAAAAAAAAAGACGACACAGAAACCAATTTGGTGACCTGTGCCATCGTCGTACTTCCTTTTTTTTTTGCCCACGTACAAATCAAATTATTCTCCTCTCGATTGCGTAAAAGATTTTATGAAATAGAAGAAATAAAAACACTCGCGCATTTAAACAGAAAATAAGGTACCATCTGTGCTCTGAGAATCTGTGTGGGAAGGCAAGCAGCTCGTAGAAGCGTGAAAGCACCCGCTTGAAGGCACTGCGGAGCTACATCAATCTACCCTCAGACGGATGGCTCTCGCGTATGGGTGAGCCTTTGTGACGCTGTCCTTGTGAGTGGCGTCCACTCTGAACTGGTGGCTTTTGTTTGAAGTACCACGCCTGTCTGGCAATGCGGCGATATTCACGCTTTGTTTGCCCATGTAACTATTATTTCTTTTTCACCCACTTGAAGATCTGCTATTTATTGAAACAAATAGACAAATTCTCGGGTTTGGGAACCTGTACGAGCTCAGCAGCGGTCTTAGTGACTCTTGGTGACGTCACTCCAGAACGTATCTTCAGAGGAACGAACCTGGCTTAGGCAGTTTCTGCATTATCCGTTCATATATTTTTAACTGCTGTTTGCCACGGTATAGACGTATCTCATGACCAATATAATGTTTTCACGCCATGTACATGGGGAAAATATTCCTTACCAATCTACATTTTTGGCGCACCCTGCTCTATGGGCGTACGAGGTCTTTTTTTCAAAGCTGTCTAGACATCTGTATTGTCTAGATATTCGTCTAAATAGCAGCCTAGATATTCGAAAATGTTACTGACTCCACAGTATACGTGCTATTGGTTTTATGGCCAAATAAGTACACACTGTCAGAACTATACTTAGGTGGGCACTCCTGCAATATAGTAATCTCCAATTCTTTATTTTGAAGTGACCTATGGAAAGTATTTGGCAGTATCTATTTCGAAAGACTGTCGATGCTATACGATGAGGTATCAGTAAAGTATATCATGTCTGTTTTTCACAACATTCTAATCAGTAGCAGTGGTGATTGGATAACGTAATATTGCCTGACATGCCGATGTGAAAATCAGAAAAGTCTTTTTGTGACATGGTAAGCAGACAAGAGAAGTTAAGAGAGAACGCATGAATAAGAGATTAAAAAAAATATATCCAAAGGTAATGACCGTGTGAAAACACAGACTTGCAGAGAAGGCAGAATCTGTCTACTAGAGCCAGTTATCGACACCATTAAACAACGGTCATCCATTGACAGTCGCTACAGCAGTCAGGCATCACTGACCTCGATGTCGTCACGCTGTCAGCTTCATCAGTGCTGGCAGTCAGGCGCGTTCGTTTACATGTGCTCTTACGCGCTGGCGTGCTGATGGTCATTTTGCCGATAAGCGCAGCAACCATCGTGAACAAGCGACGTCCTTTCTGTCCGACCGCGCCTGTTGGGCTGCCTTCCTTGTTAAGAGACGGAGGCACATGATCGGTAATGTGCGCCCATTTATGCCTTGAGGCATCAGCCTTGTGCATGCTCCACCAAATCATTGCAATGCACTTCGGCTTCTTATTGTCATCTCCGCCGCTCTGCGGCATGATGAGTACTTTTGATGTTCTCATTTATGTATGTATGTATGTATGTATGTATGCATGTATGTATGTATGTATGTATGTATGTATGTATGTATGTATGTATGTATGTATGTATGTATGTATGTATGTATGTATGTATGTATGTATGTATGTATGTATGTATGTATGTATGTATGTATGTATGTATGTATGTATGTATGTATGTATGTATGTATGTATGTATGTATGTATGTATGTATGTACGTACTGATCCTGGGGTTGTAACTGCAACTGATTACGTCTACCAAACAATAAACGCTGATTTCTATTTTTCGTCACATGAAAAATTCAAGCATATCAAGTAAAGCGCATGCCTCACGCCGACGTTTTTGTGGCCATTGTAATTATAGACTTCAGTATGCACATCCAAATATCAGTTGAAAGATGTCTGTGCCGCGACACTTCAAAACGGGGCCTACATATCAAAGGCTGCTGATCTAGACACTACTTTGGTTAATAGTATGCTCTAAACTAACTTTTGCCAGGATTACGTTCCTGGATTGGGGACTCTTCTACCATGGTCGCCAGTGTTGCAATTCACATTGAGGGCAACTGTACTTCCTTCACACTTGCTGCTTTCCCACTTGCTGTGCGCCACATCGCAGCTCGTTCTTGTGGAGCGCTCGTTGTTCTTTACCGATGCCGTCAACGTGACCTAATTGCTCCTAGAGCAATGTTTTTATTAACCCCATTGTCGTGGTCCTCTCTCGGGCATCTATTTCACTTTCCTACTTCTTTCCTTGTTTGTCACTGCTTCTTGCTCATGTGCTTCGTTTCAGCAGCTGGTCATGACGGACAAGACTCTGTTCCCTGCTCTCTCTCTCTCTTCCTCTCGCCACCTCCCACTTGATCATGAAAGCTGTAATTTATTAGTTCACGTACGACTTTTATCTTTGCCTGTTTGTTCGGCTCCCTGCCGGGAGGGGCGTGATTTATCAGACAATACCGCAGAGCCCAAGACCCTGTGCTGTGGCGGCTGCAACGAGAATTCGGTGGAAGCCCAACGTAGTGGCACTCTCGGGAAAATTTGTGGGAGATTCGGATGTGATGGGGGCTAAGTAGTGCGTGGACTTGCGCCAGTGCTTTCTAAGAGCAGGGAAACGGCGATAAATTATGTATAACCTGCAACCTGCGGACGTTTTCAACTTGACGCCAACAAACAGGTAGAAGCGACAAATAAATGCGGTGGCCAGAGCTACGTGACTAATTTCTTTATGCCGCTTAATGTTTCCAAGTGGCTCCCATTAGTGTCGTCTGTGAAATACTTTTTTTGTGTTCATTTTCCACACATCTACAACACATGTAGTTAGGCCAAAAATATCAGACAAGGAAACAAGATAGAACTGAATACCGCCTCTGAAGTATTACTTCCCGGGAACGGCTGCGTTGTGTAGGCCTACACATGCACACTCTTTCACAAAAGATCTCAAGACGTACGCACAGAGTAATTTTCACTAGACATACTATCATGAATACACCGCACTCGGGGTCACGGTTAATCAGAGGGGGGCTGATGTAATCCCGTGATTTTTCAGAATCGTTCTGTCTTACAACTAGTTTTAAACTCTCAGCGCTTTTTTTCCAAAGTCAACATGGTATATGTAGCTGTTTCAATGACAATAATATGTTCAATTTCGTCTTGAATGGTTGCCCAAGCCCAAATACGTCGATTATATAATCATATATACATTTGTTGCATTGCTTATTCTCATGCTGTATTTTCTCTGCAGTACATTTTGCTGTATAATATGTATTTTCTATGCTTTATATTCTCATGTTGTATTCTCCTTTTCCTTGTAAACTTTATTTCCACTACATCACTTCGAAGAGTGTTGGTGATTCATGATTAGCCGAGGTAACCGCAAAAGTACACAAGACAAAAAAAGAGAGAGACAGCAGCTCTTCGTGTTACCTATTTCTGTGTCCCGTGTAGTTTTTACACATTGCTAAACTGACGGTCAGCAAAGGTTACCCTATCTTTGCTAATCAAGAATTCACAACGTCATCTCTATCATCTTCTTCTTGAACAAGAATGTTCAAGAAGAATAAATATGTTGAGAAATTTAAATTAAACCTGATTTATTCTCAAGATAATAGTGACAAGAAAAACGAGCTCGTCATTGCCGAATATTATTATGCTGTAGCGACACTCGATCATCCACGCAAAACTCTTACCAAAGATGGATGACTCCGTGGCGTTTGTAGTCTACGGCAACAAGGCTGAGAGTGTGACGCTTGCAAACACGCGCAGTATGCGAAGTATGGCTTACCTGCAAAATGAGAAGAGGAGAGTGTTAACGTAAGCATTTTCGAAGCACTTTCAAGCCAGAATTATTAAATACACGGATGGCTAAAAACTAACACGTGCACGTCTTTGTAATTCTTGATAGATAAGAGTCTAGCAAAGCAGTCTTAAAGAAGCCCGCTCGTAATGACCTTGTGGAAACAATTGTGAATTATTTTATTTCGGCAAAAGCTAATTAGTCAAAATTGGGTGTTCTCGATGGTCCGTTTGTTGCGTTTGGTTGACGATATTCCTCGCTGTAGCAGTCGACTACACTAAATTCATTTTGTATTTGTCATGCTCAGGTCATTTTCAGCTTCACCAACAGAACAAGAGCAGGAAACATTAATCATATCCACAACAACCGTCGCTGCTGTTCTAGCCATTTACTCATACACTTCCAAGGGGGCAAGACGCGTTTGGGAATTGTGTAGGCCAAGCATAACTACAACTCTGGTAGGTGCCGCTAAGTGCTAAGATTTCTTTTAACAGAGAAGCTGTGTTTGCTCGAGCTTTTCATGTCCGGCGCCCATCGTAGATCGTAGTGAGATTTGACCCATAGCAAGTGGGCAAGTCCCACTATAGATATGGGCCACTCTTCCCATTGTACAGTTTCCTAAAATCAACTACAGTGGACTCTGGAGCTGCGATCGTTCAGCGACCATGAGAATGATGGGTAGCACACTGATTGACCTAGTCTTCGTATACTTGTGAGCCTAGAATCGCACTTGTAGCTTCGTTTATTGCTGTGTTTTCGTTTCGTTTTGAAGAAAAGAACAAACCCTTCCGAACTTCGTGAGCAGAATTGAAATGGTAAGCCTAAAATATTGAGGTGGTGAAGTGCAGCTGCTGAACATTTGCTCATTTTTGTTTCCAGACAAAACAACTTCAAGCCACGCGAACCCAAACGGAGCCAGAAGTACGAAGATTAGACCAATCCGTGTGGTACCCGTCGCTCCCATGCTCGCTGAAGCGCTGTGCGTTGCAGCTCCCGTAGAAACTTGCACCAGAGTTTTCTCTAGTGTATCATGCCTCCCACCACCCCAACAACGCACTGCTTCTTCAACTCTAAACTACGCCCAACTCTCCTCCCGCTACTTCTCCGACTCCATTATACCTTATTTCCACTCCGATCAACCACTTCATTCTACTTCTTTCAACCACACTGAACGCCGCCAGCTCCACTGTTTCCTCACTGTTCGCGAAGCAGAGCAGGTTGCCTTTTTTTTTCTGAATATGTAGTTGAGAGATACGCACCAAGGCATACAAGCAGACAATCAATATTTTGAACACACTAGCATATGCGATCAGTATTGAATGGAATTTATCAGGTGTGTTCATCGTACTAGCGCATGCCAGATGTTAACGGGCTCTATTAAAACAATGACATTTGAACTTTACCCAAGTGAAAAGTATCATCGTTTGCAAACAGAAGATGACAACTTCTTCGTTCACCTTGATTGCAATAAGAAAGCAGAGGTGAGCCATGCCACAATCACTATAGTTCGTAAAATAAGAAAAAAATACCTAAAGTCTCTGTTCATTCTGTCTCTCCTATTTTTTTTTCTGATATTTCACCTTCATTTCCCCTGTTTTGAAAAGCTCACAGAGAAAATTTTTGGAAACAATACGCGTGAACTAGCATCTCGGAAAGCGTCCGCTTCGTAAGCGTGTAGGCTGGGCTGTTTTCAGGAGGTAGATCAAATCGTTTCGTGCTCGCAGCCTCCCACTGGCGAGAGCAGCGTGGCTCCTTTCACCTCCCTACGTGTCGGGGTCGGTGAATTCGTTCTCATCAGCGCCGCAGAGCAACGACCATCAAAATGTGTGCGCCAGACGGCGTGGCAACAGACCCGATGATGGCCCCACCGCCACAGCCGCCACACAGTTACCGTACTTTCTAGAATACAGTCCGTGACGGCAGTATCGGAAAACAGAAGGGAAACACTACAGTGTTTTCCCTTCCGGAAAAATGGAGGGAAGTAAGCCTTCGGGTGCACGTGTCAGAACTGCCACTTTTCTTTCTTTCTTTCTTTTTTCTTTCTTTTGTCTTTCTTTCTTTCTTTTTTTCTATCATCGTTCCTCTCTTTCTTTCTTATCTTCTTTTTTATCTCTCTTTGTTACTTTCTGTCTTTCTTTCTTTTCACTTTCTTTTTTTCTTTTGCATAGCGCAATGCTTCCTCATCACTTTTTTCTTCCTCCGTGTTGGGAATTGGAGTGTACAACCACGTGTCTACCAGCTCAACACTTCTGGTGCCGCAGGTAGCGACGGTAGTTATATATGAGCTTCTTACTTTGCCATATATGGGCTTCTTATGACTTCTCCGATGTCCACATCTGCGGCTGGCCTTTAGTGAGCGTGACACCACCCACCTGCTCTATTGTTTTCGAAAAAAGTTTCTAAATTGCCCGCAGCTCCAGAGAGTAAAGAACAAATTGTAAATGGTGCGACTGTGACCCATAATTGCTACCATCATAATAAATTCCGCTGTAGATACTTTCAGTGCAGTAACTATCATTAACACATTAACACTGTATATCACAACGTTTGGTGAAAGCTACGTTCAATCCTTAGAATCTATTCAAGCGTTTCTGTATTTCACCTCGAAATTGACTTGTATGGACTGTGCACCGGAAGCTGGTTGTAGTGTGGATATTACAGTAATTGCCAAGACGACTGAAACTTAAAATTTAAAAAGAAAGTAAAAGTCGGCTGCGCAGGAAGGTGAGATATGAAGCGTGGCAGTCTGGCGTTCCAGTTAACGCACCCGGTCGATGCCTCTTCCAACCAATCGAAGGAAAGCAGAAAGTGTGTGCCATCTCTTCTCGCCACTTTTATTCTCCTCCGTTTTCATTACACCTCCTCGAACAGCCCTGTTTCGCGGCATTTTATGCTTTCCTCGTCGCTCCCCTCGAGAGCACATTTGCCTCGACTGTACTATTCTTTCAATTTCTTTCCTCTTTCTTTATTCTTTTATTGATACTTTCTTTTGCTCCCTCGCTTGCCGACTTTCGCCGATCATGTATACGAGGCGTTTGTGCCTTATCGTGTAGATGTATGTCCCCTGGGTGTCTGGCGGAGCGAAAATAATAAAGTAATGGAAAAGAGGGTTGAAGTAGCGCGCTAGTGTAGTGTATTCGTAGACTTTGATCTCGCGCCGACACACACCTGAAAGCGCGACGGCATTGCCGATGGCAGGTACGCCACGCAAGCCGGCAGTTGCACCGCTAGGTGCCAACCCGGGGCTTGCATCTCTACACCAGTGTACGTTCGGACGTGGCATTGTATAGATGGTACAAATGAACACGAAGGAACCGTCTTCTTGTTTTCCTCACTGTCACGTTTTTTATGCTCTCGTATCTTCTCTGTTCGTTCATCTAAGCCATTGTTTTTTATTACTTCTGGTGTGAAAAGAACGTACGTAAAAGCAGTTTTTTTTTTCTCTCTCTCTCGGAGTCGTTATGGTTAGACGAAGAAAACTAGTGCTTTCTACTGCGGCTCATGGGGTAGCGCAGCTCAGTGCATCTGGGAATGGGTGGATGTATGAAAGAACTTTAATAGGTACAGTTAGTTGCATTAGTTATCTAGCTCTAAGAGGGCCGCTCCCACGCTGGGACCGTAGTCTTTCAGCTGCTTAGCGGGCTCCTAGGACTGCCCATAACTGTAACTCAAATGTAAGACCGCGCAGAGCTGCGCCCCAACGCTCTTCAATGTTGTACTTATCGCTGCGTAACGTGAGAAACACCTAGAACATATGACTGAGATCTATGGTGCTCGTTGCATTTGTTGCATGCTGTAAGAGCAAAGAACTACGAATAAATTTTTTTAATTGGCCGCGGCATTGGAAAGGTTATTTTTCCTAAGAGTCTTAGCGTATTGGCCTGAGCGCTGGAAGAATGTTAGAAAGGTAGTGGAAGACTTGACCCAACTAGCTGAGTGGGCTTGCGCAAGTCTGAAACCTTTATTGACACGATAGCGTTGTAGAACTGATGTCCCGGAAAATGCGCTGTCGGCATCGCTGTGGTTGTTCGCGAGCGAAAAATCCCGACGGATGCCAAGAATAAAACGTCATGCGCTCCCTTATGACTTTGCTGATGGCAATTTGAAGACAGAAGTCATCTTTTTTTGTGTGTGTACAGATTCTGAGTCGATGAGCAATCCGTTCTCTCGGATTCAGAGGTCACGGAGAGTAAACCATTATGGATTTGGCGCTTTGCGTATAGAGTTGCAGCTGTTGCGTCATACTTTGATGTTGCGATCCTCCATGCCTGAACTGCACATTTTTTTTCTGCTTGTATAAGTGTACAGCAAATCAAATAAAAAAACAGAGGGATGGAAGAAAACTACAGTTCAGCGACAATAACAGGCATTTTAATGCATTTACATGCCACTAGAAGACACACGCATACACTTTTACCAATGATATAACTGCTCGTTCACCCAGATGTTAAGCATGTTATTTAAGAATGCTGAACCCCTCCTTTCTACCGCGACAACCTGTCAATCGCGAATAGCTCTCTGGGCAAAATATAAATTATTTGGGCCCGAGTACGCTCAAATGCATTCTAATTTTCTGCATATTCAGTAAGATACAATCGAATGACTTGTTTTTGACTTCGTTGCCCATCGAGGTGTTCGTAGCTGGTATCCTGAGTTGATGTTTCTTGCAGGGAACACGTGATACGTCGTGAAGCGAAATGTTCACAGGAGCATGCGATAACAGCAAATATGAGTAATTTACCGCGTCGTGTCGTACGCCACAGCACATTGCGTAAGGGCTCTCTGTCATTGCGCACCGTATGTTCAAAAAGCCACTTCATCATATGTCATTATGAAAGAGCTTCAACGAATTTGAGAGTAATGTATGCTAGGCTGATTCAAAGCAAAGCGCCGCCTTTGAATTCTTTAGAGGCTTTGCTCAGACTTCTGTGATGGCAAAAAAAAAAAAACACCTTCGAGACAGGGATATGGATATTGACTAGAGCACGGAGACGCCTTTATCGACCCTGGCATGCTGTTTGTAGAGTCCTGTTACGCAAGCATACATCAATAGGGAGTTTTAGAATACCGTTTTGTAAGCGCTACGGGCCGTTGCGGACGCCAGCGGTATAGCAATATTTTACAAGTCGTGCGCTGACAACACCTGTGCTGGCATATATCTGTAGGTGGTGGAACTAATGCTTGTTTAACGTTTCTACTTAGTAACACGGCATCTACCACGAAGAAGGAACATTTCTGGAGCATTTGCTCGATAGCAGCAGCACCGAAATCTCTCGCAAGATGAAATGAAAAAGCAAAGCGCTGGTCTGTATAAGAGCGTGGAATGATTCGCGCTTGTGGATGTGATACGACACAGAGGATGTCCACAAGTAGGACATCTTTCAACGCGTCTTTGCGATGTTACGAATACAGAAAGAAACGCTGTTGTTAGCTATGCCATTTTTTGTTTTTTCTGAAAGGACTGATTTAAGTTTATATGGGTGAGTATATACATCATTACATTGGATCTCCACGAATGGTAACTAAATAAAAAAAAACATCACTAAGAAACATGAAATGTTGCAGAAAGAATGCTGGTTATTTTGTAGTTAATAATTTATTTCTTGTTTCAAGTGATTTCAGTCTATTCTATATAATGTTTTGCTGAGGAACCGCTTAAGTGCCTGCGAAAATTATGTTGTTGTGAAGGATGGTTGATTGGCTGTCGACTCCTCGTAACCCGTTGTGTATAGGAAAGCCGATGAAGTATGCTTAATAGAAGTTCTTGAAGGGAACAATGAGGTGAAATCATGTTGTGCGTGAACAATGTGGGATTATATTGACTGTAGTTTTCACAAGCATTCTTTTACATTCTTTTAAATCGCCACCACACACCACCAGGCAATAATTAATGCAATAAATGATCATTAACGATCCACTTTATGCTTCCAAAGCAAGCAGTTACTTCTTCTGAAAGCTCCCGAGTCATCCTGTTCACGGCCATTCTGGCCCCCCCCCCCCCCCGGTATAGTGTCACCAGAGAAGTATACCTTGTTTACAAGATGTTTAAACTTGATCGAGGCTCCGCTGATTGTTTCGCTGAGCACCGACAGTGCCTGCGTACATGCTTGGCTGCATGAAATCGGAACCTATCTGTTTTTATAGACCTATTCTATGTTTGTAAACAGTGCTAGGCACCGTCGACGTAGTGGGGTTCTTGTAGCGACATCGTGGCGCGTAGGCTCCGCACAGCCAAAAGCTCGCTACTGCCCTCAATGATCGCATGACCACTGGCACAGAGGCTGAGCTGCAAACCTGCCTCCGAGCTCTGCGCATCGGGGAGCCTCCCGCGAAAGGCTTTCTTATACGGTGTAGAGATTAGTGTGGTCGGTGGCTGACCGGAAAGTCGTGGGCTCGATCCCGGCTGTGAGAGTCGCACTTCGATGAAGCCGAAATCACTACTTCAGTTATCGCGATGTTAAGTCTATCTATCTATCTATCTATCTATCTATCTATCTATCTATCTATCTATCTATCTATCTATCTATCTATCTATCTATCTATCTATCTATCTATCTATCTATCTATCTATCTATCTATCTATCTATCTATCTATCTATCTATTTATCTATCTGCTTACGTGTGAGGGCTCTCGTGATTGCCTCCGAAACAGGTGCGAACCGAAATAATGTAAGAAGGTAAGAGGTTTCGGCGAATATGACTGTTTGGTCATCAGATAAATAGCGTGAAAATTCCGTCGCGTACGTCGTCACACACTTTCCTCAAGACACGTATGGCACCTACCCATGGGCCGTAGTATGCACGTAAGTGCCATAGGTGATTGAGACTTTACATCTCCCCGAGAATGGTGGCAACAGACATTGCTCAATTACATGCGAGAGCGCTAAGAAATCCCGACAACAGCATCGCTCCAACGACGAATGCAAAGAATAAATGTTATGGTCCCAGCAGCAATGGAACTCACGCATTCTGCGTGGCAATCAGTATTGGCTACGCTAGGTCTCGCAACTGCTTTAGAAGAAGACCCTATGCAGGCGTATAAAGTTGGTGAAGTGTTGATTGTGGTAGCAGTGCTGCTCATTTAATTTTATAAACATTACATATATCTCCTCCAACGATACAGGCACCACGTCAGCTTAGCTTTAATTGTACTTAAGCGCAATCCGCTGAAGTTTACCCACGTATAGCACTATACAGGGCTACCATGCTGGCCAGCACAAGTGCTACATTTCAGCTTACCACGTCTGCTGTCAGCAATACCCATGTTGTTCTTGTCGTCGTTACGTAACTGTAAACAACTGGTTATATAAAACACATGGGACTGTTCAACATACATGTCTGTGCGTATAACATCTGTACAGATATGTTTAGCAGCATTTGGTAACGTTTCACTGAACGAAACGTTCAACCATAGTCCCATTCCATCCACATGCTTCACATCCCATTGATTCTTATGGTACGTGGCATCCAACGAACTATTTTTTCTTTTTAGTGTAATAGGCATGCAAAAATTAGCTTTTATCCCCTTGTATAACCCAGTATCATGCTCCTAACGAAAACTGAAAAAAGAAAGGGAATTGAAGTTTTCTAGATAGTGAGTACTGGCCACCTATAGGGCACGCTTGAAGAAACGAACAACAGCACTAACCGTGCCGGGAAAAAAAAGTACAGAGCGATAGCAAAAAGTGAACGAAAAAAAAATAAAGTTTAGTGAACGTGACGACAACTTTAACGAAGTGCTACCGGCGAAAACCTTCTAGAATTCTGCACCATCAGAAGGCTGTATGGTAAGCACTGTTTCCGTGTTTTCTTTTTGGTGAGGCACTCAGCAACGCTGTGTAATCTAGTATTCTACGCTTAATATCTCTCTCTCTCTCCCTGTGTGTGTGTGTGTGTGTGTGTGTGTGTGTGTGTGTGTGTGTGTGTGTGTGTGTGTGTGTGTGTGTGTTTGCGCGCGCGCGCTTCCATCTTGAACTTCCGTTCGTAGCTTTTCTTTTTTTGTGCTTCAATCTTAAACTTCCGTTTGTAGACAGCATTTGTATCTAGCCAATAAAATAAAAAAAATAAAGAGAAAAGGAAAACGGGCAGGCTCACCAGCCCTTTCACAGTGCAAAGAGGTTGACTCTGAACTGGGGAAGTGCAGAGGGTTGTAAAATTTGGTACATTGGAGTAATTTCTACTTCTATTATGCTGCAAAAAAATATACGGGAACGAATGACTACCATGGAACCATCGAAAACAACTACAGAAAAAAAAACGAAAGTTACGATCGTACCTGAACCGCTCGCAGCTAGTTAGTATCATATGCCTAGAACTAATGCCTAAAACGAACAGTGCGAAACAGACAACTTTATACACTTCAAGCGATACATAGACAGCGCTTAGCACGTTCTGAAATCGCTTGTCTTGTAGTACTCTACAGCCCCTTCAAGAGGTGTTCGCTTAACAAAAGAAAGATTCTTGGAACTTCTCGCACTGTGTTTCTTTGCTAATAGATTTGTTCCTTTACCGAGGTGAATTTCTCATTGCAAGCACCTACCGGCAAAACAGAATTTGGCAATGAGAAAAGTCGTGCTTTTGCAGGCTTGACGGCTCGTCGGCGTACACGTGCGCCCATTTCGGGCAAACAAAAGCATCACGCTTCTCCCCCGGTGCCATGCGACCCGGCTACAAGACAAAGCTCTTCCGTGACCCTGCACACGGCGCACTAATCTTCGTTCGGCGCCTCCCTGGTTAAGTTAGCGGAGCTACGCTGCAGTCTCTCGGCAGTGAGACAACAGCTCCTTAGCGCTGCGCAATAAGACCCGTTTCACTTTTATCTTTATTTGTCGTATGTTCTGCTTTCTTTTTCAACCTCCCTGTGTATTTTTTTTTCCGAGCACGAGAATTCGCGTTACCTTGCCAGAGGTCGACCGAGCGGAAGTGAGCAGATCACTAGAATTGAAAAACAACGGGTGGTGAGATTTAGTAAGAAAAAGAATGAAATATATATGAGAAGGTAGCACATGCAGGACACGGAGCAGTTCAGGAGTAGTACATAAAGAAAGAAAGAAAGAAAGAAAGAAAGAAAGAAAGAAAGAAAGAAAGAAAGAAAGAAAGAAAGAAAGAAAGAAAGAAAGAAAGAAAGAAAGAAAGAAAGAAAGGAAGAAAAGGTTCCAGAATGTAGTATAGCAGCTCCTGGCAAAAGTCAGGAAAAAGCGACCAAGCGGAGCAGGGTTGTTCGAGCAAAATATCTGTCTGTTCTGCCTTATAATTTGTCAGCGAGGAAAGACCGCTCACTTGCTACGGCGAGCCAGTTTAAAAAAAACTTCTCGCTCGGAGAATGCTGCCCTTTACAAGAAGCTAACCTTTTGAACTCTATAGGCGTAAGCTAGTGGGATAGGAATAAAAGTTTCCAAGCTGAACGCAGCATGTACGGAGAGAGGAACGGTATTATAGGGAAGGAAACAGCATGTTCAGGGGAGATGGTTGGCGCGAATGAGTTAAACGCAATGGTGACACGACGTCGACACTCGTTGGGATTAGAGGTGAAAGGCAACATCAGAGCCTGGTAAACAGAATTCTATATGGGCTTCCTTGTTCCTCTTGGTAGACAGACTCCATTAGGTTTTCTTGTGTAATAGAACCTATAGGATAGCGTAATAAGATTTCGAGCCGCGCTCATCAGCCGCCCTCTTCTTTGGCGTTTTGGCTACTTAAACACCTACAGTAGGAATCAAAGATGGAGGAACAGAAAAGCATACTATTTGTCGGCAGTGGAAAGCCGAACTGGAAATCGTAGAATGAAAATATTAAACGAAATCTTAAGCAAGTATGGAAGGTCTTTTTTTCTGATTGCCATTCTTGACTATGTCGAATTCTTCCAACATTTCATATTTCAGTAGAGTGCAATTTTAAACCAATCAGAGAGGCCGTTGCAGCTCTCTGAGCCAATCACATTTTACCAATGGTGGAATTTGGCAACAGGGCGGAGGTTGACAATATCCAACTGAAATCCAGGTTTTTTGCGATGTTGTAGAAACCAACTCTCACCACTAGGCGCCCTAGACGCACCACCCGAGGTGGTATAGCAAAGTGGAGACGAAACGTGCTGCCGCTATTCCAATAGCAGCGATTGACTTGCTGGTCGCTGGAAGATGAAGCAGAAACGCTGGAGAAGTTCTATTAGGCTGAGAAAAACTTGTATTTACAGACTCTACGAAAGTTACATAAGTACGGACATCAACGTTACAAAAAAAAAAGAAAAGAAAACACTTTGGAAATGAACCGACTTCTGTAGGGCGCCCCTATGGGATTCGGCAGAACCGACGGTGCCTAACACCTCAAGCCCGGTTCAGAACGCTTGGCAGAGCTCCGGGGCCTCTTCTTATTCCCTCGGTGCTCCGCCCTTGCACAACTCTGGGCGAATCATTGCCTGCTTGTCCTCTGATAGGACAGTACTTGGCCGATCGAAAACTCGCCACAATGACGCCACTCTTGTGCACGTGAAGGTCTCATGCCCCTCGCCCCAAATAACGCAACAACCAAAATGTAAATAACACAAAACTATAAAAAGTCATAATAGCATGAGCCAGCTCCACGGCGCACAACTATCTAGACTTAGAGCTACACATATTGGGCTTCGGCGGCCACAGAACAGCTTCCCCGTAACACGGCAACTTCTTGACGACGGGGCGATAATCCAACTGTCCCCTGTTCGCTGTTAGAGGAACCGTCCGCTGACCACTCGTGGTTCTGCTTACGAGCTCATTTGGGGGAAGTGATTAGAAGATAAAAGTGAGCCCCGTAACTGTTTCTCAAGGAGAGGACGCCTCAACAGTAGCTCACGAGGGATGAAGGTAAGGAGGGATTAAAAGGATAGGGAGGAATTAAAGGTACAGAAATAGAGAGATGAGTAGGAAGAGAGAGAGGCGCAGGGAAAGCCACATAAGGAAAATATAGGAAAGACGGACACGGTCGCACAAGTCCGAGGACGGGGTACCACTCAGCGAGAGCTCTTGTCGGCGTCAGGCGATGGCGTAGGGCGAGCCAGTCGGCCAGAGCTGCGCTGTCGTTGAAGATCACGGGGGCACAACCGGTCGACACGAAATCCAGCGAGCGAGTCTCATTTGCAAGAATTAACGCGAGAGAAGTCGAAGACATGCCAATTCAATAATAGGCACCCCAGGTGCCGACCTGTCGTGAGCCCGCCAGCTTCTGAGAGCTACCACACCGCACTAGAACGCAAGGTTCATGGCAATCGCTGCGGTTCCGCAATGCGCGCCACCGATTTTACAGGCGCGCAAACAGTACACAGGCCAGTGCCATAAGCCGAACCGATGCGAGGAGTTGCCACGGTGCGCTGAGTCTCGGAAAAGGCCGATTGATGCGTCGGCTGCCAGTGCCGTGAGGCAATTAGAGGGCCGTCACAATGACGTTTCTAATCCACGCTGCCCCCGTGAAGGTCGCCTTCTTTTCTCCTGAGTCGACAGGAACTCGAAGCGCTCGGCCGTCTCTGGTGCTGCAGAACTACGCGGGATACCATGCTGACGCCAGACTGTCTCTGCGTTGACGGCTAATCCGGTCAGGCACGCTTCGACCGAGTGCAACTTAAGCAATGCTGCCTGCCAGGGGCTACATTCCTCCTCAAGCTTACGACACAAAGCAAATAAAAGCAAACTAATATTGCCGCGCAACCAATTCTTACCGCGGTCCTGCAGTCCGGATTAACACACCTGTTTCGCTTAAGTTTTGCTGGCGCAGTAATTCTGCGGGACATTCAGAAAATACGTACACACGCACACACACAGACACACGCAAAACAAAGCGTTAAGGAAACCCAATAGATCTGGTGTGTGCGTATATTTAATGAGTGTCCCGTGGAATTCTAGCGCCATCTAAATTCAACCACTTTTTACCAACATATCCATAGAGTCTTCAACCTTAGTAACCTTTAGCTATTTCTTCCTTCCGCTCTCGTTTAACATACAGGATAATGGCATTCACTTTGGACCAACAAGCGACACTCCTAAATGTTGCATAGGCTCGGAGTAAGAGGCAGTTACAAGGGATTACGCCGCCACAGACTTAACTGCTAAGCTCCCGCAGCCACACACAGCGATCGACGACAAAATGCGCGAGCGTGCGTGACCAGGCCGAAGACGAAGAAACGACAGAACAGCACTCGGATCTTTTTTTTACTTATATATGGACTCGCTACAAGAGCGCAGTTATTTATCCCGAACTATCGGACTGTTTCCTGCAGCTGGGACATGGGCAGAAAAGAAAGCCAGAAAAGGGCACGAATGAAGCTACGACATTAAAAAAACGAGCCACCCATTATTTAGTTTCACCGCTGGAAACAGCTCACAAGAGCAACGAGAGGACGAGCATAGACAAAGCCAAGTGTTCTCTTGGTTTGTTGTTTTCGCCCGCTGTTTTCAGTTAAGAGATAGTTCATCTTTCCGTCATAAGAATATGTATAACACGAAAATACAGAGTGTCCTTACAGCTCCCAGAAGTAATATAGCGTTTACTGTATAATATTATAAAATATCTTGAAAAATGTCTCTTGGTGCTTGGCCGCTATAGCCCCATTGGACGTGAATGCACCAGCGTTAACGCTTGTTGGTACATCTTTATTCCAACGACTAACGTACACAATCAAATATTAAATAAAAACCTTCTTGTAGCTGGTGAGAGCATAATCAGAATAAAGTGGTGTGACAAACCGCATCGCATAGCAAATTCAAAGTACATTCTGAGATGAGGTCATCATCCCGCGGAATTTCAAAATGTTGAAATGCCACGACTAGACTAAAGGGTAACGTAACGCGCGTCGGATGTCTTCTGTAGCCTGGCCGCGATTGTTCTCAAGTCGAGCGTTATCGGGGAAAGTGGTGCTACACTGAGGCAAGGTCGGCGTGCGTCGCAGTTATTTTTGGTATAAATAGATGTTTTTGGCGACTCTTGGGCTAAGGTCGCCACCTCACAGTGTGTTGAGACGTCGACAAACTTGGGAAGGGCGCATAGCAACGACACCTTGCAGGAACTCATCGTTGAGGCAACGATAATGATGCATTACTTCCCATTAAAGCTCCCAGAGGGCGACACTCTTCCACCAACGAAAAGTAAACTGGGAGGGAAATGAGAGACATAAAAGGTGGGTTTGTAAAGACAACAAAGTGTGTGACCGTGACGCAGTGAATAATACCTTGCATTCGCTGTTGCGGACAGAGAAGTCGTGGGCTCAACACCCGTGGACAGATATAATCTTTCCGTGTGATCGTCTACACTTTTGCGACGTCATTTGCGTGACCGAAATACATCACGTGAGTTTTGGTGTAACCCAGCATAAAATGCTCAGCATAAAACGTGGTAGAAGCGATGGCGGAATAAAGCCAGTGCCATTGTAGGCGGATAAATGTACAGTATACTTGGACATAGACGTTCATATAGAGTAAAGAAAATCTCACATGCTGGGTCGAAATAGATGTAGTGAAGCATAATTACTTCAAACAGATGAAGTGACTGTAGTTGACAGCCCAATTTCAAAGTGGATGCTTTCTTTTCAAAGGCAAGACGCACCATAATTAAGCATGTTTCTCCCGCCCTCCTTCCCTCTTTTTAATTCTCTCTCTCGCTCACTTGATCGCTCGTGTACACTGGACAAGTATAGGTAAAGTTTACATTGATAAGACAATGAACGCAGTCTTTGGGAAAGAATCTGTAAAATGTTGAAGTTACTTTTCAAAAGAACATGTGATACGAACTGGAAGAAATATTCATGCCTGGGGCTGCCGTGGTGGTCTGAGGGTTACGGTGCTCATGTGCTGCCCCGAAAGACGCAGGGTCAATTCCTGTTGCGGCGATGACGTTTAGACCAAGTTGAGATGACAGACCACAATGTAGTGTGCTTCTTTGTGCCCTGTGTGGTCGGAATTATTCGCAGCCTTTACTGCGGCGTCTTTCAAAGCTCAAGTCACTTTGGGACGGTAAAACCGACTGACCAGCGAAACGGCCGAGATTATCAGACACCCTTTGAGTGTATGTGTGATAATGCTGTGTCTCAGTCTTTATTTCGTCTCTAGCTTCATTATCTATGAAGAACTTTATGCGCGATTAATAGGTCACGTCTGTGCTTACACCCACATCAGCCACAAAGGTTGTACTCCGAACAACTTCAACTCATCGGGTCTGCGCGCCGAGTCGCATCGCGGAAGCTCCGCCAAGCTCCCGCTATGTGAGCGCTGCGGGCTTCCACGATGCGAGCGCTCCCACACGCCAGATCATGCTCCTTCTCTCCACTTACTGTCCACCTACACCACCTGCTCCGGTTGCCAGGAGTGAGGATAAGTGCGTGCCCTCGCAACTGTTGCTAAGGGAGAGGTAGTCAGAGTGGAGAGATAACACCTGCCGGCTCGCGGACGCTGCCAAACGCCTGACATAGCTTCACTAAAAAATGCATTCGCATTTAAAAAAAACGTCTTTGTGTTGTGACCATGCTGAAAAATGTTGAAAACCTAGAGAACGTGAGTAAAAGATGTTTTACCTATTATTTTTCTGGGCACAACAGTACACATTGCATTCACATTAGAGTTTATATGGACATGAACCATAGTTCCTATATTATTTTCTTCGTCTGAATCGTGATTGCCGAAAAAAAAAACGCGGGTCTTTACTCAGTGCGCTATGGTTCAAATTGATCCGAATGATGAAGCAGAGCATTGAGAAAACGCCCTACGGTCCTGGATTTTTATGGAGCTGGTCATTTCCTTGTTTATTCCTAGATTCTAGACGAGGGCTGCGCGGGCCAACTGGGCAAATTATTCGAAACAAACCCGTGAGATATCAGTCATAAAGCAGCGTTCTGCTTGGCTCGGCTTTTTATAGCCATGTGATAGCGTTTAGGCCAGCTTCAGCCTTTTTACTGTGCCAGCCATTTTCTGAGAAGTGTATAAGAAATCTAAATCAACAAAAATTGAAAAAAAGCAAGCTCTTCTTCGTAGTACTTAAACGAAAATGGCCTGCTTGTATGTAAGTCTCTGTACATCCATGCTGTCTATCGACATCATCAAGCATGTCAAACGCATATATTAAGCTTGGCAGCGCTTAGAATGCTACAAACATGCGGGCCGGCCTAACGTGAAGATATATATGGAGAAATGAAGAATTAAATAATGAGCACAAAGTTGGTTTTCGTGTTTCCTATCTATCTATCTATCTATCTATCTATCTATCTATCTATCTATCTATCTATCTATCTATCTATCTATCTATCTATCTATCTATCTATCTATCTATCTATCTATCTATCTATCTATCTATCTATCTATCTATCTATCTATCTATCTATCTATCTATCTATCTATGTATCTATCTATCTATCTATCTATTTATCTATCTATCTATTTATCTATTTATCTATCTATCTATCTATCTATCTATCTATTTATCTATCTATTTATCTATTTATCTATCTATCTATCTATGTATCTATATATATATATATATGTATATATATATAAGTCACAATTGGCAGCAGCGGTTGCGGTTGCAAACAAGTCGCTAATCTACTGCTACTTTCGTCACAGGACAGTATATGCGGAACTGTCTACGAGCCGAAGCAAGGAAAGGATATCGCCTCTGCACGTGTATCGCCAGCGGACCGTTTCGTCACGACAGTGATTGGTGTGCTACGTCTGCCTTCTACCGGCCAAGTTCCCGCATATAAGCAAGCATCGCTGGCGCCGAGTCACAATTGGCAGCAGCGGTTGCGGTTGCAAACAAGTCGCTAATCTACTGCTACTTTCGTCACAGGTTGGTCTTATTTCTCCACCCAACCATACTTCTTTTGTTCCGTGAATACCGTTGCCGCTGCTGCCCAATCGTGTGCTGTTGTACAGAATGCCGACGAACGCTGAGTTGGCAAAAGAAATTGAGTGTTTACGCACTGAGGTCGCGGCGATGCGTGACAGCCTTAGTATGTTCAACGAGCTTGTCGAGAGTGTTAATAAGCAGAATTCCGACCTCGCTAATGAAAACAAGGCTTTGAAAGATGAAAATAAGCAACTGACACGAAGGGTTTCTGAACTTGAACAGTACTCCCGACTAAATAATGTAGAAATAAAAGGCGTCCCTGCAACAAAAGGTGAAAGCTGTCTGGCAGTTGTTCAGTCCATGGGAGATGCTGTAGGGTGCAAGATTGCACCTGAGGATCTTGATACTGTGCATCGTGTGCCAGCCAAAAAAGACACGAACATTATCGCGCGCTTCTGCTCCCGAGAAAAAAAGACTGAGTTCTTGAAAAAAGTACGCAAGGCCCGCTTGACGACTGCGGCCCTTGGGTTTTCCCAAAACAATCAGAAGCCCTTATATGCAAATGATCATCTCACACAAGAAAGGAAACGGCTGTTCGCACAGGCACTTGAACTGAAAAAGCTAAAGGCTGGAAACATCTCTGGACTGATCACTGCATGATTAAGGCCAGAAGGACGGACGACAGCCGCGTCTACCGTATCTCTAGTGCGGGTGACCTTGCTGTGTTGGTCTAGCCTACCAGTATTGCTATTTACTGCTTCGTATTTTAAACCTACGCAACAATGTTTTCTTGTCAAGCTCTGAAAAAACATTTCAGTGATAAAAACCCAAAACTATCACTGATACATTTGAATATTCGCAGCCTACGTAAAAACCACAACAGTCTCATTGCATTTCTTTCTTTAATTAATCACAATTTCTCATTTATTTGTTTGTCTGAGGCGTGGTTGTCGCCAGACGACAGAAACTCGTATGCGTTATCAGGATACAATGCAGAGTACTGCTATCGTGCTACACCACGGGGCGGTGGATCCGCCGTTTTTATTAAATCGTCATTGTCATACAAACGCCGCAATGACCTTGCGTTTTCTAATATGTTCTGTGAATCTGTATGGATAGAATTTGACAAGAGTGTTTTCTCAGTCGATGGCCGGAACACAGTATTAGGGTGCATTTATCGTTCGCCAGCATCTTCACAGTCTGAGTTCTGTTTTCAGTTCGATAAGTTGTTGCACACTATTACGAACGAAAACAAAAATATCATCATCTGCGGAGACATCAACGTCAACATTATCGACCCTACTAATCAGTCATGTTCTGATTATCTCGGGTGTTTACATGGCTACGGTTTTGAATCTTTAATAGCCACTCACACCAGATGTGACATAGCAGGATCTAATACGCTAATTGACCACATATTAACCAATTTTGCTACAGACAATACAGAAGGAGTCATTGAGCACAGCATAACGGATCATTACCCTATATTCCTGACTTTGGGCACAGAAAATTACAAGTGTAAGGAAAACAAGAGAGGATATCTTTTAATTCTCAAAAATTCGTATCTATGGTACAATCAATTGACTGGACCGTCGTAATAAGTGAATCCTGCGCTGAAAAGGCTTATCAGCTATTTTTGACTACAGTTACACAATGCATTAACGAATGCACGACGGTACATATCACAGCTCGTCATTTTAGTAATCCCAGAAAACCTTGGGTTACAAGGGCGCTACTTCGTTGTATCTTGAAGAAAAACCAACTTCACAAAAGAGTGACTTGTGAGCCATTTAACTCTGAACTTAAAATTCGTTTCAAGAAATATTCCAACACGCTTGCAGCCGCACTTAAATGTGCAAAACGAGAATACTTTCAGAAAAAAATTTTGGATAATGGCAATGATACGAGGCGCAACTGGCAGGTCATAAACGAATTCTTAAATAATAAATGTCGTGAGCAGATAACGAAAATTAGAACTGAAGCAGAAACATACAGCCATCCAACTGATATCGCCAATGCGTTCAGTGAGTATTTTAGCAGTACCTGTGAATCACTGAGAAATCCCCCATTACCAACATTACCTCGCCAGCCTTATTCTTTCTTCTTGCGACCAACAAGTGCAGAGGAAGTTCTTCGTGTTATAACTTCGCTCAGGTCCACGGGACCTGGTCTTGACTCTGTTCATCCATCCCACATCAAGTTAGTCTCTAGTGAGCTATCTCCTGTCATTGCAGATTTTGTTAACAAGATGTTTAAAGCAGGCATATTTCCCGATTCCCTAAAAGTTGGTAGAATAACACCTGTTCACAAAAAAGGTGATCGCGAACTTCTGAGTAATTATAGGCCCATTTGTATTCTTCCATTTTTCAGCAAAATAATCGAGCGTCTTATGCATACAAGATTAATATCCTACCTGACAAAGTTTAATCTGTTTAAACATCTAAACAGTACGGCTTTCGGCCTGGCTATTCCACTGAGCTTGCGCTTCTAACCCTCACCGATAAAATAAAAGGGGCAATCGACCAAGGCTTCGTAGTTGGTGGCGGATTCATAGATTTAACGAAAGCTTTTGACACAATTAATCACAAAATTCTTATACATAAACTTGAATCGTATGGCATAACTGGCCCTGCACTTCAATTTATATCTAGTTATCTCTGCAATCGCACTCAAGTTGTTCAGATTGACGGTGAAGTTTCAGCAGCTAAGAAAGTAAATCAAGGTGTTCCTCAGGGCTCGATCCTTGGCCCGCTGCTCTTTTTGCTATTTATTAATGATCTACCTAATGTTTTGACCGCTACAGATTGTATCTTATATGCAGATGACACGACCATTTTTACTTATGCTAACAATGTCGATGAGCTACAACGAAACATTAACGTGGATCTACATAATATAAGTTCCTGGTGTCGAATGAACATGTTAAGAATTAATCCATCAAAAACCGTTTTTATAGTTTTTCATTCCTTCCCGACTGTACTTTCAAAATCTATATCTGTGCGTCTGGACGATAATTTAATTCCCATGTCCGACAGTACAACGTTTCTCGGTGTAGTTCTTGACCGACATATGAAATTCAATCTTCATGCGCAATCACTTATTCGCAAGATAACCTTTGGAATACGCGCCATAATCAAAACTCGTTCATATTTTCAGCCACACATAATCCACTCCCTTTATCACGCACATATTCCCAGCCATTTATCTTATTGCATATCAGCCTGGGGTAACACATATTTGACCCACCTCAACCAACTACAACGCCTACAGAATCAAGCACTTCGACTCATGACTTTCAGCCATTTCTTAACCAATGCCACGCCACTTTATCAGAATTTAAATATACATCCTCTTTATCACCTCTTTCAGCTGAAGTTATCAGTTGTGATGTATAGGCTTTTTCGCGGTAATGTGCATATAGATGGCATTGTCTTGAAAGGCCTTGTAAATAATAATATTACTAGGTTTTCTGAGCTTGATAACCGCCTTCTGCCTAAAGTTCGCACAAACTACGGCAAGTTCACTACCACATTTACGGGAATCAAGTTGTGGAATTCCCTTCCTTACGTAATAAAATCATCAACCACAGAACATGCATTCAAAAACCAAGTAAAGAAATATTTTTTGCAACAGTTGTCTTCATCTTAGCAACTGCATTTTAATGTAGCGATAACAATTGCTACATGTTATATTGTCCTTACGTTTTGTATTATAACTTACGCTTGTTTGTTCTTCAGAGTTTTTCTTTTTTGCCTTGCTAAACATATATGTATTTTCTACTTTCGTTTTTTCGCACTGTGCTTTTTTTTTTCTTACTGAAGATACCGTAACAACTGAATGTTGTATATTTTGTTTCTTCTCCCGTTAACATCATGTATGGGAGCCCCCCTGACAGTTTCCAACTTTGGGGCTCCTTGTATGTATTACCAATCCTGTACGCACTTTTCTGTAAACTGACATCGTTGTTGAATAAACTTGAAACTTGAAACTTGAAACTATATATATATATATATATATATATATATATATATATATATATATATATATATATATATATATATATATTTAGTTAACGTTAACTGACTACCGTTGAATAACCGCTAAACGCGAGATTGAAGAAACACTCTTGCAAGATGAGGCGTTCGGACAGCGCGATAGCTCCTCCAACGCCCTCGCTGCTGTCGCTACGTCCACACCAATTACGACACAGCGGAAGTCACGTCTATTACGATTAGCTTCCTGACGACGACCTCGGTAACCAGGACATTGGCAGGGTTGCGTCTACCTATCGTTACCGGTTCCATCCGGCCTGACATTTCATCCACAACGTAACGCCGAAAGTCGTACGGCTTTGTCTTTCCCTCGACTTACTATTCGCCCACTAATCTATGATGCATCTCTCCCTCCTGTTAAGAATCAGTGATCTAACTCGTGATTCCAAACATATGGCGGGAACAGCGTAAATTTTGGAACTGCTGCCATGGCTGACGAAGGTGCTAACATCAGTGAAGAATGCATCAGTATCGCGGCGTTGCAGCATGCAGACAACGTATTCTTGTTACCGAATGTGCTTCGTTCCCGCATCTCCGCAGTATTCCCTTTAAAGGAATTGCCGCAGGCTTGCACGTACAGCACTCGCAGATGGAAGCATGACATAAAGACATCAATATAACGAATGGTAATAGCAGCTGCGCACGGTGTACCGCCTCATTTCGCTAGTAGTGTGGTCACTAAGGTTACCTTTAATATAGGTGTAACATATAATTGTTTCATCGATATGACACTAACTGAAAACGATGGAGACGAAAGGTACTTGCATTACGCAATCCTAAATTGTCGTGTTTCATGCCTTGATAACTACTGCCACCATTCTTATCATGCTTTTTAGGCCGTAGCGAGATATCTTCGGAGGTCGTTCGTTTTGAATATTCCCGCACATGTGTGCTAGAAACTGGATAGCTGGCTCAGTGCGAAGTTGCATCTGTTCTAGTATCACAGCAGCTTGAACGTGACCACTTGATTTCATAGAAGTTGATGTTCATCGTTGCCGTAGTATAGTAGTCGCTTTTGTTGTAGTTGTTCTCCTTACCTTTGTTACCGTTGCATCAATTGAACGCAATGTGACTCATCTGCAGAAGCGTGAAAGCGTGAGAGGGCAGAAATTACCGATGACACTGATAGTTCATGTGCCGGAAATACAGAGCAAGTCATCGAAGTTTAACTTGCAAGGTCATACTTTGCAACAATTCATTCAGCAATATCTTCGTTTAAAATAAAAGCAAAACAACGCTATCTAAATGGGGCCTAGTTCGAGAGCGATGATGGGGCGAAACTGATTTATTGAAATGTGGGATTCAATATCCCAAAACAAGCATATGATTATGAGAGACGCTGTTGTGGATGGCTTTGGAAATTTCGACCACCCGGGGTTCTTTATAGTGCACCCAATTCTGAGCATACGGGCCTATAGCATTTTCACCTCCATCGAATACGCAGCCTCCGCAGCCGGGATTTGATCCGTCGGGTCAGCAGCCGAGTACCGTAGCCACTACACCACCGCGGCCGGACGGGGCCGAAAGCGGAAAAATCTAAAGTACATAGTTAGGCCTTGGCAAACAGAAATCGTAAAAGCCATTGCTTACACCATTTCCCAATATATCGCAAAGTAGAAAAAACAAATAAGCGAAATAACTTGACAGGCCAGAAACATAAAACGGCTCGAAGTACCGTGTTGTGCACAGAGCAAGCGACCAATTAGCCTCTAAGCATGGTCTTCTGGCCGTTCTTTCTGAGTTCGTGGTATTCGCGCAGGTCGGAGAGGCGCTGCGGTCACTCGGGTGATTTTCGATCGCAAGCCTCGGTTCCATTTTGGGCGCATAGAGGATGGCTGTGGCAAAAAAAAAGCAAATGCTAAGTGCTTTCTGATGGCGTGTGAAAGAAAGAGGCGCAGGTGTGGACAGGTGCAGACATTCATGTTAAACTCGTTAGCCTGCTCTATGCGGCTGTGCTCGACGTCGTATTAATGACGCCCTTGGCGCGATTAGGGAATCGTCTTTAGCGCTCCTGACCTTGCCGCGTGCGGCACTCGAGCGGGCTTGCGACTCTTGAGTGGGGCTGCTTCTGTGGTTGAGGCATTCGAGTAGAATAAAATAGAGTCGTTTCATTTGTGACACACCCACATTAAGTTACCAAGAACTGATCAGTTTTTTTTTAATTCTTCAGAATATAATAAAAAGTTCAAAAAATGAAAGAGAAAATAAAAACAAAGAAATATAACATTCGTTAGACAAACTTAAGTAAATACACAGATATGAATAACGATGTCGAGAATTTTAACAAAAAAATAAAGCGATTTCAGAATAAGAAAATTGAAGTAAATATGATTTACAACCTGAGTGTCTTCGAAGTTTTAGAAAATTTCTGCACGGCATCTTCAACTTTCCCGTTGGTATATCCACATAAGAGAGAAAGTGCCCAAAGAAGGTGCATTCGCTACATATATCTAATCTAATCGCGTGTAAGACGGTATCCAACTCAATATTGCACAGGTTAAAGTAAGCCATCAGTGTGACCATCCTGTATATATTGGTTTATACTCTGAGACTATTTTGATCAATGATACGCCGCCATTGTACAGGAAAAATTCGTGTACGCCACATATAGCATATGTAATTAGAGTTTCCGATTCGTATTTGTTTTTTTTTTCGCAATATTTCTACCGTCGTTGTGGTTTTTCTTGTTTTCGCGGGCTTCTTCGATACAACTATCTTGTTGATTGAATAGCCGGTTTCCGTGTAGCCGACATTTCTATGTTCTTTTCTTTTTTTTTTTGGCCTATATAAATTCAAAAAAAATTTTTCATTTCCAAAAGACGAAATTATGCTGTGTTGTCTCTTAATCTTCGCAACTTCATCTTCAGCTGCCAGGGATGCTTAAAAAAAGCTTGCGCACGTAATGCATTATATGTGATATTCACTGACTGTGTTTCTAATATCGTACTTCTGCCCCGCCGTAGTGGTCTAGGGGATAAGATACTCGGCTGCTGACCCGCAGGTCGCGGGATCGATTCCGGGCAGCGGCGGCTGAATTTTCGATGGAGGCGAAAATGCTGAGGCCCGTATGCTCAGATTCGAGTGCACGTTAAAGAACCCCAGGTGGTCGTAATTCCCGGAGTCCTCTACTACGGCGTCTCTCATAAGCATATGGTGGTTTTGGGACGTTAAACCCCACATACCTATCACTCAATTTATTCTCGTATACTTAACACATTTATTGTGCGTGTGTGTGCCTGCGTGTGTGTGTGTGTGTGTTTGTGTGTGTTTTCGTACGCTATATTTTTCAGTTTTCTTTCTACCATTGTGGAATAGGGGCATCATAAGCTTGTATTTTTTCAGTTTACTTCGCCGCATTCTTTCATACTTATTTACTCATCTAGTATAATACGCTGCGAACCAATACCTCATCATTACATAAGCGCAACGATTACGTCTAAAACTCATTTGTTCTAGTGCTGCATACAGGGTTAACGTAACGAGAAAGTTCGAAAATTCTGTGGCGGAAAGTACCCTCTCAGTCTCATCTTTCCTCGTTTGGTTAATCTGTGGCTGCAACAGTGAAGCTGTTTATTTTCCGCCACGTTTCTTAATTAAACGATGCCGCTCACTCTTAATTTTCTTTTCGTCCCAACGATGCAGCTTCCACCGTCATCTGCCGCCTCCCATTTTCGTTTTCTTTCTTGCTTTTTTTGCGAGTCTATTGAGGCCGCGTCAATCGATGAGTAATTAAGCGTCCGACTTGTTTCCCGTCGCTTGGCTTCCCGCCTGCCCTGACTGTGATACTTTTGTTGCTGCTAAATTCTTCATTTCTTGATTTCAGACTGTCGCTTTTTTTTGCTTTTTTTTTCGAAACTAAAAATATTACCTTTGTTCATGCTTGTTTTAATATGCGGAATATAAAGCTTTTCCCCACCTGCATGAGTCGACTATCACGCCATCGCTGTTGCCATCTTTCTTTCTCTTTCCTTCTCTTCTTTATTACCCTTTTTGGTCACCCCTTGCTCTCCTAGGCTTTTCCTTTTGATCACCGCGTGCTGTTTGGCTGGTGGTGTGTTGATCAGTGGTAGAGGAGCAGTGATTTTGCTGATGTCTTCATAGCTCCTCAAAAGGTTATTTCATTTTGAACGACCACTGGTGCAAAATTGAATGGGCAATGGGATCGAGGTTGCCATGCAACAGACGAGAATGAAACGACGCTACGTTGCCGAACAACAGCTGGCGGGTGTCGAATTGCCAGCTATACCGGTTCGCTACCCTACGCAGAGCACAAAACTTTTTAAGAAAGAAAGAAAGATGAAAGAAAGAAAGAAAGAAAGAAAGAAAGAAAGAAAGAAAGAAAGAAATGGTCTCTGTATTTGTCTCTCACCTTGGCAGCAATAAAAAAATATAAGTTATGTTCTGTACGCATTTGCTGGCATCGTTATCTTTCCGCTTCATAGTGCTCGGCCCAACAAAAGTATGTACCGTGATTCGTTTTCCTTCTTTGCTTTTTCCATGCTTTGTTGGTTTTAACAAGACTGTGATATCGCCTCACTGTCGCACCTTTCTTCGATCACTTTATGCAGTTATTTTGACATCTAGCTTCTGCTTTCTCCACTCAATGTATTTTTTTTCGTGCTTGAAACACCTGCCCATAAAGCATATCCCATTTCGGGCCCAGCTTCTTTTTTTATCCCCATGTTTCCTAATTTTGTCTGGTTTAATTTTCATCAACAATAATATTCCATTTCTCAAATTCATTTGTGCCCACTGCGTTGTTTGGTTTCAACGGCAGCGTTCTCGTTTTGTTTGTGAATAAATTCCTTTCTTTCCTTTCACGCCCTTCATGTTATAACGTGTAGACTGGTCGCGGTTTTTCTTCGCTTACGTATCTAAACGTCCCACTTGGTCTGACCTGCAAAATATGCATCCACAGATGCGTTAATATTATAAGCGAAATTCTCTTAACGTGACGTACGCCACGATGCCGCACTCGGCTGCTGAGCCGAAGGTCACGGGTTCGATCACGGTCGAGGTAGTCATATTTCGATGAAGGCCAAACGTTGAATGAAGTGCATGACAAAACAAACCACCAGGTGGCCGAAAATTATGTAGGCCCTCCAGTAGGGCCCGCACAAACAGGGACGTGGCATTGCTGTGTTTAGCTTGACGTTTTTACTGGCCGCCCCACTCCGAGTTGTCCTGCTAAGCTGCAGCGGAGCGTTGGACGATTTTCTCGCTTTAGTTATGCGTTTTCCCTTCCGGAGCGGAACTTTTACAGTTGTAGCGCCCTCTGGGCGAATTCAGCGTCGTTGACTTTTACGCTGTAAAACAAGTGTACATAATTTCCCGCCCACGAATTCATTCTGCAGAATTTCTTTTACAGTGCGTTACCAGGCCATTTCGTCGCAGAAAAGTAAAGCGTCGACCTGATGATAGTCACGCGATAATCAGTGAAGTTGCATCCCAGAGCCAGTTCAATCCGTTTGCGAGCCAACGCATCAGCGATGTTTTTTTCAGCTGCACCGTATTCTTTACTTCGTCTCACTTTTCTTCGTTCGGTGACTTGAAGTAAACACAAATGTACGTCTATGAGAGAACGCTTTCGCAAATCTCGCCTCGCAGGTGAACGTGAAGCCACTGTGCACGTGGGAACCGCGTTGAGCACTGGAGGCAGCCGTCTTGGAAAATTCGGGCAGTCGACGCACACGTGACGGCACCTCTTGAACTGGAAACAGCCACCACGCTCCGTTTGGGTTGCCTGTTAGCGGAGCTTGGGCTTCGCACCGCTAGCTCGCTTTCGACTAAGCGGAGAGCGCATGCACATTCGCGCCCCCGCTCTGCTTATCTGCTGATCGCAGCGTAAGAACGCCAAACCAAAACGGTCAATATAGTGGTTTCGGTACATCAAACCTCAAATATTGTCGTGTAATCGGGATGTTGAAGAACGTCGCAGTCAGCGGATCTACGAGGAAACATTTCATTTGGCCAACCTTACGGCCGGGTAATGGAAAGTCACACTACAAACAATACGCATTGTGCACTGATAGTGAAGAGCAAAGCGTCGGCTATCAGTTATTCTGATCTGCGGCAAGGCGCGTGCGCTTTTGTATACATGCGGCATCGGGCATTCGAGTGTTATCAATGGCGGCCGCGTTTTTTCGAGAAGAAACTTAGCTGTAGCGTTCGCGCACTCAAGTCCAACAGAGGATCACGAAATAGTCTGGAATGCTCTCAGATATTCTCGCGTGGGTTGCGCAAGGCAGTAATTACATGCGCAGTGGGCCGGTAACATAAAAAATAAAAGGTTTGTTTCGCCTCAAGAGGGGAGCAATGAATGTGTTAACAAGAAAATGGAACGCAACACGAAGAACGACAAGCAGCTCAATACTTGCAGCGCGCCGCGGAAGCACAAAGACGGACGCTCGGAAAGACCTCACAGGCGTACACAAGACAGGCATGAACTTGTCACAGTTGTGACTCCTTTTTGTAAGAGCAACGCTGCAAGATATTTCTTTTTCTCGCGTGATGACGTCTTGCCGTCGAACTATGACGTCACCATTACGTCACATATCACGACAGTTTGTGACATCGAATGACGGCGTCTGCGCGGGACAACATCGCTTGTTCGATCACGGAGGCAGTTGAAAAATTAGGAGAGGTTCCTTCGATCTTGTAGGCAATGAATATTACGCTCAGCACGGAAAGCTCTCGGCGGGTGGCGAGGCAGAATACAGTTTCCTAAAAAACTACAAGGGATTCTGGCACCGCGATCGTACAGCGACCATGGGAATGATGGGTAGTACACAAATTTCCCTATATTCTTTGTGCTTTCGGGCTTCAAACGTGCTTGTGGCTTTGTTTATTGCTGCGTTTTGGTTTTGTTTTGAATAAAAGAACAGACCGTAGTGAACGTTTTAACCTGATTTGAATTGGTGAGCCTAAAAGGTTAAGGTGCAGAAGCGTAACTGATAAACCATTGCCGATTGTTATTTCGTGACCAAGGAGCTTCAGGCCACGCAAAGCCAGACGGAACGTAAAGTACGAAGATTGGGCAAATTCGTTTACTACCCTCCATTTCCATGCTCGCTGAAGTGCCATGCGTTCCAGATCCCACAGACACAGAGTTTCTTCTAATGTATTCATAGGAAACTCTATGCGAGGTAGGATTAGTACATCGACCAAGAAAAAAAAATAAGACAAATTTCTCATTCAAGTCGTCTTTGGTGAACGCATAAAGGACCCCCGTTAATTTTTCTACAACTTTCTCCTGCGCATTAATTCAGCCAGTTTTTTTTTCAAAGACATAAACAACCTGCCGTAGAGGTAAAGGCAGAGTACTTTCAGAGTACGGGACACTAAAGCGGTGCACTCAGTTCAAAGAAACGGTGAAGTGCGGCTTAATGCACAGCCACGTTGGGAGTAAACAAGCGAGAAAACACCTGCAGCAAGAAATAGCCAAGAATGGGCGAAGAAATTTGAATATTATCATGCCAAAGTGAATGGCAAACACAAAAAACGGCAAGTATACCATCCCTACGAAAGTGATCGACTTTGGGCCTGTTGTATACTGCATAACAAAAGGAAAAAACAACAAAAAAATTACGCTACTAACAATTTCATTGCAGCTTTGTGACGAAGGCATGTGCGCATGTGCCACTAGGCTTTTTTCCTATTTATTGCCTTGCCGCAATGAAAATTGTTGTTAGTAGTGCATCGTCTGTCGTTTCTTCTCGCCCTCGTCTCTTAAGCGCTATTTTTTTTCTTTCACTCACCAGTACAGATTTTAAAACAAGTTCGATTGCAAACGACCAGAGGACATCAAGTGAACGAGCACACCGCCCAAGCCTGCATGCCCTTGCTCATGCCAAGACACTGAGGTTAGTGTAATAAGTATATTGCGTTTGGTTTGCATTTCTAAGCTACGTTAATTTTAACAGTATTTCGTGTCATTATGATAATAACACATGTCAAAAAGCCTTACTTCATGGCAAGTATGAAGCCACTTGCCAAGCAGCAATAGCGATAACGGAATACGAGTGCTCTGATGATTTATTTGTTTGATAAAGTCAGAAGTTACGCTGAACACGTCAACGGGTGCGGAAATCTCAGTGCAAATATTTTCGCCATTCCATGCTCTAGCGATACTAATTGAAGAATTTGGCAGTTTTTCGTAGAAACTGTCTATTTATTTTTGCCAGTTTATTTATTTATATCCTAATACGTTCATTCGTTCATTCTCTATTGATGTCTTTCGCAACGCTATAGCAGCTTTATCACTCGTGTCAAAAACGACATCAAAAAGTAAAATTGGTAATACGGGTTGATACGCCAGGTTGTCTTTTTTATTGTTTTATTTTTCTTGATATAACTACCGTTTTCATTTTTGAACAGCAACAAGGAAGCAGAAGACAGAATATATTGGCCCTCGGTTAGGATAAATGGTCCTCGTTTTTGATCAAACTGTTTAAGTGGTGCTCAAAGTGTAAGCCGTAAAAAAATAAAGTTGAAACGGTGTTTTGATGCAATAGCTCAGCCAATTCACGCTTTCCACCGTAGAGTCAACGAACATACCTGCGCCAGTGGAGGCGCTTATCATTTTCATACTATCTTTTTTATTATTATTATTATTTCAACGTTTGCTGAGTATCGGTACTGTAGGAATATGAGTGTAAAGACTTTAAAAATCAGAGAATGAAAGGACTTGTTTTTTGCTTATCTCAATTGAGGCACGTCGCGGTGTGCGCCAGGTAGAACCGTTTTATCATACCTGTAAAACGTCTCAGAGGGGTTTTTTTGAGTTCGTTCGAGACGATAACGTTACCTGCACCTTTAATGGCTCTCGTGAAGAGGTCTGTTGCTTTTATTTAGATGAACCACGTAAATCAATAAAAAAACTTTGCATTACGCAATTCTGAAGCGCCATCTTTTTAAATGCTGATAATTTTCGGTGTCTCTTTTGTGATGTTTGAAACCTCCCACTTCCAACACCCACCCCCGCTCTTCCCTTCTCGTGTGCTATTCCCATCCTTTTATTTGGCTAAACATTTATGGTGATGATGGCGTTAAGTTTGCAGATTGTAGACATACAAGAAAAGGCAGATTTCTGCAGCTTAGGCAATTTTTTTCTACATATCGCTCGAGTGCGAACTTATCTTGTCTTGAGAGCGGAGCTCTTAAGCGCCCGTTCATGCATTGAGAGGTGTCGCCGTCGATGGCGTAACCAAAAGTTCGTGTAAGCTCTCTTTTCATCCGTTCATGTTTTTTTTTTCATGCGGTTGAAATATTTTTGATGGAATAAGCAGCCAATAGACATGACTAAATAAAAGTGCAGGATTTAATGGGACTCAAACCCGGGCCCTTTCCCTGGAAGATGAATGTGCAGGCGTCATATCGGGCGAATAAGCGTGTTAATCTGTGTAACTAATACAGCGTGGCCAAAGACCAAAATAACAACCTGTGTTTATACAGCGCCAATTGTTCAGCGAATGAGTGGCTTAATGATTTCCACCCACTGCAAACTGCTCGGCCGTAATTCTTTATCGTCATAAGCCAAATACTCAGATTTGGGTGCACGTTAAAGAACCTCGGGTGGTCGAAATTTCCGGAGTCCTCCACTACGGCATCTGACATATTCATATGGTGGTTTTGGGACGTTAAACCACACATATCAACCAATCATAAAAGGCAAATGAAGCACATGGGTGCCGTTCTACCTCACTAGAATTATGGTTTATTGTGTAGTCGACACCTTGCGGAGAGCCAGAATTTCAAATTTAGTTAGTTAGTCTGGCCCCCATCACGAAGCTGTGCTGACAATTTTCTTTAGGGAGTATCGTAATCGTTGGTGCATCTTTTTTTTATTACACGAGATTGTTCTTTGAACTCAATTAATATAAGTTATGCTGCTGAAGCTACAGCTTTGCTGCCTCTCTACACACACACATGTTCGCTCTTTTTCTCTGTGGCTCACGTGATTGTTTCTGGCATGTAAAGAGCAATGTGGACGAGAACTCTAATGTTCATACGATTTATGCAGGCAGTGGATGTGTGTGAGTATGCTATCGTAATATTGAGTGCAAACACCTGGCATCACAGCGCCACCTGGCGAATCAGGTGCGCGTACGAGCGTGCATGCGCACATGTGCGCGTGTTTGTGTGTGCGTTTGTTTGAGACGGGGGGGGGGGGGCCGGTGTATTTTCACGTGTATGTGCGTGTGTCTATGTATGTTTAACTGGCTTACCATACATGTTGACGTACTCGTTTTTTTGTACAAATTACAGGCGTCTATTGTGCTAAAGATCACTTCCCTGTTTAAACGTCGTATGATTGTGTATTCTGTTTGCTCGCAGTAGATCGCTGTTAAAATACTTTTTTTTAACTTACAAAGCACATCGGGCTTCTTGGAAGCAATGAGCGTACCTTCATATAGTTTTTGTAATTATTGTTATAAATGTTCCCCAGTCCTTACGTCTCTTTTTTCTTTTTCACCAAGTCCTCCAAAATCAACCAAAAATATTGAAGAGGTGTCCTTTCACTACAAGAAACAATTTATTGATACCCTGTGTACTGCTGTGCGAAATGTACAACTTACTGAAAATTACCTATTTCTATATTCTCGTATTGTCTCTTTTATGCATATATTATTTACGACGTCTTTATCAACCTAAAACCAGAAAGTTCGAAGTAGCCCGATCAAAGCGCAGGAAATGCGCACAAATATGGAATTTGCCGTCCACCAACGCTCTAACCACGGTAATTTATGTGTACTTCCGGAAAAAACTTCTCACTCATCCTCGCATAGCAAAAGGCCAAAGCACCACGAACCGAAGCGGTGCTTTTCAAAAGTTTGTCTATTTAATGTCGTCCGTGCGCTGGGCCGGCCAAGCTTGACAAAGTGGGAGACTAAAACGCACCCAATTTCCTGCAGCCCAAGAGGAAGTTTTACTGATGCACTGGGCGTGCCCCTTAAAATTTCAAGATAGAAAGTTGAGCAACTTCGACGTCAATCACGAATATCTGTGTTTATTTTCGAGAGGTCTCACGGTGGCCTTCCGTGGCAAAGTGTTCTTTCCATGCGAAGTTAAGCCATCCTGACCGGCACGCCACTGTGAGTACCTGCTCCTGCTAGAACAGGATGCATCGTTTTCTATTTTAAGTGTATTGAAACGATCATGGCGAGTAAGCTGCTCCGTTCTCTGTGAATTAAATTCAGGGAGCTATACATATATTTAGGTGTTTTTGGTGTTTCGTGCGGAACAAGCATGAAGTTCCTGATAAGGCGTATCAACTAATAAGCAGACGGTCAATAACATTATTGTGGAGCTTTTGCAACTACCATAAGTAAACCACTAGCGCGTTTACGGTTATAGAAGTACATTTTACGTATTTCCTATAGTCGCGAAACCACTTGTAAAGTATTGTATTGTTCTTAATCTCTCTAACAAGACCAACTTCGTGAGATAGGTGATAGCACAAGTGTGAATATTGTTCATGAGATAAAGTTGTTCTGCCTTCTTCCTTTCGTGGAATATTTACCCCGTCAGTCGTCCAATGAAGAACCTAGCAACACAGGCGCTACGTCGCTTATCGCAAACTTGAATAGTCGCTTCAGAGTGCTCTGGCTGTGTGTGGAAGAGGTGAGTTCAACCGCCTTAAATATCTCCACCGAGAATAAGCAGGTGCGTATGTCATGCTTCTCCTTCCTTATCATGCATTGACCCGATTGTATTAGTATAAATGCTTAATTGCCTTCGGAGTGCTCAAAAACAAACAGTCGAGTGTACCCTTAGTATCACGCTTAGATGATTAAGACAGATCTATTGTTAAGCGTCGTCATCATACAGTGTGGCCTGTAAATTGATCATTGATTAACGTATGTTTTGAAGGCTAGTAGTTCTTCGGGGAGTACTTCGTGCAGTACATTTCCAGGCAACTCAAGCGTCTCTAAATTGAATCAGACCACATATGTTAACAATATCGATCAACTATCATTTGACAGTCAGATGTGGGTTAGCTTCATTTTTTTTCTGTAGTTGATCATAATTGGGTGCACGTTAAGGAACCTTAGGTGGTCGAAATTTTGAACCCCTTCATTACGGCATCCCTCATAATCATATGATGGTTTTGAGACGTTAAGCCCCACATATCAATCATGTCTGTAGTTGATGATGAACGTTGTGAAGCAAGCCTTTACGTTACTTTTTCTGTTTTTTGATGAGTTTTGTGGAAGTCAAATATACCAGAAAACCTTTATAAAATTTCACGATGACCGGTAATGACGTTAACCGCTTGCTTTAGCTTTTACTTATTATACCTACCCCTCCAGAAAACTGTATAAAACAACTACAACGTGTTCAACATATCTATGTCATGCATTTAACGATGTTGCATTTGCGCTCGTTAAGTGCTGAAGCTAAAATTTGTTAATTAAAAGGCGTCAGCAAAGGCTCTCGAGTTCCCTCTGCTTGTACGCGTATTTTTCATGTCTATTTTAGCACCGATGCCGGTCAAGCTGGACGTAATTTGTATGTGCGGCTTGCCAGAAAATAACCGTCGTAAATAGGTATGTGCCACATAAATTGAGTATATTCCACTACTCCCTTCTGGTCCGCTAAAAATGAGGGAGGCAACAACAGTTAGTCCAACATATTCGTGACTGCGACCCGACGACGGCGAGCCGAACACCCCGAGTACTTACAACGAGAGAACACAGGGAAACGGGAGAGACAGCGGCGGCTGTGAGAAGACCACGAAGCGAAGAGAGGCCTACGTCAATGACGACGTGCCCGTGGATCTGTTGGGGTTACACACGCTTAGTGTCAGAGCGAGTTTCTATCTCTGAAGTTTGGACATCCGCGTCATGCCCGTGGTTAGATGTCTGTGGTTTTACTCGAACTTCCCTGCACTGGGAATCAACGTAGAAACAACCTATCATATCCCAGCTGAAGCCTAACAATGACATCGAAAGAACCTATAGAAGCCAAGACACTATAGCCTTCAGAGTCACCCAGTTTTGGTGTTTCAAGCCTTGCGTGGCTCTGTATTCTGTTCCTAGGCAATACCATCACGTCTCTAATTGGAATACCCATTGCAACGTATTCTAAATACAAAGAGTCCTAGACGAGATTCAGGAAGTGTCAAAGTGGTGTCATTCGTTTATCGAGTGCATCAATCAATGCCGGACTTCAAGTTAGCGTTCACGTGGGGCATGTTTCGTCCAAGCTGTTGCCGATCAATTTCCAAAGGCGACGAAACATTGGCAGAAATGCCAATCCCACTGATCTGAGCACAGATACAACGAAAGAAAGCTGATTAAAATTTGGCTCCTCGGATGACGAAGAAAAGATACAAGCTGGAAAGAGCAATAATATTTCCGTTCTCGAATTGAGCAATGGATGGTTGGTGCGATAACACGAAGGATGCGGCGCAACTGTTCAACTTTCGCTGGACAGAGATCTGTAAATCGCCGAGTTTACCAAGACATCCATTTTCTTCTCCTTTGCGGAAGTCGATTACCGTGCTGTCACTGCTCAAACCGAGTAAGAGGAAACAAATAAGTAAACCTTGACACTAAGTGTGGCGTCAGGAAGTAAAGCAGCGAGTTTGTCTCAGGACTGTGGGAAAGGAACCAGCAGACGAGTACAGCTAGAGGTATAGGGAGGGGATCTCGATGGAAATGTCCTACGCCATGAAGCAGAAACAAGCTTGCAGGCCCACTTTGTTTGCGGAAATAGACAACGGCCAAAGTTCTGCTTACTGTGGTCGGTCCCTGTCCAGCGGCCAGAACGTGACAATGGCTGAGCGAAAGTTTGCGCAAAAGTCGAGCAAAAGTTAGCGGGCAGAAGATATCAGACGTGGCGTCACTCCTCAGCCGCGTAATCGACGCTGCAAAGGAGGTCGTCCGTCAGAAATAAGTTGCGAGTCGAGAACAGAACGTAATGCAAGCAGAAACGTCTATTGGGCCAAAGAAACGAGTCTATAACGTTCGTTTGCCAGTTTGTTTTTGTTCATTCGGGGATTTTAGTTGTGCGCATCATTTTGTTTATGCCGTCTAAATTTATTTATTTATTTATTTCGACATACTGCCAATACCATCAGGGATTTTAGCAGGAAGGGCGTCAACATAAAAATTCGAATAGGTACACAATAAAGACATACATCGCGATAAAGTACAGAATGAAACTAACAGAATCGGATCATTTAACAATTTCAGATCAAAGAAGGCATAAAACATTAGTGTAAAGAAAAGTTGTCAGAAGAAAATAAATGCAGCGACTTGGTTGACACATTGGTTGACATATTGGCATATGCATCAAGAAACACAACAATAAATTACAGCAATAAGAAACTACCCTACAATATGGCGAAGTATTTCAAGGAAGGGCAAATTTATACACACTGAAAAACAGAAACATGTTCAAGAATCAACAGAGCGATTTCTCTTCACCTGGATTCAGTACTAAAAATTGCTTAAAGAAAAAATATGATGACAAAATTGTGGCGTTTGTTGCGTTATCGCGGTACTTGCTTGTTTATGTTGACGCCTTTCGCTTCATTATCGATCATCACCTAGTAGTCGCAAAACACGACATCATGGCGTTAAAATTGTACTTGTGACCTACCCTTCTGGCGGGTGGTGATTCTAGGCTTTTGTTGGGGCAGATATGATGCTTCATTTCACTTATATGTTCTTACTATTTTTCATTTATGTGCTCAACTGGTAGTACCTCATATAAATAGTGTGGTAATGTCTTATTCTTATACCTATCTATCAAGTTTTTCATGTTGTGAATAATCTGTAGCTTCCTGCCAAGAACTGGCGGATGAAAATTTTTCATATTACTAACCCTTTCTCAACCATGCGGGTTTCCGGGGAACTGTGTACTCTCGGCTGCTGACCCACAGGTCGCGGGATCAAATCCCGGCTGCGGCGGCTGCATTTCCGATGGAGGCGGAAATGTTGTAGGCCCGTGCGCTCAGATTTTGGTGCACGTTAAAGAACCTCAGGTGGTCGAAATTTCCGGAGCCCTTCACTACGGCGTCTCTCATAATCATATGGTGGTTTTGGGACGTTAAACCCCACATATCAATCAATCAGAACAGTGTACTGAAATTCTATAGTATCTCATCACTTAGCTTCAACTTCTATCTTAATCAACACGTATGTTCCTGTTCTGATAAACAACTATGCAACACCTGGTCTATTCGAAAAGTCTATTCGAAAAGGATAGATATTACTTGGCGAGAAAGATCGTTACCGATAACAGTTATGCTGAACGACTGCTCGCGAGACAGAAGCCGTGGCTGCCAAAGAGCGTGACGTGGTAACACGTGCAAGGTCAAAAATATTTGCGTGCAGTCAGAAAACAGACAGGCCAACGATTAAAGGAGGTATGCGGCTCGGGCGCTTCGCTCATATCGATCGCCGATGACGTAGGTATGTGTCGCGAAGAGACTCCTGGCCACGCACTCCCGTGGTACATTTGCTTGTGTGGTTGACTTTACATATACGCGTATCATGAACTAGCACAGTCTGAGTGCTGAGTTCAATACATAGAGGGCGGTCTCGTAAATTACCTCGCACAGAGTACGTTGTTGTTGCTGCTGCTGGTGTCTGTCTACCATGGTTGCTACACATAATTGTCTAAAACCGGCAATATCGACAACACACTCGGTGTCATCAACCATTGGCTCGGTAGTCGTGGCTCCAGACTTATGCCCAATGCCTGCACTGTACTTCTGGTTGGATTTGGATGGTCGGCCTAGAAAACCATCATCTCTGCGGCAGTATTTGCTTCTGTTCAACATGTCAACGAAGCTTGAAGATGTTGCCTCCTTGGTATTACCCCAAAAACGTCTTAAAGAAGGGTAAACTTTAGGGCTTGTTTTCTTTGTTTTCTTTGTTAGAAGGAATTTTAGTGATAACTGTATCGCGTGACACTTTATTGTAGCACTACGAAAAGCCCCCTGTAAAGGTAAGTAAAAAGAATTAACCATTCATTTTTCTGTACCAGACAACCATTTACAGTTTTTTTTATAGATTGTAAATGCAATGGGCTTCCAGACTTCCATTGCGTAATCTTGAGGCGAAAACGGGTGGAAGTGTCGTGGGCAATAAAGCGGGCCCGGTCACTGCTGGACATAAATCAGGCCGAGGACCACCTAGTGAAGCCGTAAAGCGGTAATTATTGCTCCGAAGCAGCCTGTCACAAACGGTGAGAAATGCTCAGAGTGCCAACCATACTGTTACTGGTATTTTTTCTAACACTTTACTTCCTTTCTGAAAGGTCTCACTGAAGTTATACAGTGTCGTGCTGGCAGTTTATATTGATCCCCTGGTGACCATTTATTCTACCGCGGAAGAACTTTCTTCGTGGCTCAATGTTGGGAAACTCATCAAGCACCTACTGCCTTTTCTTGCATCAGATAAAGTCATAGTCCAAATCACTGGATAGATCTGTACGAGGTTGTCGACAAAAGCAAAAGCGTCCTCTTGGACAAAAGTAAGAAACTTTCTGACAGCCCTCCAACTCAGTGTTAATCAATGTCTTCAGTTTGTTTACATGATGGAGAGATAGTCACTAGGTAAATGCATCCACCGACAGGTTATTTCCCACTTTTATTCTCGTGTTCTCTATTTAAAATGTGCGAATTTGTATGAATTTTTGGTACACGATGAAAAGTATAAAACTCGATACGACCTGACATCTGCGAAACCAAAACGTGCCTCGAAGTCACTCACGTATGGATTCTTTCACAATTCGAATACGTAAGTCTGTCTTAGCAGCAACGTTTGCCGTTCAATACAAATGGACCATTATAAAGAACTCACTATTCACAACTGTGTAGGTTGTAAGAATAACGACGACACCCTAAAGCTACCTAGTGAGTTCACTAACTATGCAACTAAAACACTAATGTGATTCAGACAAGCCGCATGCAATTTTATGTAGCCAGCCATGTGAAAGAGTGTTTTCTTTGTAAAACGTTATACACGAGTCTTTATTGGATGACGACTAGCAGCGAGCTACGCGGAGCAAAGGCAAAAACGAAAATACCGTGATGCTTCTTCCAGTGCACGGTCACTTTGCCCACCCCGTCTCTCTCTCTCTCTCTCTCTCTCTCTCTCTCTCTCTCTGGCTTTCTTTTTTACTTTCTTCTTTATATTCCTGTTCAAATCAAGAGTTCACTGGCAACGGCACTCGACTGTTGACCTGAATGTCATGGGTCTGACTCCAGCCGTGGCGTTCACATACCGTTAAATGCGGGATGTTAGAGTATAATTCGTGTACTGTGCGTTATCAGTGTTCATAAAGGAACGCCAAATGGTAAAAATTTCTTAAGATACGATGCGCCAGAAGGACGTGTCGTCGTTTTGACACCTAGGACCTCAGATATTGTTAGGGATACTAATATATTGCTTTTATCTGGGGTACACGAATGTGAACATCACTTTCCGCATAAATACTGAAAGCAATTAAGAAAGTCTTACACTCTAGGTGTAAAACAATGATTTCGTTTCCGGGCACTTGCGTGAACTAGGGAATAGGATGACCGCATTTTTAAAGTCTTTTCAAAGGATATATGGGAACGCTTGTGCTTTTTCTTTCCACAAAAATGCAAGATGGCCGCGACCAAAAAATGGATCTACGACCACGTGTTCAGCAGCGTAGAAATACGAAGGTGCTTCGTTGGTGTAGGTAATGAGTTGGTAAAGGTTCGCAGTTGGTGGTTTTAGGTTTTTTTTTTTCTCGAGGACAGATGTGATTTCGGTTAATCAGAATTGCGAAAATCGCGTTGCTTATTAGGAGAAAAAACGTTATCAAGAGGCAAATCCTATTGGCTCATATATGATGATGTAAGTGGTACGAAAAAAATTAAAGTTACACTGCAAGTTCAAAATAATGAATGCGATGGCAACAAACTAAACCTTATACGAAGTTAGTCAAACAGTGAACTTGTGTAGTATTCAAACTTGCGTAACTCTTCAAAACGCTGGTGTAAGGGTATACACCTGCTCCAGGGAGAGAAGCGGTTTTTGTGCTGCCCGCAATCTCGCTGAAACGCAAGTCCCCCCTGTACAGCGGTTTACGATCCGTCTACTGATGTCTATCAAAACAGAGCGCACAGCAGTACCCTTTCAATCAAGCTTTACAGTTGATGCGTGACGGCGATGCCGCATCCTGTGGCAAAAGCGCACCGACCGGGTCTATATAATCTTTTTATTGCTAAGCCGACAGAAGAAGCACCGCTGATTGGTTGTGTTAAAAGATAACTTTTTGTTTACACGACAAACTCCGAAACAAGAAAGCGTCATTATTTAGCGCGTACGCTGCTGCGCGTACGTGTTACAAAACCAACCTGCATTACGAACTGGTAGATGACACCTTGAGCTAAACGAAAGAGTATAGTGCCTTCAGGTTACTCTGTGTCTTCTAAATATGTACGCAGGTATCATCTTGCTATAGATGCACTGTCATAGGCGCACTTTTTAAATGCGAAGCATTTAATGGCGAACTTCGGCGACATTTAGCGTATCTATCTATCTATCTATCTATCTATCTATCTATCTATCTATCTATCTATCTATCTATCTATCTATCTATCTATCTATCTATCTATCTATCTATCTATCTATCTATCTATCTATCTATCTATCTATCTATCTATCTATCTATCTATCTATCTATCTATCTATCTATCTATCTATCTATCTATCTATCTATCTATCTATCTATCTATCTATCTATCTATCTATCTATCTATCTATCTATCTATCTATCTATCTATTCTATCTATCTATCTATCTATCTATCTATCTATCTATCTATCTATCTATCTATCTATCTATCTATCTATCTATCTATCTATCTATCTAACCGCTCAAGTTAGGCTGCTCTCGTGGTCACCTCTTAACTTGTCGTGAACCAAATTAGCATGGGAGGGTAAGATGGTTGGACGAATATGACGTGCTCATCAAGACATTAACAATGCCACAATCCCGTCGCGTACATCGTCAAACACTGGTAAGCGGGTATGTGCGACAGGTGATTGACACTTAGCAGTCATGCATGAACGACGAGAGCACTTATGGGCAATTTTAATGCGCGAGCGTTCAGAAATACCAGACATCGGTAGCGTCAACCCGACTCGAATCGAAGCTAACCATTCTGCGTGGCAATGAAGCATTTTACCACATAGCTACGCCAGGTCTCGGAAATACTTTTCAAATAGACGCTAATCTTCGTGAAACATTAATAATGGTTGCAGGGCTGCCTACCCAATTTTATAAGCATTGCATATGTACACCTTTGTTACAGCCGTCACGTCGAGTTAACATTTTTTGTAGTTAGTTGCCATGCACTGAAGTTGACTTATGTAGCAGTGTCCAGAGCTACCATCCGCGCGAGCACCAGCGCTTCATATCAGTTTTAGGTGTTGCTAATACGCATGTTGCAGTTGCCATCGTGGCGTAAGTGCAAGCAACTGGTTATATAAACATTTGCAACTTTTCAACATATGTCTGTGCATGCAACATTTGCACATAAATTAAACGACATTTCATGACGTGCCATTAAAAAAATTGCAACACAGTCACCTTCCCTCCACATGCTTCGCATAACGTCGATTCCCAGCTTCCTGGGATCTGTCTCATTTTCTTTTTCCTAACATCGATCCTTCCTTCGTAAGTAATAAATGATGTAAGAATTCCTGCTGGTGGGAAATTATATTATTCTGATTGTTTCACCATTAAGAAAACAAAAGTGGTTGTTTAAGCATCAAAAATAATTCACTGTGTCACCATCAATATTGAGGAGGAGAAAGAAAGAAAGAAAAAAAGAAAGAAAGAAAGAAAGAAAGAAAGAAAGAAAGAAAGAAAGAAAGAAAGAAAGAAAGAAAGAAAGAAGGAAAGGAAAGGAAAGAAAATAGGGTGGAAGGTTGGCTAACGTAATTACTGGTTGGCTAATCCACCCTGTGGTAGCAGGCAATAAAATAAAAAGACGATAGTGGAAGAGGGTGCACGCAAAGTAGAAACACAGATAGCCAAAACCTTTACCAGTGCAAAGTGAAGAATTGAGGACGCTGAATGAAGCAATATCAACAAAATAATACCAATCGCGTTAAAAGTGACATCGCGTTGTAACGACAGCACACTGTACTGACTTCTAGAGAAACGTAATCATCAGGTGCTAGGTACACTGTGAGCGATCATCAATGGTCCAAATCTATGTAGGTGGCTTTAATTTCTTCTTTCTTGATTCATCAGTATTTGCTCCTGGTTTACGGGCGTTACCTGTTTCATTCGTCTAACGCCAAGTTATCTTCCTCTATTTTCTCGATCTGTTGTTTTGGAGGACAGGCATTTCACAACACAGGATGGCATTGCCGCGACTCAAATTCAAGAAAGCTAGCGCCCTTCTGTGGTCTTGCCGACAGTCCACGTCTCAGACGACATCTAAGTATGCCTTCGTCTTCTCCTTGTGCAGACCGCGCGTTGCGTCCACATCGAGTCGGTAATCGCAAACGTTCGCAAAAGCGGCACTGACAGCACTGCTTATTTTTGACCCAGTGAGTACTGTGGTCACGGGAGCCTCAGGATGCAACGCTTTGACGATACTCCCTAAGAGGAAAGAGTAAGACAAGGATAGATAGCATGCGTCGTAGAAGCCTTTGGAAGTAACAGCAACCACTAAGTAGATACCCAGAAAACATGGTGACAACGATGACAGTGTTCATATTGTATTGGCGCCTGGGTGATGGCTACGTCGCCGTCGGCGCGCTAGCCATCTTCATCAACGCTGCCGCCGCCGCCGACAGCGTTAGCTCGTTCTTTCATTAGCGAGCGGTGTCTCTCGCAGACGCGCCGCCGGCCGTTATTCAGATAAGGCATCCAGAACGCCACAACGACGTTGTGTGTGCGGGACTGCCCCGAGGGTCACACACTTGCTCGTTAAGAGGCAGAAGGCCCGCCATGGGCCGACGCTCAAGCGAATGAATGCAACTCTGTGTACTCGTTGTCTAGCGGATGACCGCCATCGCTCCATTATTCGGCGCTATTCTTAACTTCTTTTGGTTTTTCGCTTCCCATGTGCAGGGTTACCGTGGTGCTAAGCGTCGGGTGGTGTACTACAGTGCCAGATCAAACTCACTGCCCTCTTGAGAGGATGCATGCGAGTATGTATGCAAATGGTTTCTAGTGATGGGCGTGGAAATCAAGGCTGTCGTCGCATCGTCATGGTCGGTGCTACCCGTGGCCTCCGAGATGAGCTCCTGCAGCAATCCACGCCATGATACCGGAACCCCCCGCGGAGATTACGAATCGCTGCTGTGCGTCATTGCGGTGACCGCTATTGGTCATATTTTGCGCTCAGCGAGGCTTTGTTCGCTATTAAAGGACTGAACGCTGGGCAATTCGACGTGCGAATATGTGGATCTAGGGTAACTAGAACAACATTATTAAACATGAGACCACTAGCTATGCCCAACCTGGTTCATGGAGACCATAAATCGGCCCCACAGAGGACACCGGGAAACGCATCTAGAAAAACAGACTTCCGAATTTTGTGCCAATCTTCAAAAAACTTTCTAGTACCGTATTCTGTATTTTTTGTTCTTTATTATAAGTTCAACAAATAATTGTACACAGTTTTATACATGGCTTGTTTTTTTAAGACGTTTATTACGTGTTTTCATAGTTTGAACCCTTCGAACTTATTCAAAATGTGTTCAACATAAACCATACGTAACTATATAAACACAAAGGTTACTTAAAGCCCATAATTTGTATAGACAAGGCTTTTTAGTTCAAAAGTGTTACAATAATACATTGTGGAAGAGGGGAGGAAATGGCTTTAAAAATAAACAAGAATGTTTCGCTTGATGCAGTGCTTGCTGCTTTACACAGGGCTCTTAAAATGACTTGAAAAGGAAAGTGAGGCAGGCAGTACAGATGACTAAAAATAATTAACCAAATGCTACATAATACATTATAAGATAAACTAACGAAATAATTGAACAAATGAAATGCGGATGACGAAAACATTGAGAAATGTCTTATGGAACTGGCTGACCCAATTGTAACGGTGGGTTGTTGGTGGCTCTAATTGCGTCTCAACTCTACTCCAAGAGATGAAAATCGCGCGTGTACGACAAGCTTGTTTTTATGCGCATAGCGGCAGCAATCTCGAAAACCACGTGTACGTGACGATGAAAAAACATTTACATTGTGCGCAGAGAGGAAGGGTGCCACAATAATTTCTATAACGTAACGCACCATTGCAAGCAAAACCAAAGGACACGGTGAAAAATAACTGGCTGTCGAGGCGAAGCGAAAAGGTATTTACCGTTAGCACATCTTCTGATATCTCGTAACCAAAGAAAGCACTTTTTGTGGAAAACTTTGCACTAAGCCGCACAATTTTGAATCAGCGAAACTAAACGGTTCTATAAGACTAACCAGGTTGCTTCTTAATAGTTGCTGGGCTTTAGCCGAGAGATGCTATAGGTCGTTTATGCGTCGGTTCTCCACGCAGAGAGGTTCGATTTAAGCCACAGACAGTCAGAGACACGACGCGAGCACGTCGCTGTTGCATTTCCCGTTCCCCAGAATTCTCGCGTTGTACGTACTCTGGGTGTTGGGCTCACCGCCATCACTTCACAGCCATTTGTTGGCCAAACTGGTGCCTTCCTATGTAGTCGAAGTTCTGTGCAGTGGGATTTGCCTGATTCGTGTGGTACATACTTGTTTACGATGATAATTACGTCTTTGTAATAGCCCCGATGACACATGTAAATTGCGTGGCTGGACTCAGCATCACTTATGCAGATTCTCCGGGTATGCGCAATTTTAGCAGAAATAAAATGCAGTCTCCCGATATGAAGCTGTGGCACGGTGGACAGCCACGCTGCACTGCAACAACCTCCAAGATCAACTGTGGGCCATCCAGCAAGTCCGTGAGGCAGCGATGATACAAAGTCTCCAGTCCTCCTTGAGGACGGTATAGACCCAGGTTACGATTTGGCCGACTTTTATGGAAATAGCAAATATATCGACACACTTGGCTGATTTTTTTTGCCGTTGCCTTCATGCTCCAAATATATAGAAGTATGTATTCATATTGTAGCGGAGAGGTAGAAGAAGAATGATGCTGCTACGTGGAATGACAAAAACCAACTATTTTATTTCACGGCCCCCGCGTGCCTCCTTGCGTCTGCATGAACTTCTTCCTTTCCAATGCGTAGGGACGGCTTTTGTATTGTTTCATCACGCAACAATATAAAAGGCACAACGAAAAATAAATTAAACGAAAGACTTCGAAGATGCCCACGAGAGATACGAACCAGCTACACCTCACACGTCAGCGCACGGCATTAACAAACTAGGCCACGCCGCTCATACTGTCCCTTCTACTAACGGCGAACTATGTATAAAATCATTTGCCACTGGCTTACTGTCAATGGACCTAAAAGAAATATTCTTGAACAAAGCATGTACATAGATAGGATAAGTCATACGTACTTTCCCTAAACATTGACGTGTTCGATGGCTTGATCAATGAAGGGTGGGTTCACTGAAGCACATGCAATTGGGTAAAAGGGGCATTCCAAATTGTCTCTGGCTTCACTTTCCCTTTGAAGCAACAGGGAAAATTTCTCGCATCAAGTTCAAGACAACTCAGGAAATTGCTGGTCCTGCCGTGCCTGATGAATTCGGTTTACATCGAAATGCGCACCGCCACTATGTCACTTTAGACGGACAAACTGAACTTGCTGCCCCAGATGAGTTGTTGTGACGCCTGCACGGCTAAAACATTGCACGGCTTCGTCGCCGAAACAGTGTACATCTCACCAAGAACTTTACGGACTGACGTCGTGAACATCTTGCTACACAACTTCAGTGCGGTGTGCCTTCAGGATGTGCCGCAGATAGTCACTGCAGATTTCAACGTTAATATATACTTCAAAAAAAAAACCAGTGGCTTGTCGAGTTTCTCGATGCTGAACTTGGACTTGGCCTCCTGTCGGACGTCATGCAGTCCACTATTCACGCCACCACCTGTTTCGATAATGTGGTGATTGCACTGCTGTATATTCAAGCACCTTCGCCCCTGTCCGCTACATTTAGCAATGTTCCTAAATCTTCCAGCCTAACTTCGTATAACTGTCCAATGTGTTGCTATCACATTTCATTCTTCGGCCTTGTGCCAAATCTGTGACTTTATTTAGTAAAGTGGTTAGGATCACCACCTCCAGGACGCAGAGTGGCACATACCCGAAAAAACAAAACAAATCACGGCTAGCCTTAACGAGTTCGCTGTTTCACTCTAATTGCTTCCTGAGCGAAGAAAAGTGTTTAGCAATACATCTGGTTGGTCTCTTCTTCTTTAAGCATCACTGACAACTGTTTTAAGCAAAGCTTGGTTTTTCATCGTCAGCGAACTTCTAATTTTCTTTTCAATAGTTTTCACATAGCTCGTAATGTTTAAAGTGTAAATCGTCGCGAACGTTCATAGTTCTTTTTGCAAACGACGCAGGCCCCGCCGCGGTGGTCTAGTGGCTAAGGTACTCGGCTGCTGACCCGCAGGTCCCGAGTTCGAATCCCGGCTGCGGCGGCGGCATTTCCAATGGAGGCGGGAATGTTTGGGTGGGGGAATGTTTGGGTGGGCGAAATCTTTAACGTGCACCCAAAGATTTGGGTGCACGTTAAAGAACCCCAGGTGGTCGAAATTTCCGGAGCCCTCCACTACGGCGTCTCTCATAATCATATGGTGGTTTTGGGACGTTAAACCCCACTAATCAATCAAACTAACGACGCAGTTCAAACCGTGAAGAAGGAAAACACAACGGTAAAACGCAAAATACTGACAAACAAAGCGTGACGCAAACCCGAACAACGATGGTATTTCAGGTTCGCTACCTTCAGATATCGTCTCCCGGTTATTCAAAATTGAATTGAATGTGATTAAAATGTTTTTTTTTTTTTGCCCACCATTGCTCACTTCCTGTTGTTTGAATTCGGTAAGAAACATTAGCCATCTGCTTTGGTAGACTGAATTTGGTGGCACTGCCTACGAGTCGTAAAAATGTCAAGCGTTTTCCTAAATGAAGATAAAAGAGCAGGAACACATGGTCATAGCTTATGTCGAAAGAAGTAGTTTTCGCTTCCAGTGTTTTCTTACTTCAGTATTGAGTGCGTAATTTTCTGTTAGCAAGCACAACACAAAGTATTTCAAAAAGAAATATTAACGTTGTACGTTCAGTAAACTGAAACATCAGCAGGTGACCCCCCCCCCCCCCACCATTTTTTTTTGTACGTACTATTTCTCGAAATTACTTTGTGCAATGAACTCTGGCCTCGCCTTGATGCAGAGAACGAATAACATACGATGAAATGAACATGTTTTGACACCACTGTATTTGAAAAGCATACAACACGTTCCTTTTTTTCTCTCTTTTTTCTTTTTTTTTCTTTTCTTTTTTAGCCCATATGAGTTAAATCACAAACATTGGTTCATTACGTAAGAAATAGCCAAATTCACCGGTGTGGTCAACTCTAATATACGCTTTTTCGACGCAGTACCCTTGATTCCCGTATCAATTCGCTAGTTTGTTTTTTTTTGTGCGTGTGTGTGTGTGTTTCACTGGCGGAAATATATCTTGATGTGTATTTTTCTTTTCACGTGCCAGCGTAACCTCAAACGGACGCCAAAAGGAAAGCTATATTTATCCTAATAGTAAAGTACTTTTTCACAATATCAAAAACACCGCGTGTAACGTGTGTGAGGAGGCCAGAAATACAACGTAGCAAGTGTCTGCAAATTTTCGGGGGCCAATGTCAGCAGAACAGGAAGAATACACACTTGGAAACCAGTATTATCAGGCGCGAAGATTTGGGCACGAAATTTCAAATTGACGTTTGGACCTTGATTCTCGCCTCTGTGAAAGAACGTATATGATAGTGAAATCACTGTAATCGGAGTTTTCACCGTACAATTTCTCTGCGCAAACTATTTTATTAATTTGCTTTAGTGTCCCTTTACACTGTCACGTCAGAGTGCTGGTTTATATGAAGGCATTAAAACAAAATACAAGCCACACAAAGCAAGGGCGATGGTGGGGGTAGGTTTGATGGCTGCTTCGCCGGCACTTGGGCTTGGTTCCTCACTATGGATGGCGTACTGGCTGAGCCTTATACGCGCGTCTACCTCCACGCAAGCCATGGGCTAAATCTGAACATCCAGTAATCATAGCCAGACGGCAGGCCACAAAATCTCAAGCAAAGACAAAGTTACCCCCTTGAAACTATGAGCGAACTGTGGCCAGATTATCGCGTAATAGACAAGCTTACCAAGTCCCGGAGCGCACCAAGATTCTGAGCTACTGCAGCTGCCCCCCATGTACGTAGTCTTTGGAAAAACAAGCCAAGCACACCTTTCACTCGTGGTAACTAGGTTACCACGAGTGAAAAGCGTTGAAGCTCGGCAAATTTTTCTTTCTTTCTTTTATTATTTTCCCAAGTCTCTCGACTCCACAAAGAAAGCGAGTCTACTGGCAGAGTCCGTTTTTTCTTTTTCTTTCCGCCACGTTCCCGGCAGCTTCAGCGAGGCCCCATTCAATTTCCGCTGTCGTTCGAGCCTGAGGCAAAGGGTGGGTCTCAGAGATTTGCGCTGGCCGTCTTTATTGTTGCGCCTTCATATATTATCTTTCTGCCCTCTATTTTCAGTTCTCTGCACCACGCCCAGTTGGTTTCTTCTTAATTCGCCAAAGGCACCGCCCTCATTTCGGCTTCTCATACCAGCCTTTTGTACGCTTTAACCTAGCCTTCAACAGTTTGCTTGTATTTTGTTTCATTTTTTGTCAGAAAAGTACTTATTACCATCAGTTTCTGGCGGTATCGCACAGTGTACGTTCGCCTCTTCGATTGTCTTAATCATATTATTTAGCTTCAGTTCCGACGACAAGGTCATCATATACTGCGCTTTCGTTTCACTTTCACCTATACTATTATGACGTTTATAGTAGCAATTTTTTTTTTCACTAACGACTTTATAATCACGAGCACACAATTTAATAAAAATTAAATGTGACATTGTGAGGTACTGGCATTTTGGTTTAAGAAGTTGTAAGGGTACATTTCAGTTTTTTAAATGAAAAAAAAAAGAACGTGAAACAATGTATGTCGTAACACAAAGACTTTAAATGACACTTGTTTATGGGGGCTAAGTACAAAAAACCGAAGAATAAGGCGTACATCAGGGCAGCCGTTCTTACCAAAAGGAAAGCAACTCACGAGCTTGCATTTAGATGAGGAATTTGTTGCGTGTGTACAGCTACCGACTTGATACGAAGAATGGTACAGCAAGCTTACCTGTAAATATAAGCACAGGTAGCATAGTTTTCTCATACTCAGGTAAATATATTTCCGTATGTACTGAAACAAGAAGGTAACAGTTATAAGTTTGAATTGGTTCAGGAAATAGGGACAGGACTTCTTTTACCATCAAACAAACAGTACAGTACGGCTGGTCTGTCACTTCTATAGCTACGCAATAATTACTCGACCTACAGTTAACGTACAAGAGTGCCGCACGAGTGCAGAAGAAACATTACACCGACTTGAAACTTAGCAAAATATTGAGCGCCTTTGGCGCACGTTTTGCATACATACGTAGGTTGGTATTTTTGCAAGAATGTTTTCCACGTGGAAACTCTGGTGCTAAATTGACTTTTATCGCTCTAAGTGCGTTCACTTTTCAAATTCCAGCGAAGCTGCACGAGCGCCACAAAGGCTTTTCAAAGTTACTGCACCACAAATTTCATGCCTCATTGTAAGCTCGCGGTTGCACAGAGAGAAAAGGGAGAACAATAGGCAGGGGAGTATTGAAAGGTAAAAATAGTTTATTCGGTTAGTCTGCAATTGAGACTATCCGTGTGAAAAACATAGTCGCCCACGCTTGCGCGCTAGCTATTTTTCGAGGTGCTAGTTAGCACGAGGGGCTCCTGACTGTACATATGTAACAGTGAAACCGATACTGATAAAGGCTAACGCATTAGGTCGGGGCCACTAGTTTCTTCGTATACCAATATCTCCGGTTAACTTCCCTGCCTTTCCTTGCATTTTTTTTTCCTAATTTTATATCTCTCTATATCTATCCTCTTTCTGACCCTTTTCCCCACCCCCGTACAGGGTAGCAAACCAGTTCATCTAGGTTAACCTCTCTCTCTCTTCCTTTTAATTATTTCTCTTTCTCTCTCTTATCTCTCTCAATATCTCCGAACAAAGAGCATATACGCTATATTTGACACAAGTTTCGGGCTCAGATTGCTGCAGTATATCATTATTAGGAAGCAGGTCAAGTAAAGGATTGGCATCCATTTATTTCCTGCGAAGTGTTAAACAGCTTAGCGGGTAGCGCGCCTGTCACGCGAGAGAGCGAGACCCGCAAACCTCTACCGCGAGTACCGAATTATTCACGCGACACTGGATTTCAGTCTCCGTGATCGGCTCACTTTCCACCGCGTCCCATCTCGGGGATTATTTCACTCTAACGCACTATATTGCCCGTGCTGCAGGGCAGAGAACTTTGGCTACATCGATCAACACTGCTGTTAATTTTTTTTGTCGCCCTCCTTCTTTCCTCTTCTTTCTTTCTCGGTGCATTCTGGTTAGCTAACCTGACTCAATCTTTGTTATCCTCCCTGCTTTGATAGGCACGCTTTCTAGATCGACCTTAGCGCATGGCGCACTGAGCTCATCGTTGCAGCTTTCGTAGACGAGTACACTTTGCGAGTTAAGTCGAGCATTACACCGTGCTCATAGCAACAACTTGTTGGTTCGGATCAATCGGCTTATGTCGCGTATAGCTTGAAGCAGCGCGAAAAAAAAAATGAGGCTCAAGATAATTGCGTCCGCGCAGCGCCACCCAGTGTGACCACCTATGAGGGAAGCTTTCTAGATAAACACTTATCCGTGTAAGAAATACTCATTACTGTCATTTTTTTCATGTTGCTTTTTGTGACAAGAAATAAGTGTTGATTTCCAACAAAATTTCAATTAGCGGTCTCGCGCTCGTCCTGTTTGGTGTGTTTTATCTCGTCCTCTTTTTTTTTTTCGTCCCTCTCATTGCTTCGAGTTATACCGTATTCATATTACGCATGGTGTTGTTTTTATTTTTCATTTTCTACAGGCTTGTTTTTCCGCCCCGCCGCAGTGGTCTAGTGGCTAAGGTACTCGGCTGCTGACCCGCAGGTCGTGGGTTCAAATCCCGGCTGCGGCGGCTGCATTTCCGATAGAGGCGGAAATGTCGTAGGCCCGTGTGCTCAGATTTGGGTGCACGTTAAAGAAAGAACCCCAGGTGGTCCAAATTTCCGAAGCCCTCCACTACGGCGTCTCTCATAATCACATGGTGGTTTTGGGACGTTAAACCTCACAAATCAATCAATCAGGCTTGTTTTTCACGTAGTGGTCTCGCTTGTCAACCGTTTTGTTACCGCCCTTCTCCGGCACAGGGTAGCCGGAGAAGGGTGGTTCGAGATCCATAGTGGTTCGAGATTAGGACAAGCACGTTTACGTTTGCATGCACTTGTTTTTTCATCCTTTTCGTCCACGACACGTGCCATGCCATGAAATGGAGGGAGAAGGAGAGGTAAAGGCACGATGGAATAAAATGAAAGGCTGTCGACCCAGGAAGAATATCCGAGAAGGCATCCCCTCTTATCCGATCTGTTATGTCTTTCACTCCCAAGCTGTTTTTCTGAAGCATAAACGGTTCTTTGTTGGACACTGAGGCCAATGAAAGGTGCAATTACGGAATTGGTACAAATCAAATTACGTAGAAGTATGTTTCTAAATCACTATATATTGATGACACGATTAAGGATTGGTTCAGTGTCAGGTTAGCCTAAACCTTCCCGCATGTGAAACACATAGTAAAAAGGTGTCTGCGTCTGATTTGCGCGATTTCTAGTAAGCCTAGTCAAAGCTAAGAAAACGCATCGTAATTTGATGTACAGTCCACGAGAAGTTTACGAAATACAGAGACATGCACTTACAATGTAAGGTAGCACATCGTAGACTGCACTTCGGGAAAAGCACACGTAGCCCTTCTTGGAGTAAGACAAGGGTCGGCAATAAACAGACACTGCCTCGGGGTGCTGCCAACCTTATGCAAGAAGGCAATTTCTTCAGAATGCCACAATATATATCTTTAGTTTTGCTGTACGGGTACTCGGCTTGGGCAGGCAGGAAGCGTGCTAAAAAAACAAGCAGAGAAGCGTATTCCAACGAGGATCAAAACAGTTGTGCCTACCTGAACGCCCAGAGAGCCGAGAAGAGAGTCCTTGCCTGCTATCACCGAATGAATAGGAACAGGTCACTCTTCCAACAGAGTGGAGGACTCGGAACACTCTCTTTTTACGAGCCGCTACTCCTGTATCCCCACTGAGTGTCCTTCTTCTTTGTTTTTTGCCACCACCCACTGTGTATCCTTGACCACATGAGGTTCACTTGCTTCCTGATTCTTTCCCCGTTTCTCTCCTCTTGGCCGCGAATGAAATAAAAACGAGGAACTCCCTAGTTCCTCGTTTTTATTTTCATTCGCGGCCTGTTTTTCTTACGTGCCCTGTTGTTCTGAAGCAGAGCAAAAGCTAGGCATGTGGGTGGAATGAATGTATAGAGGGCGGAACCTTTGTGCTCCTCGGTTCTCCTCACTCTCGCGGGGCAAGATGTTTGCTTGCTTGAAGCTTTCGCTCGTGTCGTCGGCAGAGCTACTTGGGCCCGTTTACGATGCCCGGTAGACAAGCGTCAAGTGCTGCTCGAAAGAATGAAAGTGCTAGGAGTATACGCGCGCTGGACAGATAGATGTTACCCAACAAGAGCTCAGAGAGTAAAAAGGTCACTAAGGCGGGCTGTCACTGTCACGAGATTGCCGATACCAATGCCTGTACTTTAGTCGCACTCCTCGATTTGCCCAACGTGATGTTGCGATTCCCGTATTTTGTGAGTCATCCGGTATTATGCTGAACGTACATCTGCTCGTAGCACTATAAGATATAATGTTGCTCACCGACAAAAGATGTTGCTAAATACTGCGAAACTGATATTAATAAAGTTGTTTCTCGGCTTCATCTTCGTCTCCACTGATGACTTACTTCATAAGATATGATGCTGGCAGCAAAAAATCACAGCATATCCACGGACTCAATCATCATGAGTAGATCAAAGCGTCAGTCTGTCCGTCCACCCTTGCGTTCGTTACTTCTTGTTTCCGTCCATCCATGCAACCGTTCGTGGGCCCCTGAGAGCGTCCGTTCGTCCTTCAGTGCGTTCATCCCTCCATCCGCGCGCCATCCATGCGTCCGTCCGCCAGTGCATCCGTCCATGCGTGCGTTCCTGCGTTCGTCTGCGCGTCCGTCCTTACGTGCATCCGTCTGTGCGTCCAACCATCCATGCAACTGTCCATCCACTCATGCGTCCGTGTGTCCAACCGTTCGTACATCCATGCATCTGCCTGTCTGTCTGTCTGTCTATCCGTCTGTTCGTCCGTCCATTCATCCGTCCGTTGATCCGTGCATGTGTCTTTCTGTCCGTCCATGGGTCCATCTGTCCATCCGTCCGTCCATTTAGTGAACACTCCAAGTACCGCCATCTTGCATCTTTTCAGCATATATTCATCATAAAGAAGTACCGCCATCCAGCGGAAATTCCAAGGACAAAACGAGAGGTGGCTACCTACTTCTACTACGATGACGACTACTACTACTATTATTATTACTACTACTACTACTACATACCTCGTGGACGCATGATCCACGGCATAAGCAGCTTCGCGCCTAAAAATTCTTATCAAGACCATTGACGATCCATATAAGTATCCCGCTACAGTGAGCTAGTTATGAAGTTTTCAAAAATTATTCTCATCTGATAGCGCCTGTGTGGTCGGGGCATGCGGTAGGTGATCAGTGCAAGCGCCTACAGTTGCATCTGTACTAAAATCCCGCATTCTGCGATTATTCGCTTTCCTAACAGCTAATAACTATATAGTGCGCAGGATCATCAGCCACAGTAAGCTGTGACGACAATAGAATGCACAGTGCACACAGCTAATCGCAATGCGAAAATTCTCTTTTGCAACAACTTTTCGATGCTAAGTTTCTTAGCGTCGAGTTCAATCCGGTGTGCGGTGTGACTACTCTTACAGCGCATGCGCGCCGTTCCCGCTTTCGCTCCTCTCCTACGCTCCCCACTCTGGTCCGAGTCACCGGCGAAGGCAATGAAACGCCTTCTCAGCAGTGCTGCATCCACACCTCCACTGCGCATGTGCGTCTCTCTCCAACGCCACCGCGACTGGAAAGAATTTCCTCTAGGTGGTGTTGCTCTCTCCCCCTCGCTCTCTCCCGCGCTCCCCCTTCCTACGCTCCCCTTGGAAATGCGTTTCGCGTTTCCGTGAGACACAGCGCGTCTCCGTTGTTTGTAGTCGTTGATCGTCGGCCCCTCTCACACGGTGTGCACCCTCCGTACAGCCTCACATTGCGTCATGGTACTCTTGAGCGGGAAATGGTCGTCAGCCACTCCATAAAGATATTGCACAATATTCCTAGAAAGTTTGTGGTGGATACCACGCTTCTTCGAAGAATGATGAAGGATAGCATAGCAAATTCCAGTCTACTACACAAAAATTATGGTTATTTATAGTGTAGTGGGTACCCAGCCAGTGTGCTTCAAGTAGGTACTCAAATAGTGTTAAATAAAGGCTCTGAAAGGCCCTTCTTTGGGGTTTCGCTGTGATTGCTGTGTGTTCCGCGCAGGCAGGTGACCACGTTTGTATGGTACACATTGGGAGTATTCGAGCTTCACGGCAGTATAAAGTTGCACGCTTAAATGATACACTTCCTTTGCCATGGTGTGGACCTACACACTGTGATATATAGTGTTGGGGTAATGCACATTATTCACATTGCAGTTGACAGTGCCTGTTTGGCATGATACTGGGAAACATCGCAAGCTCTTTAAAGCTTTAGTTATTCAAGTTCTCACAGTTACACAATGAATGGACTTCATTTTGATGCATCTCGTGCTCGAAAAGTAATCCAGTAAAGTTTATTAAATTGCGTTGTGAATGTCGAGTTGAATCATACTGTGTTTTGTTGAATGAGCTCGTTGTATTACAGCTTGCTTAAAAGGGGAAAAAATGAAGGGCAGTTGTGTTGTCGGACCAATGCACTTGCCGCATGTAGTCGTTGCATTTATCTCACCTGCTTGTTGCTGTATTACGCCAGTCTTTCATTGTACTGCAAACTAAATGAGGCTCTTCATCCGAAATTAAAGAGTCAGTTTAATATATTAAAATAATATTTGGGATTTAATCAGCAGTACACGGGACTAGCATCTGGGCTTCATCAAAATGCGACTGCCATGACCACGACTGAACTCGCGACTTTTGGGATCAGCAAGCGAGCGCCGTAATTACTGTAAGTGTAGCAGCCGACTAAAATTACCACAAACAGAGCACAATAGAATCTTTGTCTCAATCAAAAAAATTATAATGCTCCAACGACGCCTGCTGTAACAAGCTTTTGTGCTTACAATGTCTTCATGGTTTCGGCAAGGTAAGTTAAGCCGTATTCAACGCGAACTTTATCAGTACTGATCAAAGTTCAGACAGCGCCGCTTCTTTATTACGCATACAGAGCCACTCGGCCATGTAGGCCGCGTTTTCATCGACATTTTCGAATATACGACGCAGAAGTGCAACTAAGCCCTTCCTAGAAGCCTGCTTGACAGGTGGCGTTGCAGGGAAGTCCGGCACTCGCTTTAAGACCCGCGTAAATCCTGTTAGTCAAGGCTCTAAATCCTCCTCTGGACTCAGATTCCAGTCCTGCCCAAAGTGCTCTAGAACTTACTGCGTGAGCCAATACCAAGGAGCTCGGTTTTTGTTATTTAGCTCTGAGAATCCCATCAGTGCGCGGTGTTATGCAGTCAACACTGTCAGATATGAACGGCCCAGCCGGGCGTCTTCTATAATTATTATTAATCCTCATTCTCGCCATCTCCCTCTCTCTCTCGCCTAGCTTCCTTCTTTCTCTCACTTCATCTTGTTTTTTTTTTTATGCTCCATCACTCGAGATTGACATATCTTCTCTCTCTCATCCTTTCATAGGTGCTACACGAAGGCAACACGTAGATTAAGAAGTTTCCCATTAACTTCTTAGGCTAATCTCTATCACTGTAGAACGGCTGGCGGCCGAGTGCTTGTTTTTCATCGTGCATTATGCCCCATAATAAGGTTATTGTTAGCTGAAGGAAACGTTTATAGGAATGAATGTAACCTGGACGCCTGTGGCTCGGGCGTGCCTTCGTAATCGAATATGAGCAGTGGTGCCCTACACTTAGCACATTGTTTTATTGTTCAGAGTTCATTGTTCGTAGGAAAGCATGGCACTGATCTTCCAAGCATTGGCGTAGAGCTAAGGTGCTGATACCGACGCTACCAAAGTGTGAAGAGTCATCCTGCGTTATGTGGAAGGAGCGATCTTTAGCGATGCTCCGTTGGTGAAAAGTCATAAACTCTCTGAAATTTTGTTCACTTTTTTCTCACGTATACGGGTGTTTTCTTTGTTGTGATTGCGAAATATAGTGACAAGATCCAAGGTATGCCAGAATTTTTCATTTTAGTCGTCATCCTTCTCTTCCTTTATTTTTCTTCCTGCCTTCATTCGGAACAACACCGACGTGTTGTCAGTTACTGAAACGCTCTGACTGTTGGGCAGCCAATAATTGAACTATCGTAATGTTTCCTCTTGGGCATCGGTAAAATTAAAAAAAGAAGCACATATTGTCACGGGGTCGTGACGTGGCCGAAGACAGGAGACTTCGTGTTAGGATTTAACTGTTTATTTGGGCGAACCTGTGCCCGGTAAACTGAAAGTCCAATTACAGCAGCAGTCTCGCACAGACAGCAGTCTCGGACTGATAGCGGCGAACGGAGCGTCGGCCTTCGATCAACTACTGACAAGCGGCGAAGCGCGTCGGCATTTATACTCTTGCCGTCGAATGTTCTAGCGTTATCGCTGGCGGTGGCGTAGCTTCCAGAACAATCAGTACCATTCGCACAGTGGGTGTGATCTTATCGAAATGATCTACTACAGTCCGGAACCTTCTAGAAAACTGCAGGCGCGGTTTGCGCTGAGAATCGTGCGGTGTTTTCGGACGATAACAAAAACTTGGGAAATGGAACGTGGCATTGCCCCCCTCTGAAAAAAGGCATCGTCCCGATGCTTTAACTAAAGATGAAAGTACAATAATAATGCAAGAAAGTACAATGAATGAATTACGATACAACAATAATACAAAAAAACACTAGTTCAGTTTGTTAACGCGCATGAAACGGCTTGAGGCGCATGACATGGACGACTTCAGGTCGCGATCGGCGTCGTTGAGAGTTCGTGATGCCGTCGGGGACAACCTCGTAATCAAGTGGGCCGAGCCGTCGAACCACCCTGTACGGTCCGAAGTACCGTCGCAGAAGCTTTTCACTTAGTCCACGTTGGCGTATCGGCGTCCACACCCAAACACGTTCACCGGGCTGGTATTCCACGAAGCGTCGTCGAAGGTTGTAACGGTGGCTGTCGGTCGTCTGTTGATTCTTGATACGGAGACGCGCAAGTTGTCGGGCTTCTTCGGCGCGTTGAAAGTACTCGCTCACATCGAGGTTTTCTTCGTCGGTGACGTTGGGTAACATGGCATCGAGCGTCGTTGCCGGGCTCCTTCCGTAGACCAATTTGTATGGAGATATCTGCGTCGTCTCCTGCACCGCCGTGTTTTATGCGAAGGTCACATACGGAAGAATGGCGTCCCACGTCTTGTGTTCGACATCGACGTACATTGACAGCATGTCGGCGATCGTCTTGTTAAGCCGCTCGGTGAGGCCGTTGGTCTGTGGGTGGTACGCTGTCGTCCGGCGGTGGTTTGTTTGGCTGTATGCCAAGATTGCTTGAGTTAAGTCGGCAGTGAATGCCGTTCCTCTGTCGGTGATAAGGACCTCTGGGGCGCCATGACGTAGGACGATATTTTCGACGAAGAATTTAGCTAATTCGGATGCACTGCCTTTTGGCAGGGCTTTTGTCTCGGCGTAGCGGGTGAGGTAGTCGGTAGCTACCACGATCCACTTGTTTCCGAAAGCCGACGTTGGGAACGGCCCCAGTAGGTCCATACCAATCTGCTGGAAAGGTCGGCAAGGTGGATCAATTGGCTGCAGAAGTCCCGCTGGCCTTGTCGGCGGTGTCTTGCGTCGCTGACAGTCCCGGCATGTTCTCACATAACGAGTGACGTCGGTGGTAAGACGTGGCCAGTAGTACCTTTCTTGTATCCTCGCGAGCATGCGAGAAACACCGAGGTTCCCTGCCGTCGGATCGTCGTGAAGGGCCTGCAGGAGTTCTGGTCGCAGAGCTGAAGGCACCACAAGAAGGTACTTAGCTCGAAACGGTGAAAAGTTTTTCTTTTGTAGAAGACCGTTTCGTAGAAAGAACGACGCAAGTGCGCGCTTGAATATCTTCGGGACTTCGGCGGTCCTGCCTTCGAGGTATTCTATTAGGGCCTTTAGATCCGGGTCGGCCCGCTGTCGTTCAGCGAAGTCGTCGGTAGTTATCGTTCCCAAGAAGTAGTCGTCATCCGGGTCGTCGGGTAGCGGTTGGTCGACAGGTGCACGAGAGAGACAGTCGGCGTCGGAGTGTTTTTTGCCGGACTTGTAAATGACAGTAATGTCATATTCTTGAAGTCTCAGGCTCCATCGTGCGAGGCGACCTGAGGGGTCCTTCAAGGTGGCTAGCCAACACAATGCGTGGTGGTCGCTCACAACTTTGAAGGGCCTGCCGTAGAGGTAGGGGCGAAATTTCGACGTAGCCCAGATGATGGCGAGGCACTCCTTTTCTGTTGTGGAATAATTTGCTTCTGCTTTGGATAGCGATCGGCTGGCGTAACTAATAACCCTTTCAAGTCCGTCAGCCCTCTGTACAAGAACGGCGCCAAGACCTACGCTGCTTGCGTCAGTATGTATTTCTGTCTCGGCGAATTCGTCGAAATGGGCAAGTAACGGAGGCGTCTGAAGGCGATGTTTAAGCTCCTGGAAAGCATGTTCCTGCGGCGTTTCCCACTTGAACTCGACGTCGGCCCTGGTAAGGTTAGTGAGAGGATCGGCGATGCGGGCGAAGTTTTTCACGAACCGCCTATAATAGGCGCACAGGCCCAGAAATCGGCGCACGGCTTTCTTGTCAGTGGGCGGCGGGAAGTCGGCGATGGCGACTGTTTTCCGTGGATCAGGACGAACTCCGGACTTGCTGATAACGTGCCCCAGAAACAAGAGCTCCTCATACGCAAATCTGCACTTTTCTGGCTTCAGTGTGAGTCCGGAAGTCTTGATGGCTTGAAGTACAGCTTCAAGGCGCCGAAGATGCTCGTCGAAACTCGAGGAAAACACGACGACGTCGTCCAAGTACACAAGGCAAGTCTGCCAGTTCAATCCTGCCAGTACTGTATCCATAACGCGTTGAAACGTTGCAGGCGCTGAGCAAAGGCCGAAGGGCATCACCTTAAACTCGAAGAGGCCGTCCGGTGTTATGAACGCCGTCTTCTCTCGGTCTCTTTCGTCGACTTCGATTTGCCAATAGCCAGTCTTAAGGTCCATTGACGAAAAGTACTTGGCGTTATGGAGCCGATCAAGTGCGTCGTCTATTCGTGGGAGGGGATACACGTCCTTTCTTGTGATTTTGTTCAGGCGGCGATAATCGACGCAGAAACGTAGGGTCCCATCCTTTTTCTTCACTAACACCACGGGGGATGCCCATGGACTCTTGGACGGCTGGATAATGTCATCCCGCAGCATTTCATCAACTTGTCTCTTCATGGCCTCACGTTCTCGCGTCGAAACCCTGTACGGACTCTGACGGAGTGGTCTGGCATTTTCTTCGGTTATGATGCGATGTTTCGTGATTGGGGTCTGCCGAATTTTCGATGACGACGAAAAGCAATCCTCGTATTGCAGGAGCAGGGCCTTGAGCTGTTCTTGCGTATCGTTCGGAAGTCTGGGATTGACGTCGAAAGCTATGGGAGGGGCTTGGTTCCTCTGAGCAGGTTCCGCAGAATCGGCGAGGGCGAAAGCACTGGTGGCTTCGACAATTTCTTCGATATATGCGAGCGTTGTTCCTTTGTTCACATGTTTGTACTCATTGCTGAAATTCGTGAGCAAAACCGTTGCTTTGCCTCCCCGCAGCTCTGCAATTCCTCTTGCGACGCAAATATTTCGGGTGACCAACAGATGCTGACTGCCTTGAACGACGCCTTCCAAGTCAGGTGATTTAAGAGCGCCGACTGAAATAATGACGCTTGAGCGAGGCGGAATGGTGACTTGTTCTTCCAGCACATTCAAGGCATGGTGTCCTGACGGCGTGCGCGGCGGTAGTGCTTCTTCTGTGGATAACGTTATCGACTTTGTTTTTAGGTTGATGACAGCACCATGGAGGCATAAGAAGTCCATGCCAAGGATGACATCTCTCGAGCAACGCTGTAGGACTACGAAGTCTGTAGGATAAATACGGCCGTTAATGGTGACTCTCGCTGTGCAGATTCCTGCAGGCGTTACGAGATGACCTCCGGCTGTGCGGATTTCAGGGCCTTTCCAAGCTGTCCTAACTTTCTTTAACTTCGCGGCGAACGACCCACTGATGACAGAATAGTCGGCTCCAGTATCGACGAGAGCAGTCACACTGTGGCCGTCGATAAGAACGTCGAGGTCGCTAGTTCGCCGTCTCGCATTACAGTTAGGGCGTGGCGTCGGGTCACGGCTGCGTCGGCTTGTTCCGCTGCTTCCATGCTGCGTCGTCAGGCCACCTTCGGTAAATGAGCTTTCGCCGTCAGGGCTTTGCCTGGCTGGCGTTGTGTTCGGAAAGCTCCGTCGCGGCGTCGTCGTCGTCAGAGGATCTTCGGTAGTTCGTCGCACAGCAACCGCACCTCCACCGGTTGCTGCCCTTAGTTTCCCGGATACGGGCTAGGAGACCGGCCCCGCGTTGGGCCAGAGTACTGCCGGTGGTGCGGTGACGTGCGGCGGCTGGGCGACGGCGAACGCGAAGGGCTTCGTGGTGTCCACCGAGTTCCTGTCAGGTAGTCGGCGATGTCACGTGGTCGTTCTCCTGGCTGTGGACGCGGTGCATTGACGGCGAAGCCACGCAGTCCCATCTGTCGGTACTGGCAACGGCGGTATGTGTGTCCGGCCTCGCCTCAGTGGTAGCAGAGCGGGCGATGGTCAGGGGTGCGCCAGACGTCAGTCTTCCTCAGTGCACTGCGCTGGGCCGCTGGCGAACGGTATGACGTCGGTGGGGGTGGTGGCGGCGGTGGCGTCTGTCGACGGAAGTGCGATGGGGCGGCGTTTTGGCGTGGACGGGGAGGAGCGTTGTGGCGCAGTGCAGCGGCGTAGCTCATAGCTTCTGGCTCGGGTAGCGGTGCGTGGGGAATTTGAAGCGATTGCCGAACTTCTTCTCGCACAATGTCGGCAATTGAATCCACTTGAGGCTGGGCCGAAGGCGACAGCTTGCGCAGCTCTTCCCGCACGATCGCTCGGATCGTTTCACGCAGGTCTCCGGAGTTACTGGCTTGAGCAGCAGCGCAGTCTGCAGTCAGGCGACGATTATACTGTCTGGTGCGCATGTCCAGGGTCTTTTCGATAGTGGTCGCTTCTGCTACAAATTCTTGGACGGTTATCGGTGGGTTTCTCATCAGTCCCGCGAAGAGCTCCTGTTTGACCCCTCGCATGAGGAAACGAACTTTTTTCTCCTCAGGCATGTCTTGATCAGCGTGACGAAATAGTCGGGTCATTTCTTTTGTGAAAATGGCGACATTTTCATTTGGTAGCTGAACCCGAGTCTCTAATAAAGCAGCGGCCCTCTCTTTGCGAGCGACGCTCGCGAACGTTTGAAGGAATGCGCCGCAGAAAACATCCCACGTTCGGAGCGTGGACTCCCAATTTTCAAACCAAGTCCTTGCGGTGTCTTCCAAATAGAAGAACACACGACGCAGCTTTTCGTCATGGTCCCAGTGGTTGAGGGCGGTCACACGGTCGTATGTCTCCAGCCAGGACTCCGGGTCTTCGAACGATGACCCATGGAAAATTGGTGGTTCCCTGGGTTGATGCATGACCATCGTGGGCTGGGACGCTGCGGTTGTCATTGTCGCTGCAGTCGCCGTCATGGCCTTCGTCTTCCGCGGCTTGTCTGGTAGAAGCCCGTACTCCGGTGGTAGCCCTTGCTGTCGGCGGCTTGTTCGCTGCTCTTGGTTGGTGTCGGTGTCTTCTCCGCGACGTGGGCTGGGTTCACGGCTTGACGGGGGCGTCCGGTACATGAACGAAGCAGCACCTCCACCAGATGTCACGGGGTCGTGACGTGGCCGAAGACAGGAGACTTCGTGTTAGGATTTAACTGTTTATTTGGGCGAACCTGTGCCCGGTAAACTGAAAGTCCAATTACAGCAGCAGTCTCGCACAGACAGCAGTCTCGGACTGATAGCGGCGAACGGAGCGTCGGCCTTCGATCAACTACTGACAAGCGGCGAAGCGCGTCGGCATTTATACTCTTGCCGTCGAATGTTCTAGCGTTATCGCTGGCGGTGGCGTAGCTTCCAGAACAATCTGTACCATTCGCACAGTGGGTGTGATCTTATCGAAATGATCTACTACAGTCCGGAACCTTCTATAAAACTGCAGGCGCGGTTTGCGCTGAGAATCGTGCGGTGTTTTCGGACGATAACAAAAACTTGGGAAATGGAACGTGGCGAAATGGATCGCTGACTGGACAAAGGGGTTGCAAATGCTGCTGCCATGGCCGACATCCAAGCTCCAGCTTGCTAATTAGGACGCTAGCATGAACAATAACACCCACGACGCAAAGTGCGTGAACAATAGCGGCGTGTCAGTACTACGCATCCGGGCAGTGACGTATGTGCCGATAAAACTGCTAAGGTCCCAACAGAGCGATGGTTAACGCCCAACAATGAAGTACTCCTGTCGAGGTAATCTGCTCAAGACAATGCTTCTGATTTCTAGCAAACATGACGGAACATGATCGATCCCCGATTGATTCATATGTGCGGTTTAACGTCCCAAAACCACCATATGATTATGAGAAACGCCATAGTGGAGGGCTCCGGAAATTTCAACCACTTGGCGTTCTTTAATGTGCACCCAAATCTGAGCACGGGGGCTTACAACATTTCCGCCTCCATTGGAAATGCAGCCGCCGCAGCTGGGATCCGATCCCGCGACCTGCGGGTCAGCAGCCGAGTACCTTAGCCACTGGACAACCGCGGTTGGGTCATGATCGATCTCCGAGCACTGTTATTCGCTAGACTCTTTGCATCTTCCTGTTTGTAAGAACGCCGAACCTTCACGACATTGGCAACATCTGAAAGACACATCGTCACGTTACGTGGACTCTGTGAAGTGTCATGTGTTGACTCCATCGCTCACTAGACAAAAGGGTTGCATAATAACTCGTTAATCTCGGTATAGGAAGTCGGCGTGAGGCGCGGGAAAATAATAAAGTAATAAAACAATGCCCAAACGAGAAGATACGAAGGTGCGGCACGGAAGGCGCTAATTACGTGTCAGAATGGCCCGTCACCCGTTAATAAAGCCACGGTCGCGTTCGGTGATAGAGATTCCTGAGGCGCTGACATCGCTGCTTTCTATATATACGCCCGGAAGGGGGAGCCGGTGCCGACAGCGTCGAAAGCTCGCACATCAGGCATTGTCGTCGGCCTCTATTTGCGCCGGGTGTTTACACTCGCGACGAGAAATTGCGACGTTGGCCACGCCAGCACCTGTGCGTGACGGGTATTCCGAAAACTCCCAACGCCTGGTGCGCCAAAACTTCATAACAAGAAGAGGCCGAGATTAGGGGCTGAGAAAAATGAAGGAACGATCGAGTGGGCGTAAACACGCCTGAAAATGTGACCGGAACCACAAAGCCTTTCTCTGTTAAGTTTTTTTTTCTATATCACGTATAGTTTCGCTAAGAACACCTTCATAATCGTGGTAGTCTGATTCTATTTTTTTTCTTTTTCGTGAGAACTATTATCTTGCAAAATCTGATTGTTAGTACGGGCCCTGCGAGTGCATTCGTAAGAATCTGTTCCGTTAGGATTGTTTGAAACAGCAAGTTTTCTCTTCTTACACTGCGCATATGCAATTACAAAAAGAACATGAGAAAGAAAAACATTTCAAATTCAGCGCCTGAATTCCTACCACAGCATAAGCACGCCAGACACCGTCTATCTAGCACTCAGCTACGTAGTTTAAAATGGAAAGATTGCGAGCAGGCCATGTGTTATATCGTATAGAACGTGGGTGGCACCAACGGTTCTGTTTTCGGGGCGCTTGTGAATTCTATTTCGGTTGCTCCAGTTAGCTTTATTTCATTTTGATTTCAGAGAGGTAGGGGCAATAATTACGTCGCTTCAATAGCTGAAAGATTATTATTCAATTGCTTTTTCTTCTTCCTAGACATATACCCTTTAGGTAAGCATGATTGCATTTTCATTTCTGCTATCCTTTCTGCGTTTGCCATCTTGTATCTTTTTGGATAGAAGGATATACGCGAGGTCTATATTACTCGCGGGGCGAGATGCTTACAAGAATTACCCCTTTTTTCGATGGGCGGGATTACAGGCCCTGCAAGAGTTGTATGTACACATGAAAACATCATGTATAGCTATGAATCTGCAGATCATCAACAATAGCCATTATTATTATTATTATTATTATTATTATTATTATTATTATTATTATTATTATTATTATTATTATTATTATTATTATTATTATTATTATTATTATTATTATTATTATTATTATTTATTTATTTCACACATAAGCTCACAGGGGAAATAGGGAGACAGCGGGCTGACAACTGCCGCGTACAGGGGCACAACACCTGCCTACTCTTTTGGGAACAGTCAAGAGATAAAATTATACCTGGTATCTTACACGCCAAAACCATGACAAAATTATGACGCAGACCGTATAGCGGAGGGCCCCGAACATTCCGACCACGCAGTGTTCTACAACGTGAACCGACGTGGCACAGTACACGGATCACTACATCTTCGCCTCCAACGAAATGCGTGTGCCGCGGCCAGGATCGAACCCGCGACCTACGGTTCAGTCAGGTTCAGAAGCACGTTAAACGCGGTGGTTGAAATTTTTGAAGCCCGCCACTCTACGGAGTCTCTCATAATCATACCGTGGCTTTTGCACGTAAAAACACTACAGTTATCCTCGCTATGTCCCTTAATGTAACAGACGACGCACCTTCAAAATGCATGTGTTGGAAGATGGCTTTTTTTTTGTTACGAAGCAATAACAATTTTGTATATTAAGATACACGTTTGGAAGATTGTAAGAGACGACTCGCCTTCAAAATGCGTGTTACGAAACACGCTTCTCAGGGCTTACAAAGCAATAACGGGATGCGAAAGTAAAATTGTTTTTAGACCAGGAACGACAACTCAAGCTCTGCCCCATAAAAGCGTCAAGATAGATCCCTATCAGAAGGCCCAAAAACTGATATTGCCGTACCAAGCGTTATACAAGGACTTTTCGTATTAAGGACAACATTGTTTGGATATATCGTATTGTGACGATACGGGCGAAAAGATGTATTAGTAAACGCTGATCACGGCCGCTAGGTGGCTTTCCAATGAGAGGAACTGCGATCATATTGACATAGTTTCCTCACTTTGGTATGAAATTCTCGCATTTGCTACAAAAAATGGCGTTCGTTTTCAACGCATCTCTTCTCCGTGCCGAGAAGAAAACTCATTGTCTCGTAGTTTCTTCCTTTATTTTTATCGCATCAGCGAGCTCCTCAATAATCTTTCAAGATCGAGAACGCGGCATTCGCACACGTTGGTTTTCCTATCGCGAGATACTTTATTGGCAAGATGAGTGTACCTGAGTGAGGTACGTCCAGCATGCTCTTCCACAGCAGTGAAGGCCGAACTACGGAGGGATGATGTTAAGAAGGATGAGGACGATATCGAATAGAGGTCGATGGTCACAAGAGCAACACAGCATTTTTTTGTGTGTGTGTGTGTGCAACGTGCACAGGCGAAGGCGTGCACACAGATGGGACAGTCTCTCCTCTTTATATAAAGAGGAGCACAGATGCTTTACGAACTTTTATCCATTCGGACCTCTCCTGTCACTACTTTAGTGTGCATGCTCGTCTTTTGACAATAATGGCGGACCCGGAACTCTGACGTTGCATTCTAAAAACTGCTTGCTTCTTACATTTTTCTCCCAGAAGAGCATTAACAAGCTATTGTGAAAAAGAATCGCGACTTCGGTTCATTTCCATTTTCGCATCCATTGATGAGCTTGTTATTTTTAATGATGTGCTAACGCAGGAGAGGGGGGTCTCTGCCATGGAACTAATCCACTCCCTTGTGGAAAACTCTTTGTACGTCTCTGTGTACATACCACGGCTGGGCAGAATCGAAGTTGCACAAGTCCTTTATGGTGTTTACATGGGCACAGAGGTTTCTCCTCTCCGCCCTTAGCATCTACGTTGACGATTCATTATGCTCTGTTGTCGTAGTTTTTAGGGGTGCCACCTGCATTGTGTTTGTACAGGGTGGTCACGTGACTGGATCCACGTATTTACAAAGAAGTGGTTAACCTCAACTGAATAAAATAAATGACGTGGTTTACCATCAGGCGGTCTCCATTGAGGTATGTTTATGTTCTACTTAATATATTATTTAGCTAAGAATAATTATAAAGCCTTTCTTCTATGATCCTCGGGGCGAAGTGCGTTTCGCTACATTGTACGGGAATTCCAAAACGACCAATCGAATTTTATGCGGAAACGAACAAACTGCGCAGTGATTTTTCTGGCATTTATATGAAGCCAGAGAAATATTACCACGTTGCCGTTTTTGTGCGCTGCCATATTGCAGCGCTCTCAAACGTTATTCGAATGAAACAAATGCACATGGACCCAAGACGGACTGAGTGACCACTGCTCCAGTGGCTCCACAGTGGTTAAACAGTTATGACGGCCGCATGCGGCAAGCAAGACGCCTTCGTCCCTGAGAAGTGATTGGCTGACGGTCCCCGCAGTGGTTATTTGGCTCGCACCACTTATGAGAGCGCTGCAGTACAATAGCATATGAGTGCCGTCACGTACTTTTATTTCGTATTTTGCGAACTCTCTTTAAAAGCCTGGAAAATGTCTCCACACGGCACGTACGCCATCACAAAAATTTGGATAGGTCATTTTGGAATGCCCACTATGACGCGACGACACACATTTGGTGCCAGTGAACATTAAATATTTTGCATAATTGACCACAGTTAACCATCCATTTAAACGAAATAATAAAACATATAGCGAGTGCCATATGACTGTAAACCATATGCGGTTGGTTCTATTCAATCACAGCTAACCAGTTATTTTTTAAATACTTGGTTCTACCTACGTAAAAAAACAACTTATATACTAGCTCATTCACTTTGATTATTTAATACGGACCCACCTCGCTATTTTACTTATGCCCAAGTCACGCAGCATATATATTGTCATTCATTTGAAGTGACTTTTTTTATTTCACACGAGGAAGCTAATGCCGTTCGATGAAAACGACGTTTTCCGTCGAATGAGTTCTCATAACACATTAGCATTTGAGTTGGACCGAATGCGTAGTCTTAAAGTGAGGGCTCTATTACGGGAAAGTATATTAAGGGTATTTATTTATTTGTAAGCAACTCTTGTAGTATGTAAATGGGTTATTCTTTACTAGATTACCATATGACTGGTTTGTTAAATTAATAGGGCGCGCAAAAGTTTCTAAATGAGAGCTACCCTCAACTACAGTGGCTCGACGCCGGCCATGTTTAATTTGCATTTTGTTGTCTCGGTTGCCTGTATTGCGGGTGGTGATCGTCCGATTGCACGTGTTTTGGTGATCAAGGTGGTGACAATACGAATTAGCTGCCGCCGTCTTATCTCAGCAGCCGGTGTTTCAGTCCGGCTCCATACGCTTCAGTTCACTGAATACTCATGCCTGGTCATATCATCGACCATGTTGGCTTACGATTGTCGCTAAGCTTCCCTTTGTCTGTCATGTGCAGCTGTGGCAAGTCGTATAAAACGGCTGCGTTCATTTCTCGGAGCACTTTTTTCGGCGGTGAAAAAATATTTTTGAGGATATGCGCATGTTACATGAAGGTTTAAGAGATCTTTATTTCTCCCGAATTCACGGCTTAGCGGGTTTGAAGGGCATCGTCGTCATTTTCAAATTATATGTAGTTTCGTCGTGTGACAGCACGCATGTAAAATGGCATTAGGTTCACCCAATGTTATTTGTTCTAGATGTAGTTAGATTTGCCGAATGACAGGGATATTGATTTCTTCTACATGCGAAGCATGTTATGTCGGAGGCTGAGTCCGTCACTCGTTCCCTCCCGTGGCGTGGCGTCCACCCTCAATACGCACGCGTGTCCCCTCTCTCTCCTCTCCAACGCTCTCCTCTTGTCTTCTGACTCAGCGGTGAAGGCAACGAGTCGCTTCCTCAGTACACACGGTCACTTTGCAGCCGTTGATCGTCGTTCTTGCGGCTTTCCACGTTTCCGTGAGACAAAGCACGTCTGCTTTGGTTACCATGGGATCATGTTCAGTGCTTCTTGTGTGTTTGCTCGGAGACCAGCTGTTTGGAAGTGCTATAGTCATGGTCACTGGCAGCGTTAGTCAGGTAGAGGTTCTGAATGTTGTTTCACCTGATTAAGGAGACGAGCTTCTGTGGGTGCCGTTCACCATCTACCCGCTGCTTCGCATCCACACATGCTTGCCTTTAGCGCGAAATGGCGCACCTTCTACTTTATTCAAATCTTCGTAATGTGTTTTTTATTACTTTTATGATTCAGCAGACGAGAAGAGCTAGAAATGGCAATAGTGTGGCTAGCAATGACATCCTGTGACGCTTTGTACCACTACAATGCGTCTGAAACGTTTTTGGGGGCCACAAGTGTTCTCGGAGAAAAAATGATAATATATTTCACATTAGTGAATATATTGCTAACGAACGCTTTACACCAGCAGATAAATAGAACATAAAATAATATTGAAGCTTTATGTCCTCAGCGAATTGTAAGCGCTGACTACGTAGTTGCCACCGTTGTAGCGGCTCTGCACCACTGGTCGAACGATGCGGTATTACAAAATAAAGGTAATACGCTCACGGACGAGGTAAGACTGCATAGCTTTATTAGCGCAGTCATGCGGGCACTTTTTAATTACGCAAGGAGAAGGCAAACGGCAACTAGCCCATTATAGCAGTGTCAGCCATCAATTACAAAACTGTCAAGCAAAAATGACTGACAGCTTAGCGTATAAAGAGCTCTAATGTCAAGCAACCAAACAATTTCCAACAGGTATGTTCAAATAAACACTTCTGTACACAGGCGTTTGCTGCATGATTATATCAATCTATAGTAGTTAATTGGGGAATGTATTGAAGCATCTTATGATATAATTGGTTAGCGTCAAGTATGGTACAACGATTCCGGGAGTATATATACGATTTGTAACTCAAATACGTCTTGTCCGAGTATCTCGTGTTAGATCGCGATACGATTTCAAAGTATTTCGCCTAGTCCTGGTGCGGACGCACTTTAACAGCATACGCATGGTTAAATACAGGACATGCTGTCACGCACACAAGAGAGAAGGTCAATACATCACGAACACCAGTTGTCTTGACTACTGTGTTGTGTCCGTGTTAGCATACCATGTCTTTCAACATGAATACATCAATTAGCTCTCAGCTCTCCTTTGTTATTCTAAGCATAGGTATCTTTGCTGGGGGACATCAAAGCTACTGGGGGGCTCAGCCAGTACACTGTGTCTATAGCGTGAATATTTTTCGCAGTTGTTCGCCTTTTTATTGTGTTTCGGCTATAGGAGAAAGCACACCTAATGCATCAACTTTCTGCTACAACATGGTCATCACTTTCATTTCATTCATTCTCGGGAATATTTTGCGAGCCATCGCTCTTTCCAGTCGTTCTTAAATAGCTAGCTTCTACGAAAGGCGTCACGTACTTGGCTACAGCGTTCGCCGATGCAGGTGCACACCCCCGCTTTCAGCCTATGCCGCTCTAGCCGTGATAGTGCCTTCGGAGTGCCTCGCCTGTTTCCGGTCAATATCAAAACCACGCCAGAACAAATACCTCGTGGAAGAAGTCGACGAAATGAAACGAGCAAAAAGGCAGACTGGACGAGTCAAACGCAGAGTTTAATCAAATCAAGCAATTTAGAGAGCAAGCAAAAAAATAAATAAATAACAGTCACGTTCAATAAAGCCGCGTGATGGGGAACAAAAGTGGTACCTGGAAAAGCTCTTAGAGCAGCAGGCTTTCATATGACAGTCTATTCCCAACAGGATCTCTTATTTCGAAACACTATAGAACCATTCCTTTACTTGTTATGCTCTTACATACCTTTTATCTGTTTTTTTTTTGTTTGGCTTTGTTTTCATTCTTTGCTTTTTCGCATTTGTGCAATCCCATGCACACTGTCACTGTCTCTAATTTGTTTTTTATCCGTCCACATTATCACATGTTTCCCACCAGCAAACAATTTATACCGAAGCGTAGGTGGCAGCCCGCCGGTGTTATTCGTAAACGCCCGACGGAAAGCGCACTACTTCAATGACCGTAGTTTATTTCTTTCTCATCAGGCGAATAAATTCTCATTCAGCCGTCAAGTCACACTTTGTGAAGTAAATCGAGCTTTTTTTTTTTGTCTGCCTCCCAAACAGTTCGCCGCTATATATAGTTAAAGAACAAAGAGCGTTGTCCGGATACGGCGAAATTTGTGTAAGTACGCTATCACCGTCACTGTCATTCCAAATACGGCTGTCTCTTGCTCAGTTGTTTCCCTGTTTATTCTGAAAGCTTTACCATATCTTGATCAATTTTGACATTCATGATCCGTCATGATATGCGCGCACATCCTTTAAGTCATTACCTTTCTAAACAGTCGCTCTGTCAATGTATTCCAGTAGTGACGCCTTCGCTCACTTCTTTCCGTCTTTGCACTTATGTATATTTTTTTCGGCCCCACCGAGGATGCCCGAAAATCCCGGCCACTTCCCCTTTCCAACGCGGAAGCACAACAGACGAAGGCGTTCACGCACTCAAAGGATTACCGTCTGAAACGCCGTTTTATTCACGCGAGCGAATGTAATCGTCTGAAGCACTTAAGAATCGCCTCTTTGGGCTCGTGTACGTGAAGATAAAATATGTTTGTTTCGCTGTTTTCCTAGCTTTGATCATTTTTCTTTGGACTATTTTGCCGTAAGTTCTGTACCTCGTCCGCTGGTTCTTTGTATGGCACTTCCTAAAAGAGATATAACTGCATGTGGATGAGTGGAAATCCTCTTGCTCTGTCAAATTTTACGACTGTCTTTCTGCCGTCTTCCAAGTATCGATGTTTGCTCCGTACAGGCCCATCAATTCGCCTTGATTCTCCTTAACCGGTTTATATCACCAAGAGCATCGTTTTTCGGAACGCGCAAAGACGTCAGCTCAATGACGTTGTTAGCTATTTTAAAGAATCTTAAAGCACGCAGCAAAAGAAAAAGCCATTATTATTGTAATTCTGGCATCTGAACGTAATTCAACAGTGAGTCTGACATGATAGCAAGCAAAGTATTGGAAAAGCAGTGCATCATCTAAGTTTATTACATTATTCTTTCAGGAGTAAAAGTGTTCCTCTGCCTCGGGGCTTCACAGTATTCACAGACAAACCTTGACGACACCAACGAAATTTGCAGCAACCGTTGTTACGCAGTTAAATCTTCACGATAACATTTCCATTACGTATAGCTAAACACACTACACTTACATAGCATTCAACTCGAAAATGTCAGTCTCAAGGAGTTGCGTCTTACTCGTGAGAAGAAAGAAGCCTCTATTTCACTTCACTTTTTTTTCTCGTTTAGCTGTATAATTGGTCATGAGCCTAGTGATATGAAAGATTCATACATTGCACAGACATTGTCGGCCTGGATGTTAAATATAATGATCACTTGGGTTTGTCGTCGATAAACCATGATGTGATTATGAGAGACACTGTATAGGAGGGCGACGGGAAAATCGACGACCTAGGGTACTTCAATGCGCACCAAGACCTAAGAACGCGGGCCTGAAGCATTTTCATCTCAGAACGCGTCAGAATATAGAAGCAAGTAACAGAGGTGAATGAGTAACACATGCTGTCTCACGGTAGTGGAAGCTTTTACGCCTTCTTGTAAGCCAGATCTATTCATTACTGGCGTCTCTGCGCAACAATTGAGAAATAGAGAGTTACAGACTTTTGCAAGATTGGCAAAACGTGGGCGGGCGCTAGTTTTGTGCGTGCATGTGTGTGTGCATGTGTGTTTTGTCTGCGTTTGTGTGTGTTCGAGATGAGGAAACAAGAGAGAGAGAGACTGCAGAAAAAGTTCTTCTTTCCGTGCCCTTTCTGAGGCACTCCTGCAACGGCGCAATGCACACGAGTGGCACGCTGAGATTTGGCCCACCTTGCAGCAACCCCTTCGGAGCGAAACGCAGCCTATGCCTCTGGGACAGAATACGACTCGGGGATTGGATAAGCAAGAAGTGGTGGCGCAACTGACGAAACCCCTCATGCACTAGCGAAACGAATCACGATGGTTTTCAGAGGACACGACATGGGAATTATATATATACAACCAACCGTGTTGTCGCGCATACGTTGGACGAAATGAAAGGTGTATCAGTTAGCGCATAAAGGAACATATATTAAGGTGCGAAAATCCGCGCATGGTCGCCTGACTATCCACTGCAAGGATTGGGGATGCGTGGTGAGTCTTGATAACGCTTTCATTTTATATTGCGACAGAGATTCTAACCAGATTCATAACTGAAGCTGCTGACATAAAACATTGCGATTTAAATTGTGTGAGTGCATAGTCTATCACCCTTACACGAAAGCGGCTTCGCTTTTTGGGTGGTGTGTTGGGAAGTAGTGTATGAGTGATGACTGGTGTGACAGGTGAGCTTCCTTGTAGGTTTTCCTTGTTTTTGTTCTTTCACCTTTATACGTCTTTGCCTTTAAAAAAAACGCTTCCTTGAGGTTAAGCGCTTGTGACGTTCATTTCTTCTTGCTGTCCCTGTGAAGCTTAATCTTGTGCCTTCCATGAGCATGGATTCTCTGGAAGACTAGTAAACTACCTTTACGAACATTATGTATGTCTAACTATGTTTAGAAAAATCTGATTGTAACTTACATCAATATCAATGCCTGCTTTGTCGAAACGCTAATATGCGCTTTACAGTGGGAACCATCCCGAATATTGACATACATTTATTTAACGTACAATGTTTTTAATAATGATAATAGTTAAGGTGCATTTGTCCTTCGTAGCACCAATATAACGCATTCATATGGTTCAGCTACAACTCATCCCGCAAACGTAGAAGCATATTTCAGTGGTTCAGACTAAACAACTTTGGTTTATTTCTGAAACTTTGTTGCAGCATGGCAAAGGACATGGACATCACAAAAGAAACGCTTGGAGACACACAGCCTTAACTTGAAAAGATAATCTTGAATAAAATAGAAAACAATAAAAAACAACAAGTGCAGCAAGGGCACTAGTGTTCAAACAGCAATATGAAAACGGCAGTGAAACAGCCAACAAAGTCCAGTCGACTCTTTTTTAATATTGGAGTAGTAATCTGGTGTTTTTTCCTGTAGGCAAGAGCGGAGTCCATGGTTCCAGTATTTTTTGTTAATGATGTTCGTTTTTTGTTCATTTTTTTCGCCTTTTTGCGTCGACAACCCCTATTTTTTCTCCGCTAAATGAAAATCAGAAAACTGCCTATTTTTAGAGCTTTCGTTTCATTAATATATCTCTGTCTTGTTCTGACCTGATATTTCGCCCTTTCATTTTTTCTTATAACTATTTCTTTTTTGTATTTTGTGATTTCTATTCTCTTGTCTATTTTCTAGTCTGTCTTTTTGTTTGGTTCTTTCTCCTCCCCCCCCCCCTCATCTGATTTCTCTAAAGCTGCGCGCCAAGTTTCGCTCTCATTATCAAAGCAAGGACGGTGTTGTAGGATAGCACTATGATATTTCCGGTATCACAAAAGTTTTACGAGCCAAGATGAGACAGAGACAAAGCAAGCAAGCTTAGCACCGCCGCAAGGGGGCAACGGAGCGGCATACGGTCACGGGGCTCTCGGGACAATGTCACCGACTCAGCGCTCCGTCGCCTCTCACGCCACTGTGCTTCGGTAACCAACGGAGGTGAAAGTGCTCAGGGATAACATCGCATCCGACGAGCCCCGGGGAGGCGACCCGCAGCAGTGGCTGCGAGGATGGAGATAACGCGCAGCCGGGTGACCATCCCGGAAAATCCCGAGATGTATCGTATTTGCGCCCGCTGGAAGGTCGACGCGAATGCAGCCGAGCGAGAAGGGAGCACAGCAACCGGCTTGTTTGTCACTGATGGCCGATAAGCGGCGGCTCGCTGTAGCCCTTCGGTTTTCGGTCGCCGAGCTTTTGTAGGAATGTCTTGTCCTTCTTTACAACGCCACCGTCATTATCTTCTCTCTCCTCCGTCCTCTCCTTTCGCTATCTCGACTTGGAGGGCCGTAATTCGACGAGGCGCTGTCGTGTAATTGGCGAGGCCTGCTTATGTTTGCTGCGGTGACATCCGATGCTCATCGTAAGGGTCGCGCCCCTCTTTTAGCAGTCTGTGGTTTTCCGGCCTTGTTAGCGTTCTGTATTGTCACGTCAGCCAGCTCGCAAGTTTCGGATGAACCGGGGAAGTAAATTGAATGGCAAGTGACGGACCTGAATTGGTACTTATGCAAGAGGTCATTCAGGGAGCACAGCCATTAACAGTCACGTTGTTGCTGCTACCTCCCAATAAAATTCGTTTCTCTTTCTTCTACCTTCTCCGTCTGACCCTTGTTGTTTGAGAAACGCAGATGCATGCGTTTGTGCAAAATGGCTCGCGTTCTATATCACGGTGTTCTGCTTCACTATGCTGAACTTCGGGCGGAGCAAAGATACTCAAAAATTTTTTCGGCAGTACAGATAACGACCTACAAGTGCTTGTAGTCCAAAAAACAGACATTGAGGTACATTTGTCTTTGACGCAACAGAATGTTTGGGAGATGCCTTTTTAAATGGACGAAATAAGTATTCCAAAACCACAATATAGTTATGGGAGATGCCGTAGTGTAGGGCACTAATGTGCACTAACATCGCACACTACAGGGGTCACTCTGGTTTCGCCTACATCGAAATCGAACCCGCAACGTTCGCGTCAGCAGCTGAACACCGTAGTCGCTATTCCACCGAGGTGGACTATCGCGGAAAACAGATGGAGGAATACATGCACTGAAATGATTTTTTTTTTGTTTTAAGAGATGCCGACGATTTGCGAAGACAAATATTAAACGCAGCAAAGTACAGTAAATAATATTGCAGGGTATAGACAATTTTAAGTAGTCATATTGCTCATAACATAGCTGTGTTTTGCTGCGAAGGTTGTTCACTTGATTGCTCAGAAGCAACTGCAACTTCACAGATAAGCTGTCTGCTAGACAGCATCATCGTGAAGAAATGACAAGCTGCCCGAAAAACGTTAGGGGTGCTGCACAAGTCTTGAGATACGGCGAATTTCGTCGGCAGAGGCCGACAGCACTGCCCTGTGTGGCATCGGATGCGTTGCCACGCGTGTTACTGTGTGCTCGCGGGAAACCCTTGGTCACCTCTTTGTCGCCAACCTGTGACGCACTTTTGCTTCGCTAGAATTACCTCTTGGAAGCTTTTCCATTCTTCCTTGTAAACACGTCAGTTCATTTTTGAAAAGTAAGGAAATGCACTTGTTGTGTTCAGGATTACGATATAAGCAATACATCGAAAACGTATTTCACTACAGAGTCAAAAATGCATTTTTAAAGCGTACCTCAATACATAAATACAGAGTGTATTTGATTAGATTGGATAAACATTTAATGGGTCCTCCAAAACACAAATCACTGTGTCGCGAGCCACTCCGATGTAGCAACTGTGATGCCGAGCTCCTCGGCCACCTAGCGGGCTTGGTGGACAGCCTAGAACTGATCTGGCAAAAACGAGCTCCGGTTTGCTGCCTCCAATTTGACAGAGGGGATGTTCGGCAAATGAGCGAATTCGGCACACTGCCACAGCGTATGTTCTAGTGAAGCTGTTTCGCCACAATGTGGGCAAATAATAATTGGGTATATGTCAGGATACTCAAAAGTATCTCAAAGCTACTAACGAGATGGTCTTGTGTAGCAATACGGCCCAGTCTTGGCGAAACCTAACATTAAGATTCTCATTTCTTTTTTTATGAGACATTCAACTTTTTTTGTCCAACGATCCATCAAACATTTTCGCCGTAATAAATCGTTAGACTAGTAAAGTCTTACTCTCGAAAACCCGTGCGAGACATTTCACCTTGGTTCATTCTTCTTCCAATCCTCAACCAGCTCAATTTTCGGTTGCTTTACCTTGTACTTTCTACAGCTTTAAGTAATAGTTCCGGTGTCAAATTTCTAGTATTTTCATAAGCATGTGTCTGATTCACGATGTAAAAAATTATGCTGGAAGCGTTGTTCATTTAAGAGATATGAGTCTGTTCAATGTAATTCACGAATAACAGTTGAAATTGCTTCAAGTTCCACACCCGATCGTGTCGCAGGCTAGGCGAATAAAGCAAAGAATGCTTTTTTTTTTTTCAATAGCGTTTTATGAGAGGAAGCAACAGAAGTGAAAATATTTTTGTCACATGTTTCTTTCTCTTGTGTATGATTGATTGATTGATTGATTGATTGATATATTGTCTTTTATTAGGTCAAACGAATATTCAGCGGAGACGCGTGCGTACAATGCTTCCAAGACCTGAGAGAAGAAACGAATGAAAAATAACAAAACAAAATAAATACCCCGTGCATGTTTGTTCCACAACGTCAAGGTTAATAAATTTAATGTCTAAAGAACTCTGAAACGTCACAATATTGCAACAAGGCCATTATACTAAAATATGGCCAGTTTTCTCACTGTGTCTCAGAAACACTTTTCTTCCATAAAAGCGGGCTATGAACGAGGTTAAGTAGTAACGACAACCCAACAAACGCTTAATATCTCAAAACGCAACACATAATGCGATTCGTTTTTGTCATTGATTGTGATGGCTGCAGTCACTGTCTCTTTCTCTTTAGTGACATAAAACTGTTCGCACACCACGCCACCGCATACCGGATCTTAATGTGAACGTGGCACGATGACCTTAATACGTCGCGTGCACGTAGCCATATATGCGTGTACGCAGAATCAATTTAGCTGTACTACGAGTTCACGAGGTTCCATCATTAGGAGGCTGTACGTTGCTTTGCTTGGTCTTTTCCCATTACGGGATGCTTCATCGCCTCAGACACAGCACCATATGAGTGGAATGCATCGCCTTTGTCGCGCATCCATTATGGTTAGGCCCCTCATGAATATGAGGGCAAAAATTGAAACCAGAGCCTGCTTCTTTTCCGCATATATCTTATTTAGGTTACTGTGTGTTTCGCTGCAGCTGTTTCGTTGGCTTGGAATGTATTTCTTGTTTGTTCTAGGAAAAATGACTTGCGTAGTTTTAAGTCAGAGACGGTTCGTTAAAAGTAATAAAGGCAGAAGGATTTGGCGCTATAAGAAACAAATTTGGGAGAAAGGGAGGAAGGGTGTTGCATACAATGTGATGAACTTGCTTAGGTGTTGAGTGAGTATAAAAATACCTGGCTGAGGCGCATCTTGAGATATTGCTACCTTTCTCATTCAACCCCGAAATTGTGAAGCAAAAAAGAGAGAGTGTAAGAAAACGTGCACAAGGCAAAATGTGACAAAGGCAGCGAAGAAGAAAATCTTGTGCTTTGCGATGCAAGCAGTATAGGTCAAGAAATCGATGAAACTCAATATTCAGTCACTCAATATTCAGTCACTCAGTCACACTAGAATGTAGGCGCAAGACCTATAAGAATTTTCGCTGAGAAAATGAGAACTTATTGATGTGCGCAACATTTTGACTCTTTTCTCGGAATGAGACAGCCTAAAGAACTCGAGAACATTTTGTCACTTCGCTATGACAGAGAGAATAAAGATAAAAAGGAGAGAGGTTAACCAGGGCTGAGCCCGGTAGGCTACCCTGCGTTGGAAAAAGGGTAGTGGACAAGGAAATGTGAGGAAAAGAACAGTCACTGTTGTCGTCGATGTAACAGCAGTTCCGCGTTTGACATCACACATGGTGGTTCCATCCCGTGGCTTATATTAATGCAGTCTATTCGTTTTTTTATGCAAACATAATGAAAGTGGGATGAGAGTACGTGACAAAAAAGTTTCTGGCAGTTGAGAAAGCACTGCTGTGGATACAGTGCTTATTCGGCAAACTCGTCGTCTCGGTGATGAAGAAAAAAATACACCTCAGCTCATTGCAGTCACTACAATATTGAAGCGAAAAATGATCTTGGAAGAATCAGCAGCCATCGCTGCCTAGCCACACGAAGCAAATACGTCAACAGAAAGCGAATTACCATCCGTGGAGCCGCGACAAAGTTCCAGAGGCAATGATACGATATTGTTGAAACCAATACTTAGAAAATGAAATGGTGTGTAAGAAACACAGTGACGCCAAGATAGATGAATGTTATACACCGGAGCATCACAAACACGGATATGCAAATACATAAAAGAAACATGATGATGGCGGGGACATCTACGCGAAGATAGCGAAAAAAACGCACAGAAGTCGGGAAGCTTTTCGAAGCTATTGCGGCGACACTTCGCAAGAGTATATCTGTGTTGACCACATCTCGCAGAAGCAAGCGCGACGTTTTGAGGGATAGTGGGCTCCATTTGTTTATTTAAACTTGTTTTTACTAGTTTATCTCGCTGTAGTCCAGCACTTAAGTCAGTAAGAAACAAAAATGACGAGTAAATAGACCTTCGAAATAACGGATTGTCCTGCTGACGATGACGCCAACACCGTCGTGAAGCCTGGTCTCAAGGCACCATACGGTAAAGATGTCTCAGAGAAAGCAAGACATGAATAAGAGATAGCAAGAGCTTTAGTCAACACTAAAGGAAATGGGAATCGGTACCGGAATATGTTAGTGCATGTCAGTGACGAAAGCTCCCTGCTGTTTCGAAGGCAAGACGAAAATAGAGGCAATGACTTCCAGAAGTAAAAGCGCGTCAACGTATAAAATCCAACATAAGTGAACTAAATGCGGCTATCTGCTGTTGTGGAGGGAGACGATGATAAATTACGCCTAGTAGTTTAAGATGAGAGTTAAGAAGATGAAAAATGTAAAGCGCGCTTGCGTGTGCGAGTCACTTCTGGACAACAACAATAGAAAAAGAAAAATAAAAGGGGGGGGGGGGGGCGGATGATTCACTATTGTTGCGAGGTCGGAGGAAAAGAACGGAGCCAGTGGCGTTTCTGTGTACACTTGACTATGCTATGCTTCGGCCTGTCTGTTCCCCCCTTTGCTCTTGCTCATCCTCGCTTTCTTTTCCTACCCCCTTACTATGCTGCACTATGGAACGCTATGCTATACTATCTGCCTTCTTTCTTACTCTCTTCGTCACCCGCACTTTCATTCCCACTTCCTAGCTATACTATACAAGGCTATGTTATGCTTTACTCTCAACCTGCTTCATTCCCTTTTCCCTCGACCTCACTTCCATTTCCCACAATAATTTCTGCTATATTCTGCTAGCGTGTCTAGGCAGCCGAGTGGTTCTATATAAAGCTCGCCAACGTATTGTGGGTGCGCGCGCTAGAATCCCGCCTTACCAAGAAACTTTCGCAAACGATAAATTTCGTCCTTTCTCTATCTACCATTCTTTCTTTCTTTTTTCTTTCTTTCTTTTCAAACTCGTTCTCTCATTCATCAGAGTTATTGAATCCCACGCTGGACAAATATTCTGGGAGGGAAGCAGAAGATGAATAGGACGAAGAGAGAGCGTGCCGGATCATGTTATGAGAAGCTTTGTACGCCACTAACTGGGCTTGCCCGCGCTTAAGCAGCTCTGCCGTCAATATACCTTTCTAATACAACTAACCTGAGTAATGGGGAACAGAGTCATCATCAAGAAAGATACGTTAAGGTGTGGTTTCGCTAGTTTTTCAAAGCCCCGACCCGATTTTGTGTTTTACGACGACGATATTATATTTTTCCGCCATTATCTGTAATTTGCATTACGTTTTTCGTACTCATACCTTAGCAGTGTAATGAATAAAGAGATAGTGTTTTCAATTTCCAAGCATGTTTCGACGAAATATTATCAGTATATGCAAACACTGTGGGAGTGCATTTCTTTCTAAACCTCCACTCTGTCATGCGATCAGCTATCGTATTTGCACCCTGCTTCAACTCCTTTTTTTTTCACACAATGATTGTAGTCTATATTATGCATTGTCCTATGGCACTCTATTTCCATGCTATGAACGAAGTATGTGCTATGAGAGTGACGCAATCAGAGCTCTGTGTAATATGTGAAGCTCACTCAAACTCACTCACGAAATGTGTTTCAATTAGGGCACACTTGGACTGACGAAACATTTACCCAACCAGACTCATTTAGACCCAGATTCACCAAAATTCGGAACCGGATCCCCGATCCCAGCCGCCATGGTCGCATTCTAATGGAAGTGAAATGCTAGAAGCCTATGGAAGGTGCGATGTCTGCGTAGGTTGTAAAATACCAGATAGATTTATTATACGAAGCCTTTCACTGCGGCGCCTCTCATAAACATTGTAGTTTTGTAACGTAAAACTTTATAAACGTTATTATAATTTAACTGGAATCGTTTGGACTGAAACTCGACTAACAGCTTGGTCTCAGTCTGAGTGATACTGAGGGCGTCGACTCAGGAGTTAGTTTGCTGGTCATGGTAATAATTCGACCCTGATTGGAAAGTTCCAAGAAAAGGCTTTTTAAGAACAAAAAAAACGCCAGAAAAATAGGTGTTCATTATTTTTCCGTGAAAAAACTACACCCAAAAGTATGCAACTGTTTTCAGATTGTAGCTGAATATTCTGAATTAGCGTGGTTACCGTATTCCGCAATGCAGGTACTGTACCGACAAACATGCATCATATAATTATTCATTGATATATTATAACACCCCTTCACCACTGCAGCAGCTGGTATAATGTACTTCACATTGCGTTCGTCCCCTGGAACGACAGAACGCCTCCTCAGCGAAGGTGTGCCAGCGCGGCGCCAGACGTCGCCAGAATGAGAAGCCATTGAACCAACAAGCAAGAAGCGAAAGAACGCCACAACACATAACAACAGGAGCGCAACGTCTCGATACCCCGAGGAAGATCGCTTCTTTTCTTCTTTTCTCTCTCCCTCTCTGCCCATTGATTTCTTCTCCTCTCGCGTCTTTCCCTAAAGGGGGAGCTCCTTTTGACCCAATGCCACTTTCTCAGCACTCCCCTTTCCCTATGTTCACCTGGTGGCGAGGACGAACACTCCCCATTCTCTCACCTCCTTTTCTCCCTTGTCCTTTCGATTTCTTTCCACTACCGTTCGATTACTTCTCCTTACTACGCTTCCCCGTTTACCCTTCGCTCTCGTTCACCTGTCGGAGAGATCTTCTCATTCTTCAGTCATCTCTCCACATCTCGCTTCCCAACTTGTCTTTCCTGGCGGACCTTCCCATTTTCCCTCTTTCATCGCAGCATCCCCTCCTCTCATCTGCGCGTCCGCAGCCACTGCTCGCACCTGAATCGATATGCGTTGTGCTAAGGTACTGCTTGGAAAGCGTGTTGCGGGCGGCAGCGGTGCCGCCTCCGGCGATCGGGCTCCTCGGGTGTGTCAGCGGCCCGTTCACCGCCGGCTCGCCCCGAAACGGAGCCGACCGACGGCGGCTAGCCGCTACGCCTTGGCTAAGTGGCGCCCCCTGGAAGGTGAACGTCGCACGAGCCGGCACGCGTTATATCAGGGGTCCCTCTACTCCTCGTGCATTTATGCCTGGCGTGTTTCTTGCAATAGTTTCACAGCATCGAGTAATAATTACTCTATATGATAATTTTCTTTGCGGCGTGAGAAAGCCGATTCGCGGGTCTGTATTCACTGTCCCGAAATGTTGTGATCCCCTCGAAATGGGGCTCAGAAAGCTGCGCTAGAACTGCACTCAACGGCTGGACAGCACAACAAAATATCTAATGGTCATGCTCTTCGTACACGTATGTTTCGTATGCTGTGGCAGAGCTGCTTTTTCATATAAATCTATAGTTACACTCTTCCAAGCGCAAATCTACAAAAGGGCTCATTGCGTGAAGCTGACAGTGAGTCACACTAATGCATGTACTGTGTCCATCGCCTTTTTTTTCGACATCCTTGATTTAAAACAAAAAAAACTTGAATCTCCACAAATTGAATCATGACAAGTGGCCGAACCTTTCGGTATTGTATTGGTGAGTAACCGTACGTTACCCGAGACTTGCCCCATACAATGTAATTTGTTAGCCGCGGTAGAGCAGTGGTTAAGCCACTCGGCTGCTGAGCCGAAGGTCGCCGGTTGGATCCCTGCCGTGGTGGCCTAATTTTGATGGAGGCGAAATGGTGGAGGCCCGTGTGTTGTGCGATGTCAGCGCTCGTAAAAGAACACCAGATGGCCGAAAGTTCCGGAGCTCTCCACTACTGCGTCTCTCATAATCACATTGTTACGTGGAAATAACAGCAGGCAGTTCGCAGCCACAGCACAGCTCGGCAACAGCGTCCATTTCACTCTTAGTCTGAGGCCCCCTTTTTGGGTATGTCCCACTATGCCCTGTTACAGTCAGCCGAAACTACGTAACATTATCATGGTTTTGAGACGTAAAACTCTAGGTATTATTGAAGAAAAGAACATTTAAGGGCTAGTTCTTGTTTTTTTTTTTTGGTAGACAAAATAATAATGTGATTTAAGAGACTATCACCCCAAGGAAATTATAGAGGATGTCATTAGAAGTAATTGTAATGTGAATGTGAAGAAAGAATAGTGAACGAAAAGATAACTTGCTGTGTGCAAGTAGCAAACCTGCGACCTTCGAATAACGCGTTCGATGCTCGAACAACTTAGCTACGACGGCGGCTGCCCCCCCTCCCCCCCCCCCGTCCCGTTCCCTTTGTAAGGAATATATGTGCATGAAACGTGGGAGCGTCAGCCAGCGCCGTCAATAGCCATGACGGTGAGTGTAGGACACTCTTTATCTACCTGTTTGGAGTCGCGTAGCAAGTGAACGTAATACGAGCTGGCAGCTTAACACGGCAAGTCATTTTTTTCGTCCGATTTTCTTTCTTCACATAACATTACAAGTTCTAACAAGATGTCTATAATTTTCCTTGGTATGATTGCTGTTATATCTCATTATATTACGTCTACCGAAAAAACGAGCTTTTAAATTAGGTAGACATCCTTTTTTTCACTCATAGCGATGGTCTCATTCAGGCAGAGTTTGTGCTTTCAGGTGATATACGAGGGATTATTGGTCAGCTGCCAGCTCGTAATAAGTTTACGTGTTACCTGACGTGCAACAGGCAGCTAAAGAGTGTTCAAAACTCACCGCCATGGCTATTGGTGTTGCTGACTGGCGCGTAGCTGCCACATTTTTTTCTCTTTTTTCTTTTTTTCTTTTTCTTGGGCATCGTGTAAAAAAGTATGAACGCAAGCAGCTCCCGTATTCACTCTACTGAACCTATTATAGTGGATTGGTGTCTGTTCTCTTGAAAGGCTAGCAGGAAAACAATGGGCTCTTTTCCGGACATTTTGCACCTCATATTTATGGCCACGTAATTTTTATAACCACAAACTACGCCTTGACGCACCAGCACTGATAGCGTGGTGCAACACGTTACACTTGAACCAGATCCCTACCCACCTTCCTGCGGAAAATCCAATTGATTTATTTTACGCACTAAGTATGAAAATGATAAATCAGAGACAGTTCATTTTGTCCAGCGTTGTGTAGAATGACAAGTTTTTCACATCACCGCCTTCAATCCCGAAACGAATACGCGCGATACACTTGTTCCCTCACACTTGTTAAGCGTGCTTCACTGTTAGTGTACCATTAAAGAGGTGAAGACACCAATACAGACTGCGAAAACAAATTAGTACCTTTGCTCATTTCGGGCGGCATGCGCCCTGCAACTCCGTCGCATAATTCTCCAAGCGCTAAGCGTTGTTGATTGTGAAGTAATTGACACTATTTACTGCAGTTGTGCGAAAAAAAAAACGCTGGGTGTGCACGGAATGTAGTTTCCTAAAATTAAGTATACTCGGCCGCAGCTTTTCTTGACATTGGAGCGAAGGCTACGGAGGCGGGGCCTCCGCACATTTGTGTTACTACGGAAGTAGTCCGGCAGCTTGCAGCCAATTTCGGTTCCAGTTTCGGTTTTCGCTTGCTCGCTGTGCTAGTGTGTTTAGCAAAATGTATGCATGCAAAATGGGAACGTCAGAGTTAAACTTTGATGAGAGTGCATACATGCAGCTAGTTACTGTGCTGTTTATATACTGGTACATATAAAATTTTTCCGTTGTTCAGAACGTTTTCCCAGCATTATTCAGCCTTTATAACAGTGAAGTTTAGGTTCCGTGTTCAGCCCAGTATATACGGGTACGCGGCACACGTGATCGAATGTTAACGTTTACGGTATTGAGCCCTGGTACAGGCGAAATGGAAGGCCGGTTGCGGCACGATCCGGCCACGGGCCTGTCTTGTTTCAGTTTTGCTGTATTCGGTTTACGCCCTCAAAGGCTGTCAGCAATGATCGGCGCAGACTGCACCTCAGTGTTTGAGAAGCCTCACAATTGTTGTAGATCGTTGTTAAGATTGCGCGCAAGACGCGAACAGTGAAGCTTATTTCAGAGCTTGCGCGGCCACCAGTGATAAGGCTGGAAAGTTTGATGCGTGATGTATAAAAGACGGCGCGTCCCAACGATGAGCAGCTTTTCTACGGCCGATGCTGTGCTCGCCGCTGCAAGAGCAAGCAGCAGACACAGCCGGCGTGCGGAAAACATGGTGCCGTCCATGAAAATAAAAAAAACTAGGGCGCACGACAACTTCTTTTCCATGAACAGCGTCCCATACTTGTTCTATCCTTATAATGAAGAAAGTTTTATTTATTCGGGCCAAGTAGCTATTAGAATCAGAAAATAAAAAAGGTACTATTTGCTGGCGCGCGTGCATGCAGGCGGTTCGGCTCTATAGCTTCCACAGTGCTGTCAAGAAAAGCTGTCGCCGAGTATAGAGGGGACTCTGCCTCTGCGATCGTTCAACGACCATGGGAATGACGTGTAGTACACAAACTTGCCTAGTCTTCGTGCTTGCTGCTTTCAAACGCGCTTGTGGCTTTGTGTATTGCTGCGTTTATTGCTGTGTTTTGACTAAAAGACTGAACTGTAGCGAACTTTGTAACCTGATTTGATATTGTGAGCCTAAAAGGTTAATGTGGTGAAGTGCGACTGTTCAACATTTGCTGAATGTCACTTCTTGACAAAGCAGCTCCTAACCCCGCGAAGCCAAACGGAGCCAAAAGCAAGAAGACAGGCAAATTTGTGTGCTACACATTGTTGCCATGCTCGCTGAAGTGCCGTGCGTTGCAGCTCCCATGGACACAAGTTCCAGAGTTCCCTCTTGTGTACTTGTAGGAAACTCCATGCTGCACGGTACATGCAGCACAGTCAGAATTAAAGCTAGAAGAGTGGCCTTTCTCAGTGCCATCGTTAACTTTCTTGGGGTAATTACAAGTACAGTTGCCAGATACTCATTGTGAGAGTTATGCATGTTTCGATGTTGTGATGTTGTAGGTATCGACAGCCCCTTGGTGACCAAAGCACACGCTGGAAACGCGAAGGAAGAGCCAGAGTCTGGTTGAAGGCAGCGTTTATTGCACGACTGTCCACTCAGGCCGCGCCCAACGAACTCTCCATTCCGTCTTCCAACCGCACATTCTCGCGCAGTTGAAAAACAATCATAAACAAATACAGTGTATGCGCTCCCCATCTTTCTTGCTCTCAGCAAGGAGAAAAGGAATTCTCGGGACGCTCTCTTTCGGGCGCACCACCCGTGTTGGCCGTTATCGTCAACAGACCGTAACCTGATCTCACGCTTCTGCTCCTCGGTCGGTTCAGCCACATGGCCCAGACCACGGCATTCACCTGGCCTTCCCGAAATCGGCTGTGGTGGGTTCGCTTCAAGCCACCTCTACCGAGGACCCTGTGATATGTGTCGTGCGCGAAGCTTCAAAGTGCGCGCCATTCAAAGTGCGCGCCATACAAAGTGCGCGCTGGAAGCAGACAACGACGAAGGTAGCACGAGCGCTGAGTAGCGTGGCGGCGAAGGTACGAGAAGGAACGAGGAAGACGGGGCTCTCGACTCGGCCGTTGGGTTCCGGACCCGAGCCTAGTAACAGTCGAGCCCGGCCTACCTGCCACGTTCTACCTGCCACGGCCGTGCGTCGCTGACGTGCTGCGGCTTCAAGGCATCCTGTGCTTGAGGACACGCGGAGCTGTCGGGCTACGGGCACGAGTTCCAGCAGAGGTGTCCGGCCGGGACGCGGCCGGTGGTAGTGCCTGGTCTACCGCGCCAACTGGTCCACCTGGTCTACCGTGCGAGCAACGCGGAGCTGTCGGGCTACGGGCACGAGTTCCAGCGGAGGTGTTCGGCCTGTACGTGGTCTGTGGTGGTGCGTATACCCTTTAAGTTGCCGCCTCGTCTACCGTGCGAGCAACGCGGAGCTGTCGGGCTACGGGCACGAGCTCCAGCAGATGTGTCCAGCCGCGACGTGGCTGCGGGGGCGGAGCCTACCCATCAACTAGTCGCCTGGTTGACCGTGCGGACAACGCGAGCCAGCTCAAGACGTAGCAACGAACCTCGGTGAGACCGACCTCATGTCTTGTGTCCATGTTAAAAAGGAGGGACGGTTAGTTTAGGACTTTGATAGTTCACAGAGACAGTGAAGGATTCTTTAAATAGCCTGTCCATGTTATGTGTGTTCGTTTTTCGTGTGTATAAAGTGTGGCGTACAAACGGCCTCGTCTTTTCGTGGGAGTCTGGGGCGACGGCTCGGACACCCATTAACTAAGAACCTGCACGTTGCTATAACACCCCCTGCAATGTAACACTGGCGTCCGCTGCGACAGGACGAGGCCATTTGTATCGCTTGAGTCAGGCTGACGATTAGTGAGGAAGAGATGAGCTCGACAGATTTAATGGCGTTGGCCATGCGCATGGGTTTGGAAGGTGCGGAATTGAAAACTTGGATTGATGAGCGAGAAGCTCGAGCTCGTGAGGAAAGGGCGGCAGAAAGAGAGGCGAAGAAGGAACAAATGCAGTTGCAATTACAAGTCGAGGAGCAGGCCCAAAGGACGATCCAATTGCGCCTTCAACTGACTCAGACTGAAACCGCCAGAGAGCCTGTCGGGGCAGACATAGGTCGATCATCAAGGGTGTCTTCCAACGTCAATCCTCATAATTTTATACCAGGATTTGATGAAAACCGGGATGACCTAGATGCGTACTTAAAAAGGTTCGAGAATGTGGCGACAGGGCAAGAGTGGCCTAGAGACAAGTGGGCCACGGCTCTGAGTTTGTGCCTAAGCGGAGAAGCGCTAAAAGTGTTTGGTCGCCTATCCCCTGAAGATGCACTTGATTACGAGAAAGTGAAACTGGCTCTATTTCAGCGATTTCGCTTCACAGCGGAAGGGTACCGTGAGAAGTTCCGGCACAGTAAGCCTCAAGAGGGAGAAACCGGCCGGCAGTACGCTGCACGATTAATGAGTTTTTTCGACCGATGGGTGGAAATGTCGAAAGTAGACAAAGAATACGCGTCAGTTCGTGACCTGATTGTAGCTGAACAGTTCATCAGTAAGTGTCATGATCGAGTGGCGCTCTTTTTGCGTGAAAAGAATTGCCGTAAACTTGAAGAAATGGCTGAAGCGGCAGATCAGTTTTTAGAGGCACAGCGACAGTCTAACCTGCTTGTTTTCCGAGAAAAGGCTGAAAACGGCATGGCTGTGAAAAGTGGGAGCACGACCTCAAAAACTTCAGTGCAATGTTTTGTTTGCAACAAAATCGGCCATAAAGCCTCAGATTGTCGCGCTCGGACGAAGCAACCTTACTGTGGGCATTGTCGTAGGGCAGGACACGATACCCAAGTTTGCACCAAGAAACCCGCCACGTATAAAAAGGCTTCATGTATATTGTCCGAAGAGAACTCTAAAGACAATGATAACGCATCCGGCGGCGGGTCCGAGAATAATGTGTCGGGGGCAGTAAACACGCAACAAATGGCAACGAAATATCAGATGCCAGTTCTCCAGGGTCTCCTATTTGATAAGCCTGTCTCTGTTCTTCGGGATACAGGAAGTAACACGACGGTTGTGCGACGTTCCCTCGTGCCCGACGAAGTGCTGACAGGAGCTATGACGACAGTATTTTTAGCCGATGGGAGCAGAATAAAAGTTCCCGAAGCAAAAGTGGAGATATTTTCGCCCTATTTTTCTGGCACGGTGATCGTTAAATGCATGACTTCCCCATTGTATGACGTCATCGTGGGAAACGTGCCAGGATCCCGTGATCCCAATGATCCGGATAGCAGGTGGAGCGAGGGACTGTCGGAAAGGAAGACGAAGTCTAAAAGCGTCAAGGAGAGATTAGGGGTGATGAAAGCAGATCGCTACGAGAGACCAATGATCAGCGTAGTCAAGAAATCAAGTACTTCGTTGGATTCGGTGAAAGCGACCGCTTTGAATATCAACCAACGAATCTTCAAGATTGAGCAGGCGGAGGACAAGAGCCTAGATCTCTGTAGGAACAAAGTTGGGCAGGTGTTTTTTGGGAGAGGATCGACAGAATATTCGTTTGTTATGCAAAAGGGAGTTTTATATCGCCATTATCGGTTATCCTCCGGCAAGATAGTACAGCAGGTAGTTGTTCCTCGCAAACTGCGGAGCCAAGTACTGCAGCTAGCTCATGAAAGTCTGATGGCGGGCCATCAAGGCATCAAGAGGACAATTGACCGAGTACTAGGATCATTCTATTGGCCAGGAGTTCAGGAAGAAGTAAAGAGATACGTGCGATCCTGTGACATTTGCCAAAGAGCATATCCAAAAGGTAAAGTGGGCAAGGCGCCTCTGGGCGTAATGCCGTTGATCGACACCCCCTTCGAGCGAGTGGCAATCGATATTATCGGTCCTTTAAAACCTGTGTCGAGAAACGGAAACCGCTACATATTGACCATGGTGGACTTCGCCACGCGCTACCCGGACGCGGTGGCCCTGCCAGCAATCGATTCGGCGACAGTAACAGAGGGCCTGGTGGAGATGTTCTCACGCGTAGGATTCCCGCGTGAAATTCTATGTGATCAAGCATCTTGCTTTACTTCCGAACTGATGAAAGAAGTCAACGAGTTACTGGCCATTAAGCACCTCAGTTCTACACCTTACCATCCTATGTGTAACGGGTTGGTGGAACGATTTAACGGTACGTTAAAACAGATGTTGCGGAAGCTCTGCCAGGAGGAACCAAGATCCTGGGATCGGTTGCTTGCCCCACTCCTTTTTGCCTATCGTGAAGTGCCTCAGACCAGCACGGGATTTTCTCCCTTCGAACTTATTTACGGGCGTGACGTCAGAGGACCACTTAGTTTGTTAAAAGAATTATGGATTGGAGAACACATCGGCGACGAGGCGAAGACAACTTACGGATATGTATTGGATCTGCGAGATCGTCTTGAAAAAACACTGCAGTTGGCTCATGAGAACTTGACACGAGCAAGAAAATCACAGAAGCAATACTATGATCAGCGAAGCACGAAACGTCAGCTTGAAGTAGGCGACCGGGCCCTTATTCTACTCCCTACTACGGAAAATAAATTACTCATGCAATGGAAAGGACCTTTTAAGGTCACAGGGAAAAAGGGCAGTCATGACTACTGGTTGGACTTGGGACGTGACACCAAGTTGTTCCACATCAACATGTTAAAGCGTTACGAGGATCGCGAACCGGAGAGGTTTACACAAACAGCGTCATTCATAGTGATGGAAGAAGAGGAGGCAGATTCACCTATACCAGTTTACACTATTGACCAAGGGACTGGGGTGGAGACAATTAATATAGGTGAAGGGCTGGCTGAAGAGGAAGCTGCTGAGCTCCAGCGGATTCTGACCAAATACCAAGATGTGTTTTCCGAAATGCCAGGAAAGACCAATTTGCTGGAATGCCCGCTTCGACTGACAACACCGGATCCGATTTGCACTCCGCAGTACCCACTACCACTGGCGATGAAAGAAGTGGTTGAAAAGGAAGTTCGAGATATGCTCAAGCTCGGGGTGATTGAGCGATCCAATTCGCCATACAATTCCCCCTTGGTGCTAATTAAGAAGCCAGATCAAACTTATCGGACATGCATAGACTTTCGTCGCATCAACGAGGTGTTGATATCAGATGCGGAACCCATACCACGGACGGATATGATGTTCGCAGAGGTTGGGACCAAGAGGTTTTTCTCGAAATTCGATCTTACCAAAGGATACTGGCAAGTTCCACTGGAACTGGAGTCGAGATCGGTAACCGCATTTTCAACTCAGACCGGACATTACCACTTTATCTACATGCCATTTGGAATCAAAACTGCGTCTGCAGTGTTCACGCGTTTGATGAGAACACTTCTCCAAGGCCTCCCGAACGTAGCGCATTATATAGACGATGTTCTCATCGCTACTATGACATGGAAAGAGCATTTAGACACATTGCAGCAATTCCTGCACAGAGTGAGAGAAGCAGGATTGACTATCAAACCCCAGAAATGCGAAATCGCTATGACTTCCGTCGTATTTTTAGGCCATCGTTTAGGAGGAGGGACCATCCGAGCAGTGGATAGTACTGTCGAGAAGATTGCCAATGCACAAAAACCTCAAACAAAGAAGCAGCTTCGATCGTTTCTTGGATTGGCGGGATATTACCGCGATATGATTCCCCATTATGCGGAGAAAGCTCAGCCTCTCACCGAACTAACTAGGAAAAAGGAGAGAAATAAGTTTTGTTGGAATCCTGAAAGAGAGGCGGCATTCGAAACACTTAAGCAAGCCCTTGCTTCTGGACCAATTGTAAAGGCTCCTGATCCGGAGCGAAGGTTTGTACTTCGGTCGGACGCATCTGACACCTGCATCGGAGCGATATTAATGCAGGAACATGACGGATTGTTACACCCTGTATCTTATGCAAGCCGCCAGTTGCTGCCCCGGGAAAAGAATTACTCTACCATAGAGAGGGAGTGTTTGGCATTGGTATGGGCGGTACAGAGGTTTCACATTTTTTTGTATGGGAACCAGTTTGTTGTACAAACAGATCACCAACCTCTACAGTACTTAGCCCGAGCCAAACACTTGAACAGTAGGGTCCTGAGGTGGAGCCTGGCATTGCAAGAATACTCATTTAGCATTCAGCATATAAAAGGGTCGGAGAATACCGGTGCGGACTTCATGAGTAGATTGTGAGCCAAGAGTTCGGACTTCATGCACTGTGATATTGGGTGTTGGACACTCAAAGTATGTCAGTGTATTTAACGGTGTTCTTGTGTGTTTAGTAAATATTGGACCTCGACATGTGAACTATACAGAGGACATATACAGTGAAGGGGTTTACAGACCGCGCACGTGTCAGCAGTTTTTTTTTTTTTTTTTTAAAAAAAAACTCATTTAAGGGGGGGCTTTTGTGATATGTGTCGTGCGCGAAGCTTCAAAGTGCGCGCCATTCAAAGTGCGCGCCATACAAAGTGCGCGCTGGAAGCAGACAACGACGAAGGTAGCACGAGCGCTGAGTAGCGTGGCGGCGAAGGTACGAGAAGGAACGAGGAAGACGGGGCTCTCGACTCGGCCGTTGGGTTCCGGACCCGAGCCTAGTAACAGTCGAGCCCGGCCTACCTGCCACGTTCTACCTGCCACGGCCGTGCGTCGCTGACGTGCTGCGGCTTCAAGGCATCCTGTGCTTGAGGACACGCGGAGCTGTCGGGCTACGGGCACGAGTTCCAGCAGAGGTGTCCGGCCGGGACGCGGCCGGTGGTAGTGCCTGGTCTACCGCGCCAACTGGTCCACCTGGTCTACCGTGCGAGCAACGCGGAGCTGTCGGGCTACGGGCACGAGTTCCAGCGGAGGTGTTCGGCCTGTACGTGGTCTGTGGTGGTGCGTATACCCTTTAAGTTGCCGCCTCGTCTACCGTGCGAGCAACGCGGAGCTGTCGGGCTACGGGCACGAGCTCCAGCAGATGTGTCCAGCCGCGACGTGGCTGCGGGGGCGGAGCCTACCCATCAACTAGTCGCCTGGTTGACCGTGCGGACAACGCGAGCCAGCTCAAGACGTAGCAACGAACCTCGGTGAGACCGACCTCATGTCTTGTGTCCATGTTAAAAAGGAGGGACGGTTAGTTTAGGACTTTGATAGTTCACAGAGACAGTGAAGGATTCTTTAAATAGCCTGTCCATGTTATGTGTGTTCGTTTTTCGTGTGTATAAAGTGTGGCGTACAAACGGCCTCGTCTTTTCGTGGGAGTCTGGGGCGACGGCTCGGACACCCATTAACTAAGAACCTGCACGTTGCTATAACACCCACTGCAATGTAACAGACCCCCTGTGGTGTCGGCTCCGTGGATCCGCGCCCGATGCGACCTTACAGCTCTAAAACGTATTCTAAGAAGCTCACACACTCTGAGACTGACTGTGAGATAAACCATCAAAGTTTGTCAAAGTAAGCAGGTGCCTACTATGGCATTATCCATCATTCAGCGGAGAAACTAGGTGCGACTGAACACAGAATCACCGCTTTTATGTTAGCGCATTGAGAGTTTGTAATATTTACAGCAGGTATTCCCGCCACCATGGACCAGTTAGTCGGTGATTATTTTGTATTTTTTAAGGATGTAGTCATGGCTTCCACGCATGAAACAATTTCTTTTTTCTATAACTAAGATCCATCTATCTATCTATCTATCTATCTATCTATCTATCTATCTATCTATCTATCTATCTATCTATCTGTCTGTCTGTCTGTCTGTCTGTCTGTCTGTCTATTCATCTATCCATCCATATATTCATCTATCTATCTATCTATCTATATATCTATCTGTCTGTCTGTCTGTCTGTCTGTCTGTCTGTCTGTCTGTCTGTCTGTCTGTCTGTCTGTCTGTCTGTCTGTCTGTCTATCTATCTATCTATCTATCTATCTATCTATCTATCGAAAATTCGACTGCTCGTGACGGACAGTTTGTGCAAGCAAAGTGGTCGCCCCAGTTATTAGCAGGAGGAGGAGGAAGCAACAAAAGGGAGAAGGCAAGGAGGTTAACCAGAAAGACATCCGGTTGGCTACCCTACACTGGGGGATTAGGGAAGGGGACAAGAAAGATGAGAAAGTGTGAAGAGAGGGAAAAGAATAAAAAGGGGGGGAGACTGACAGTAATTTCACTGCAGCGTGTAGAACTCTACCGCATGTCAGAGGCGTTCGCACAAGCCTGTCTTTCTCAGGAAACACAGCAAGGCTCTCACTGCCTTGTGGGCTGTCGAGGCATGTGGACGTTGCTGTAACAGCACCTGCACAGAAATAGGCCGATCATCCAGTCGCCACATTGCGTTGGCAAGTACTTGTCTATCTGAGGCAAATCGAGGACAGTGGCACAGCAGGTGTTCGATATTTTCGTCGGTTTCGCAAACATCGCACGCCGCACTGTCAGTAATTCCGATTAACGTGGTGTAAGCTTTCGTCGATGTAGGCCGGGTGGATGCCGGAGTTGTAGTGAAGGGTCAAGCTCGTGCAGTCTTGAACGTCGTTTGCTTGGTGTGTTCCACTCAGTCAGTGTGACACTGTGGGCCAGTTGACAAATCTGCCTCGCCGCGTTCGCTCTTGAAAGTGGAATTGAAACGCTGTTTCCTTCTCCATGTGACGTGCGAGCGGCATGATCTGCAGAATCATTTCCGCCTATACCACAATGCCCAGGTAACCACTGAAAGACGATGTCGTGGCCTTTTTGTATTAAAAAGGTGAAGTTTCACGGTTTGGTAGGTCAACGGTAGATCCGCGTCGGAGAACTGACAGCAGGCACTGTAACGCTGGTTTTGAGTCAGAAAGTTATTAGCAGTGTTGTCAGATAAGCAGTGCTCTGCTCTTTGTGTTGGACCAAATTCTGAAACTGCGCGCGTCATTTTAAAACGTCGTCCATCTGAAAGCCGCTTCCACTCAAAATGTAAATCGAACAAATATTTGCCATTGCTATCCTCGTGGCATGAATACTATATCCCGCGAAATTTGGTGTGTTATTGACGAGTAAGTCGTCATTATCGTTCACTTCGCAACATGATTTCTCTGGTCGCTGGCTCAACGAAGATGCTAAAGCTAGGCGTCCAGAATTTTCGGCGGTTTCGTCCCTTTCGTCGGAATTTGTGGAAACTTCGTTCAATTTGCAGCGGATTATGTAAATGAGGCTTTGCGAGAGGCTCCTCTACCGACCAGTCAGAGCCTGTAACACATTCATTCTGGCATCAGCAAATGTATGCACCCTATTGCATCAACAGAGGTCCTTTCGAAAAAGCCGACCCTGCAGCCACTTCTCTCGAGGGAGCAATGCTGACGCTGTACAACTTGTAACACCACTGAGGTGTATTATTTCGGTGAACACTTCGTACGTATTAGTCAGAAAAGGTCGTCGGTAATAAGAAACTCGAGTTTGAACATCTACTTCCCGGAAATTGGTATACAAGATGTCGACTGCTCCATCAGCAAAGCAATCTCTTAGTTCATTTACATTTTGATGAATGCATCCGCCACCTTTGCACAGCATGTCAGAAAACAGCAGTATTTTGGCTCGACACGACCTTTCTTTTCACTCATTCTTTCTCGATTATCTTTAAATCCTACGAAAGGAAAGCATGGACGATAAGCATGTTTGTGGGGTCCTTGCACAAACAATTTTACTCTATTTTTCGTGGCATATGTTGTGATGGATATGGTCATAGATTGCCGCTGAACCGTAGTGGAGGCCGAATTGCGCTATCTATAAAGCAAGCAGAAAGGCAGCTGGCATTGCATCACTAACACGTAAACTAGAAAAGATAGATAAAAAATTGAGCATGTGGTTATATTAGAGATCAGTCGAATCAGTTCGGTACTATAAACACTGTGAAAGGGCAAAATACAGAAAGAATGAAAGCAGTGCCAGTAGAATGGTGTCATGACCTGACAAGTGATCAAAGCCCCATTATTCTGTTCACCCCGCCATGGTGGTTTGGTGGCTAAGGTACTTGGCTGCTGACCCGCAGGTAGCGGGATCAAATACCAGTTATGGCGGCTGCATTTATTATGAAGGCGAAAATGCTGTACACCCGTGTGCTCCCATTTGGGTGCACATAGAAGAATCCCAGGTGGTACAGATTTTCGTAGCCCTTCACTACGGCGTCACTCATAATCATATGGTGATTTTGGAACATTAAACCCAGATATTATTCAATCATTATTCTGTTTGATAAGTGAATACTTTTGCTGTTAACACACTGCAACTGATACTGCTATAAAACATTTAGAAGGAAAATGGCTAAGAATCAAGCGTCTGCTAACGCACACCGAGTAAAAAGACGACAATAAACTAAAGGCCGACAAAAACGCAGTGTTCAGGCAACTAGCCCACCACTAAAATATAAACTAAAAAAAATGGCAGCATATCCACGGAGTGAATGATGGAGAGAGGGGCGAAGCATTCGTTCGTCCATTTGTTCTTGCTTCCGTCCGTCCATGCGTCCGTCTCTGTAACCGTTCATGCGTCCGTCCACCCGTCCGGGCGTGCGTCTGTTTGTGCGTCCGTGCCTGCGTTCGTCCATGCGTCCGCCCCTGCTTTCGTTCATGCGTCCATCCATGCATCTGTCTGTATATCCGTTCGTCCATCTATTCAACACTCCAAGTACCACCATCTCGCATCTTTTCATCCTATATTCCCCATATAGAAGCACCGCCATCCAGCGGATATTCCAAGGACTAAACGAGAGGTGGCACACGTACACTTTCTTACGGCTTGCGCTTCGGGTCTACTTCTCACCTTTAACCACCTCGAGTTCATTCATGGTATATACTAGTTCATTGTATTCATGGCACTGCGGCTCAACGCTCGCTAAACCTTTCTAAAACTAAGGAGGTTACGACCAGCGAGTATAACGTAGCAACCCTTTATTGTCAGATAGTGCTCAGTGTACATGCCAATTGCTGCTAATGGGGATCGCAGCGTGCGCGTTAACTAAAAGCTGAATACTCCTGTCTCTCATTCCCCATTAGCAGCCATTGGCATGTACATTGAGCATTATTTTTTATTGTTCAACAACGCACAGAAGAAATCTCTCACCGGCACCACCTTGAAGGTCCAAATGTTATACTTGTTACATACTACAACAGCTACGAGGGATGAACGGGGGCCGCTATAAGGAGCTTCGCCCCTAAAATTAAGGTGTGTACTTTTTTCTGCATGCGAAGGTTTTATAAATAATTAGGGTCTAGTGAGATTATCATTCGAAGTAAAATGAAATTCACTCTTCCATCTGTGCAAATATGGGCCCGGATTCACAAAACTCACTTACGAAAACATTTTTGCGCAAGAGAAACTTTGTTGCGTAAGTCGATTCACGAAACGAAAAAACGTCGTAAGAGGCCATAGTTGTCACATCGGCCACTGCAAATAAAGCGCGCTGTGACTGCCCGGGAACATGTCAGCGATGGTGATGCAGTTGCTATATTTGCTTACGTTACCGAAAAGTGCTCGTAAGTTGATTCACGAAGCGAAATTGTGCGTAAAAACAGCATGGCTGAGAGAAAATCCTAAGAGTGGTCCGGACCACTCTTAGGAACAATGTGGCTACTTAGAACCTGCTGCCGCAGCGGTATACTTTGGTGCCCTGGCTGGTTTTGAGTTAATTCACGCCCATTAAGGGCTGCCTGATGACTGCTGGTGCGTTTTTATTTCTTTCGGCGCTTTGAGCTTCGCGTGTTGTTTCCCTTGTACGCAGTGTAAACCACCATCGTCCAATAAGTTCGAAGTCGCAGTAATTGAAGAATTCTATTGGGCGTCAATGGCATAAAACTACGCATGTAAGATTTGTGGTTGGATGAAAACCAATGTGATACGTGAATGGTCAATGCATTCGAACGCGACATGGCATAGGATCAACCTTATTTGTTATGTTGTTGTGTTGCGCCCCATCACATCCAATTAAAAGTGCGACTCGAGATCCTTGCCTCATTGGTGGAAATTACCACCAAAGAGGTTAATGGGAGCCCATTGTTTGCACGCTATTGGAAATAAAAATGAGAGGAAGTTTTCAGTGAGTGGTTAGTGTACTTTCATTGGCTCTAACTGTCCAATGGTTGCGATCTCTGAAATACAGCTGTCGATACACTTTGCGACGATCTGGAACAAAGCGTACTTTGTAAACCAAAGCGTATTAGGGGTGCGCGTGATTACGCATGGAACTACAAACAAATCATGCATCTTCACCTTCACTGTTCAGACACCGATATGGACCGTGATATAATGGCAAGCAATCGGAATGAAATGACACTAGTAACTTTGTATGACACCGAAAATATGCAAACCCTCACGATTCTGGAGCAAACCTTGGCTGAATTCATCCCTGCGTCAATTACCAGCCATTTAACTTGGCGCACGAACATCATTCAAAGGTAGAGCGAGCCACTGACATGTAATTTGTGCGATGTAGCGACCACTTGACCTGAGAATAATAGCGTTGCGAAGGCGAATCCCCTGTCGCATGCTCTGATCGAAGCAGACGACAAACGCGAGCAGACGACGGCTTGGCCGACAGGCACAGCTTGTGATTGGTTGTGAAGCAATACCCTCTACATCAGCTCACTCCGTGACGTTGCCAAAACACTTCTTTCATCTGGAACGCCTGTCCTGTTCGTCATATCACCCCCCTCGCACATAAGAGAAAATTTTGTCACGCCGTGAAAATAGTGCAAGTACTTTCTAAGAGCTATCTTATCATCTTATGTGCTGCGCAGTTGTCGAAAACAACATGGCGTCGTAAACAGCATATCGGTCGGTGCAACTTTCAGCAAACGCTTCTCGCACGAGTTACTTCAGCGTTTGACCGGATGTGTTGTGATTACAGCAGCTCTTTCGGTGCGTGTAAGCAGTGCGGAAAGCTGTGGCAGTGCAATGGTGTACGGTGAAGCGCAGCGAAGCCTGTGCGTTGGTGTGGTTATCAAGCTGGGATCGGCGTCGATGTATCGACGGTAACTAGCACTCGAGAAGCCTGCAATGTGTGTTTGTGTGCCGGTAACAGTTCGTTCGCTTGACTTTCCAGTCTCTCAGTTTGGTGCTGTGCGACATTTCAGATTGACAGCGTTTTGACACGTTACTTGAGTGACCCCAAGTACGTACGGAAACGTATGAACTACGCGCTCGGTTCTTGCTTCGCCCCTAGTTAGCCCGTACGCTTCTATTTACTTGAGAGCAATGTACTGTTCGGGAGTGAAACGATGTTCGTTGTGAACAGTGGTGCTGTGTTGACGTTCCAGGACTTGTGAACAAGCTGTGCTCGTGTGACCGAAAATTGAAAGACAGCGTTGATAACTGTTTTGCCCTGCGAAGTCGTGGTGGGGCAGCTTGGCGCTTTTGTTTGTTAAGTCGTCACTTCTTTTTGTGATAACCATAGTCCTAGCGCTGTGATGTGATCAACCAAAACTGCGAGATGCTACTTTCTGTTGTGGATCGTGTTACTTTGGAAGCGCGCCTAGACTGTTCTTCGGAAACAAATTGAGAGTTCTATGTGGCAGCGAGAGCCCGTGAACGTCAAGCTTCCCTCCAGCCCCCCAAAAAAGCAAACATTTCACCGGTGCCTTGCTTTGGATGAAGATAGGCCAATATCGCCTAACTACAGGTTTCCGAGTTCGTCTGGTCATCGTTTTGCACGGCAATAGAGCCTTGACAACAGCCGGTCATGGCCAGTTCTTACACTTTATCAATGGACGTGCACGCCTGGCCAGCCCTTCATTGCTGTCATTGGCAGCTTCCAGTCTGCAGATGCCCTTTGCCTGTTGGCCGTACTTGGTTCCTTATGACACCGACGGCTACTAAATGCTGCCATCGGTGAGTTCACCTTGCAGAACTAAATTTCACCGGTACTATAATTCACGCACTTCTATAACGTGTGCAAGTTTTTAAGCCCATCAGATGTAATGTTTCTCTATGGTAAGTTGAAGCATGAAAAATTTACTACTACTGTTATATAGATACATATATTATGAAGCAAATACATAAAAAGTTTTTTTGTGATTTGATACAAGTGAGCTCTTGTTTGATTATGAGGTTGGGCCTGTCGATTGACCACGTTTGATAGTTGGAAAGTTAATGTGAATTTATTTTTCAGGAGCCAGGTTGCACTTAAAAATTTATGTTATTTTGGAAAATTAGTTCTATAGACGATTACCACTGTGGTAGTACTATACTTCAGTAGGACATATATATTGCGGTACGTAAATTTTACATGAGGCTTCAGTTTACTTCAAAGTGATTATAGCAGATTTTGGTCACTTTAACGAAGTGATAGCTTCCTCAAATAAGTATTAGAAGTGAGTGCTTTTAATGATTGTTTTTATTATCTCGTTTTTGGCTCTTCACAGATCGCAGAGATTGGTTTGTTAAAGTCCTGTGATGCATCGGTTGCACATTCTGGCACATCAATCCTCATCATTACTTGGAGCACCTGTACAAAAATAGGAAGGACACGTTCTCCCTAACTGTGCAAGCCTATGTCACTGCTGGGACTGTTATCATTCAGCGGATGTGGCGTGGAAGCATGCATGGCAGCCTCATCTGGAAGGACTGCAATCTGCTTGGGAGCTTCGAGGGCACAAAACTGCCTAACGGCTGGCTGCAAGGTTAGTTTTTCTTTAATACATACGATTACGTGAACACCACTTACTGTGCACAAATTGAAAACCCAAGCATGGTTGCTTTCAGTGGATACCTGTAATATTCTTACACATAATTCTTATTGAACATTTATAGAACTAAATTGCAAGATAATTGAGAATGTTGAAAGCTGAAAGCCTGCAGCTTATGAATGAAACTCTAATAATCTGAGACTCAAAAGCTTGTGCTTTGAAACGAGCACAAATACTTTTATTCCTTATTGAGCTCTCGAGCTTGTGACTCCCTCTGTGGATCAAGTGCTCTGGAAGGAAATAGCAAGTGGGTGAAAATTGCGTGGCTGTTCACAACTTGCAAGGAGAAAGACCTATTGAAGAAGCCTAGGATGACATAGGGCCAGTAACTGCATCTTTTACCTAATGTAGCTTTTTCTCTCTCAGTGCTGTTGCTTGTGTTTAAGCCGAACATGTTCTCCATGATTGCATAGTGATATATATTTTTCTACAAATTGTACCTGACCTAAGTATGCATTGTTGATCTCTAAAGGTGACGTTCAGTGTGTTTCAAAGCCATGGCTTCTCATTTCTCTGTCTGTGGCTAGCCCATTTCAGCAGCAGAGCGATGCAGCTAGCACACATGCAATCCAAGTCATGGAGCGCTCCTTTGGTGTTCTGTGCAGGACACAGCATATCCATCCGGCAAGACACTGGTATCAACAATAATGGTGAGTGTTGGTGGCACCTGTAGGAGCCCATTGTGTTTGTTGCGTATGAATATTTCCCCTGAAGACTTGCATTTTTGAAAGGTTTTCTTCATTTAGAATAATAGATGTCAGTAACAAGCACACTCATAATCCACAAGTTCTTTGTGTCTTCTAGACTGCCCATTTGCTCCTATATGCGGTATGGGGAGCTGGCTATGTTAGACAGGCTTAAAGTTATCAACATTGGCTGTTGTGTTGTAATGCAGTCTAACTTGTGTTTCTTAGTGAACTTATTTGTGGTCTACTTCTCGCACCTAGTGTAAAGTCGAAATAAAAGAAACTCTATTGGCTTTTTGTGCCTGTCAGAAGTTTCATGCCTTCATCTATAACATTGTGGTTTTGCTCTTGTATCATATTAAATATATTTTCAGCCTTCACTGTTTGTGTGTGTGTGTGTTGAGGCTTGTCATTGGCTTCTGAAAGTACAATATCTGTAAATATGAGCACATAATTGACAACTATACACTCTTGCATGTAGCATGGTTGTAACAATGATCTGTATTTTTCTATGTTCCAGCAGTAACAAGGGGTTCGGTGCTCCACGGTCATGTACAGTGTATCAAGAACAGAGCACAGAAGACCAACAAATATAAAGGGACTGCCAGTGACTGTTCTCCTTCTCAAAGTTTACAACAGCAGAAAGAGCACATTGTGATGTCAGGAACAGCTGCTGCTTAACTTCTTAGCAGTGCATTATTCAGCAGTTCCTTTGCTTGCATTCGAAACTATTTAAATTTTGCATGGAAGATACCAAACTATGACACTAATTTAAAGGCTGCTGTAGTGTTAGTGGGCAATTATTTTTGAGCTGAAGTTTTAACATGTGTGTTAAGTGCCTGCGTGCCTCTACATTTGCATGCCAGAAATCACAGCACCCATGGTCGCCAATGGTAACTGTGTTTGCATTCTTTGTAGTACAAGAAGTAAAGCCATGGATGCAGTAATTATGTACTTAGTCGATGTAATCCTGCAGTGTACACTCATTTGTATAGCACCAATGATGCCATGAGTGTATAAGCTCTGGGAAGTGAATCTATGTGGATTATTTTATTTAGAAGGAAGAGGATCATCACTACTCCTAGTATATCTTAACAGTAGATTTTAGTGCTTGGGTATTATCCCACTGCCTGTCCGTCCTTCAACAGTCTACTTATCTACTGTGTAAGTGTAACTTTTAAATGTATACTTTGCTCGGATAGGTTTGTTCATAATGTAATGCAAGTGACTTATCATCTATGCAGCTCTACTCAGACTAGAAATAAAAGTGTTTATTTTTATATGTAGCTATAGCATGCATTCACTTGTGTTTTTCTATGTGCCTGTACAATTGTTTAGCCCTACAAAAGTGCTGGTATACTCTAATATTGAATCTGGTATCTTAAAATAGTTTGTTAGTGGAAGTAAGAATGTGTTTACAACCAATATTACTATCCTCAGATGAACTGTGAAAACTCTGTGGAAATTTATTTACAGTTTTTGAACGTTGTGAAGGCAAATGTTATGTTCTTTTATTGTGGTCCCTGTTTCATGCAAATGACACATAATTACTTTGCAGTGGCATAGTATTAGTTGTTATTTTACACATATGTGCTGAGCAACATCGCAGTTGAGGCCAGCAGCAAGACATACATGCAGTGCACTGGAGCATCACCTCACATAGTGTACAGTCTTTGCCCATCAGTAAACTCAATATTAGACAACTGTATGGGAACTGTGTTGGTGTGCAAACTTTGAAGTCTTCTTGAGGAGTGTTTTTCATCATTTTTGTCCAAGTGAAGTAGCTACTCAAGGCCACAACTGGTGGGAATGTGGTGGTTTTCTCTCTCCAAAAGCACTCCTACCAGCTGCCTCAATGTTAGCATGGGGTGAATTCACGAACTGGAAAAATAATTGGTCTTTGTTTTCTTGGCCGAAAGAGTCACTTCCACCGTTGAGCCACCACGACGCGCCAGAATAGAAACTTTTAGCTAAATAAAGTTGATTCTCCTTTTGAGAAGTGTTTTGGGGAAACGAAATGGCACCTATAGCTGTCAATATAAACACTGTTTGCACCAAGGAGCTTAGTAGCTTATAATTGTATTATTCATGTATTGTCTATAATTTACTCGCGCTGTGCCAACTTTCAGCCCAAGTGTCCTAACATGCTTTGTTAGTGGGTTGTGAATGAGCCAAGCTATGTAAATAAACAGAGTGATATTGCAGACATGTACAAAATATTGATGCACAGCCCTTTTCTTTAGCATGACATTGTCAAGAGCTTTATTCTTGTGTTTTTTTATAAAATATGCTTGTCACTGGGCAGCAGCGAAAAACTATGCATCAAGCTTTTGCGAGATGGTTCGAGAAACACCGTGTTCAGACATAACAGTGCCGGTGGATTTCTCTCGTAAGTTTCTTTCTGTAGTATATTCAAAATGAGTGTATTAGAATTGTTGTTTTATAGCCATTCATTTTATTATTTACACCTGAGTGTATGTATGTATGCATGGGTGTACATATGTATATGTGTGTGTGCGTATATGTATGTATGTATGTCTGTATGTATGTATGTATGTATGTATGTATGTATGTATATGTATGTATGTATGTATGTATGTATGTATGTATGTATGTATGTATGTATCTTTTAAATGAAAATCCGTTTATCATTGGTGAGTAAGTTTGGTAATGATTTGGCTGAATTTGTTTCTAGTTATTTCTCTTTTGAGCCATTATACATTTCAATTTGTTTTGTACTGCATAAAAATAAATGTAACCTTACACAGAATATGTGTGTTCAAAAAGTTGTTTCATTTACCAACCTACAGTCATGGGCAAGAAATTGGGTAAAATGGAACGAACCTGCGAAGATTAGTTTACAGCATAGCTACTCTACATGGCATATCTCGTACACATTGCGTTGGTTGAATATGTCGATTTCAATCTTTCAATTTTAATCATAATAAGCAAGCTATCACCCGTGGTTGTATATGTGTGTGATATTTATGCATACTGTGATACCGGTTCGCAATGACAATTAAGGTCGCAAACCTAGTCAAGCTGAATACACGAGTTTTATCCATGCACCTTTCATCTGCACTGGAACTGTTGTTAATAAAAAATAAACTTCAGCATTTAGAAATTTATTCTAGTAACCAAAAGCAGGGTATCTCTTTATCACACAAATCAAATTGCCATTGTTCTGTTCCATTCTGGACAATAGGGGACCCTCTCAGCAGAACTCAATTAACTGCTATAGTTCATTTTAACCATTGACAGTGACATTACACTGAAGCGTGCAGCATGACAAATAGCGGGAGAGAAGACACAAACTAATCACTCTGTTTGCGTCAGCTCTAACTGTCCGTGCTGTTTGGTCTTGCTGCATGTGATGATGCCCACCAAATTAGCACGAAAGCGTGTCCCTACAAAGGCAGTCAGCTTGGCAGCAAGCAGTTAGCTCACTGCATGTGTAGATTTTTTTCAAAACACCGTGAAGACTGATTGCTGGTCGAATATCCAAACACGTGAAAAGTGATATACCAGGTATGTTATTGGTATTTCAGTACTGGGCACTTTTGCGATAAGAGAGGATGGAGGAGAAAATTATGAACCCTGAATTGTTTAATTTTTGAAGGAGCACAGTACAGCGCTTTTGGAGCAAAAGAGAGTGAAAGAAGCAAGTGCGAAAGCCTACTTCTCAAAAAATTAGTACCCGCCACCACGCATAATGTCAGGCCGGGCAACTTCTTGAAAAAGAAAAGTGCTCAGTGATTCTGCGAATCGAACCAAGTACCTCCTAGATTGTAGTTGAGCGCTGTAACCGCTCGTCCACTGCAGCAGTGCTTGCATTCACCCTATTGCTGATATATCGTCATTCCTTCGAATGAAGCCAAATGCAAAAACGTCCGGTGAAACTTTGTCAAAAATAGAAAAAATAGTTAGAATGCGTTTGCCCAAGGTTACTAGAAGATAGAAACCACCACGTGTGAATGTATAACCGTGCGCTATTAATTCTTGTACATTACTATCATGACGTTGGGATAGCCGGCTCTAACGTAGGCTACCTTCTCTTAGTTTGCCAAATATAAATAAGAAAATAAAAATATATATCGGCCTGTGACAACGCTAATCAACTATTATGAGTTCACTGTCACTAGTGTCACTTTCACTAGATGAATGCTCAGTTTGCTTCCATTATCGTTATTTAGGAATGTTTTGGCTCATTAACTCAACTCTCCTAATTAGCATTGATTCTCACATCTAAGGGCCGTCACACTTCATCTCGCTTTCTGAGTGACTGTCACTCTCATATAACGCGTACTCCACTTTTTTATGCTCTCCGAGCATCTGACGCTGCTTTGCGGAGACTTTCCCTGACGTCTGCTGGGCCAGAAAATTGTCTTTATTATCTATCACTTTCAAGCTTTCGCGAAGCCGAAACCAGAGTCGCTCTCTCTCTCTTTTCATCCTTTTCGCACGTGTGATAACGTCTCTCGACCTCAAGACTCGTATACACGTCCCTTGCTTTGTTTGCGCACTCAAACAACGCTGGACGAAATATTTGCACCATGTTTTGGGAAAAGCATTAGCACTGAGACACCTCCCAACGAGTCTCCCTCATTTTACGTAGACATATACCTAAGCGTAAGCGTATGCACGTTCTCGCATTCCGACTTTATAAACATGCTGCGGTGCATGGAACCAGCGAAATCACGCTCACAATTTCATTTGATTACTGCTGCTATCTATTTCCGCACAATTCGTCTGCAGGTACCAAAGTCGCTCACGTGTCTTGTAATAAGAATATTGTAACAAAGGCTACCTTTGACTATAGGTACAAAACACCCTTACGTTCACCACTATACCGTGCTAGATTGCACCGAATTAGTTAAGTAGCAGCGCAGCTTCAATGAAATGTAAGGTAACTGGTCGCGTTAAATAGGGGAAGGCATTCGAGGCACATTTTAAAACATTGCATGCATCGATTTACGTGTGGTTTCATTTATGTGATGCACCTGGAGTGTTGTTTACTTGTACTTGGCGAGATAGTGCATGGATTGCTCGGTGGCTTAAGGCCATCGAGCAATTATTTTTTTAGCTACAGTCGTTGATTAAAGGCGAGTGCTTGGCTTTGCACAGCCCACCAAAACGCCTATTACAACGTACGCGGCATCCCGTAAGCGCTGTAGCAGACGCTCGCGGAACTGAAACTTAGATGCAGCAAATCACTGGCTATCATCGTATACTCTCGATGCTAGACGCTTTGCGTGCTACCTTGATATTATCGGCACACACTTCTTTCTTTCCTTGTCGTTTCATCGGCTATCGTGTGTCCTCCTTGCCCTCTTAAGTGCCGAATAAGTTAAATTCATACCCGCGCTATAGTAATCCCTCCAGATAAGAGAATTTTAGGCTAAGAAAATGCGTAGCCAAAGAGAAAGCTTTGTGAATTCGGCCCATGTTCTATGGAGAATCGTCTTAAGTTCGCTTTGCTCGCGCGAGAATCGCTATTCGGATTTGTGGTGCTCAAGAACAGGCGTGAGATAACATCTACTTTAGACAGGACCATAATTCTACCAAACGAAGTTTTGACTGCCTGTAGACATGAAAACTCACAGTATCCTTTATTCATTCAGCTAAAACGCCTGGAAGGCGAAAAGAAGCTGTTTTTTTTTTTTACTCTGTCGATCCTGCCTCCGTTATCGGCCCACATTTGTCTAAGCTACGACATCATGCGACGACGTCATCATGTGACGACAGCTCACGTGACCTCACAGTAGCTTCACAAATTTCACGTCATCTCATCATGATTACTTGCTTCTTTCGGGTTGACGCCACTGTCAGCACTGACCTACTTGGGACGCCGGCCAATTAGGGGTAAAGCTTTTAAGGCGTGGGTCTGTACATTCTCCGATGTTTTCGTACCTATGGCCACCAGTGGCACACACCCACTCTAGAGCGGGTATGTGCCACAGGGGATGCGAGATGGGAGATGGCAGTACTCGGAGTGTTCACTAGATAGACGCACGTACGGGCTCATGGACGGATGTACAGACAAACTAGCAGACGGACGGACAGATGGATGGACGCGCGGAACGGGTATGTGCTACAGGGGATGCGAGATGGCGGCACTTGGAGTGTTCACTAAATAGACGCATGAATGGACGTACAGACAGACTAGAAGACGGACGCGCAGATGGACAGACGCCCGAACGGATGGACGAACGGAGAGACGGACGGATGTATAGATGAACGCACGCATAATCGCGCGGATGAACGGAAGCAAGTACGAACGGACGAGCGGGCTGACGGGTGCTTCGCCCCACTCATCATTCACTCTTTGGATATGCTGTGATTTTTTTTTTCATGTTGGATGAGGCCTCTAATACTTTCGACGTAAAAAATATCTTAGGCTAGAAATCGTTAAAGGATAGCAGTCAGCCAATTCTCGATAGTACGCATATATTATTAGCGAAGGCAGTCGACCAGTGACAAAAGACTACAGGTCTTTCGTAATAACTCAACAATTTCGCCCACAACTAAAGTAGATAACTACTTCGTGTGTTAAGAAAACTTTGAGAATCCGAGGAAGTAAGTACACAATGAAGTTCTCGTGAGGCCAGCAGCCTACACGGACCATAGGTACGTGTGGCAGAAGTGAAGGCTTCCAGCGCACCCTATACATCGATGAAATGATTCAACCAACGGCTATCGTATGTTTATATACACAGCGACATGGCTTTTCTTGATAACAATAACAATATTAGGTGGCACTGGACCTTTCGTCATTGTTGACGGCTCCTAAGTGGTGAAGTAACGAATGTATAAAATGAGGCGATCCTGGCACAACCATAGGTCGGCGAACTCACTCATGACATACGAGTCGAGTGACTCGGACTCACTCAGATCAAGCCGTGAGCCTGAGTCTAAGTGAATCTGTGTGAGAAATACTCTGGTGAGTTATAGTCCGAATGAGTCAACTTGAAGAAACTTTTCGTGGGTGTGAGTGCCAGTGAGTTCGGCTCAGCAAAATTTTGATGAGTCTAAGTCCTCGTGAGTGCACAGCACAAGATATATTTCTCGGTTGCACGAGTCAGAGCGAGCGCCCCTTCTTTCTGCCAAACTATGGAATATCTATTCATATTAGGCATTACTATTAGCTTTACCTGGAGGGAAGGAAGAGGGGGAGTAGGAGGAGGAGGGGAGGATGAGAGGAGGAGGTGAAAAGGAGGAGGATGAGGAGGAGGAAGAGGAGGAGGAATAAGGAAGAAATCAAAGGCAGGGAGGTCAACCAGACGCGCGTCCAGTTTGCTACGCTGTACTGAGGGACGGGGTGAAGATATTAAGAGAAAAGAAAGAGAGGAGAGCTAACAGAGCACCATGTGGGTACATGTGCGCCTTTCCGTTGCACGCTTATAATCGGTCACATAGTCCGGTCGCCTTTATTAAACTTAGAAATTCCCGCGCCGATTTGCTGGCCTGAGACGCGTAGATACACAATCCAGGGAACTTATTTTTGGAAAAATGTATGTCACCTAGTTTGTTCAGCGTTTCGCATAGCAAGTTTCCTTCACTCGCAAAACGATCACAAGAACACAGTAGATATTCTATTGTATAGTCACTATTGCACGAGTCACTTCTAGAGGTATCTGTCATCCCTGACCACTCCTAACCACAGGCGCCACAGTAAAGTTGCCTCCCGGCGGGAGAGGTCTAATAGAATTTGAAACTTCCTCGATTAATAGATATGTGAGGTTTAACGTCCCAAAACCGCCATATGATTATGAGAGACGCCGTAGTGCAGGGCTCCAGAAATTTCGACCACCTGGGATTCTTTAACGTGCACCCAAATCTGAACACATGAGCCTACAACATTTTCGCCTCCATCGGAAATGCAGCCACCGCAGCCGGTAACATTTGATCCGGTGACCTGCGGGTCCCTCTATGGGTCCAATTTTCGTAGGTGCTGGTTTCCGACACTAGGGTCACTCAGCCAAGTGCCCGACATTGTGCCAGCGAACGAGTGAAGGGCCCTTGCAACTTCTGTTCTCGACAAGGGTATTTGGGTTTGTGTGAATGTTCTCGTGGGCGGACCGGGCCACTTCATCAGGAAGGTCGTCACCGGCAATGCCACAATGTGCCGGTACCTACTGAAACACCATGTCGTGTCCCTTCTATAAAACTTTAGGAACTTCTCTCATTTAATTTGCTAGCTGTTCATTCACCCTTCATTGTAACGCTGATTGCAAACTCTGAATGGATGTCTTAAAGTCACAGAAAACAGCCCATTTTTGAGGCTGGGCTTCTGTAATATAAAGTATAGCAGCACGTAAAGGGGCAAGCTCCGCTGCTTTAGATGTCATCTTGTGGAACACATTGAACATTACAGTCACTTGGCACACCGGGATAACAAGAGCACCTGTGGACATGTCAGACGAGACTGGTCCATCGGTGTAAATGTTGGTCCTTTGGCCATATTTTTTGTTGAGTAGCGACGATGTCGCGTGTCGAAAGTCTATTGTTGAATAAAGGCTCTTATTTATGATTCCCGAAATAGTGAGGTGCACCTGTAGGCGCCATGGAGATGACAGTGGTCTTGCTGCTAGAGTGAAGCCCAACGGGAGGCATTTTCTAAGAGCGGACACAATCTTTGAAAACATTGCTCATAGTCTTTGAGGTTGCAACACAACAATATGGTAACCGGGAACTCGCAAAGGTATCTTATGCGGGCTCTTGAATTGCCAGTGCATTTCTCTCTTGAGAGCGAAAGACCTTGTTTGCAGACATATGAGCATGTTAGGGTGGCAACCTTCTATACTCGTGCACGCACTCACAGACGGGTTACACTCCAAGACCACAAACAAATATTGTCAGCATATATGAATATGTGAACAGTACTTGGCAAAAGTTCACGAAGGCCTACCATCACAAGAATGAACAAATTGGGGCTCGATATCGCACTTTGAGGGACGCCACGGGAGATATAGCAATTGGCAGTGAGCCATATTCTGTCTGTACAAAACATGACCTTCTCGAAAAATAATCCTGGATCTACTGGAACAACCTACCGCTAATTCCGACCACCTCCAACGACTCAAAGATGGCGTCATGTGTTACGTTATCATATGCCCCTTTGGCACCGGGAATTAGGGCCAGTGATATGCTCTTTTGCTGCTGGATAAATGTCGTGAAGTCAGTTAGGTTGTCAACTGATGACCTAACTCGCCGAAAGCCGCATCCTCCTTACCTGTGTGCAGCTCATAATTTATCAATTATTTCTTTATTTTTATGTTTCTAACAAATCTCAATCAACAGTTTATGGTCACATTTTTGACAATCACTTATTATTTCGTTTACGTTGTATATCAAGTTTTTTCGTTTGAACTTATAGTTTATTCAAAGGCTTCGCTTCCTGTATTTAGTCTTCCACGCACTAGCATCGATCTTACACATATGAGCGTGTCTCTGTCACCGACAAGGGCAGCGTGCCATATCTCACCGCATCGATTTTAACCACTTCTCTGCCTCTCGTATATTTTCTCCTTCCGTGCTTTTCTTTTTTTTTTTTTTGTCGCCATTCCAGCCTAAAGCGTTCGTCACGTGGGCGGGGCCTAATGAGACGCTTCCGTTGAGAGGCAGTTGTTGCGTCAGCAGCTTTCACGGAGCTCTCCAGACACAACGGAAGATGGGAGTGAAGAATGGCCACCGCCACAACCACTTCAGAAAACAAGAGGAAAGCAGCAAAACGGGCTGCGATGGATGGTCTGTCACGTGCGGTGGTTTCTAATTGCTTTTGTGCGATGCCGGATGGGGCCCTTTCAGCGGAACTGGTCTGCGCAGCGAACGTGTTACCAGACGCCGGAGCGATTTACAACGATTCTACTCGAAAAACAAGGCAGCCGCCGAAGGTTGGTCGCGACAAATCATTATGATAACGTTCAATGAAAGTGCTGGCAGCTAAAACAGTGGCGGGACGAATTAGTTTCGAGGTGTTCGTGGCATCGTATGAGGTTTTTTGATTGTGCTTGTAATGTGCTTGCTACGCTAAGACAAACACAGCTTCGACAATTTCTGACCAAGATAGCTCTGTTTGTGACTCATGCAAGATCTTGAAGGAATACAAGTTTTATTTTCGGATCTGTTTGCAACCACACAATAACTCCTAAATGAACACGTACTACAAGCATTGTATGACTAAACTGAACCTAAAACATGTTCGTAAAAACTAAAAACATACTTTTGTGATGATCTATAACACTAAGCCCCACTATAACGTATGATTTGTTGGCACATTAGGTAGAAGCGTAGTACAATTATTTTTATATGGTTAGAATTATTAATGGGGTGGTATAGTATAGAAGTAGTTCATTTTAGTCCGTCGTGGCGTGAACCAGCCCTTAGCGGGTCACTCCCACGTCAGTACAGATAGGCCTAACCTCTACACCACGTCGTAGGCCCGTTGAACTGCCCATAGCTGCATCCCAAATCCGTACTGCGTAGCACAGCGAATGATTAATGTTTATATCTTTGATAGAAAAGCAACGTGTATTGGTCAGTTGCCTACTAATGGTCCAAATATCTACAAACTGTATTTACTTAGTACGTCCACTGCACATAAATAATTAACTTGGGAACTATCCTGTATACGAAGTAATGAGCGTATCAATAATAAAAAATATACATAGCAAACGTGCTATGGTCCTTCAATACTTTTCGAGGTTGGTAATATGAAGTGAATGGGCTATAAATCTATAGTGACTTAAATCACATTTGGCACTGACAAGCTATTTCATATTTGCTTTCTAACCGTGGCGCTTCGATATATTCATCATAGTATCAATCTCTTCCAGAAAAACGGAATTTCAATGGTTGAGTAGCTTTTTGAAAGCAACAAAACAACTGTTCACTCATTTTCTGAGAGAAATTTAGTTTCCTTTGTGGTTTTTACACGACATATTTTATACAGTAGCCGAACGAAAAACCCTGTTTTTTTGCCGACTCACTCCTATCGAAACCTGAATATTTGTATTCTGCCGTGACATTGCGATGGATTTATATTACACGCCGATCGCAGAGCTGGTATCCGAAGCATGCACATTAGATAAGCTGTTTGTCAAGAAATACAGGAGGTGAAGAACGTTTGTCATCGCATATTCTTTCACATATAAATTTTTTAAAGCGAAAGCCTAAGATACTTCATAGAACGTGAAATTTGACTGTCGCCGTCCCGTGGCGTCCGGAAAAAGTGATTCAGAGTATTGCAATGACAAGATGACGTCACCATGTGGCGTCTCAGATCACCAAAATCTGTGACCTTAGAGTAATGCCACGTGACGTATCGTCACGTAATCAAGTCAACACATCGCATCGTAGCTTTCCCCTAATTGGTCAGATCACGGAGGCAAAGCGAAACCGTGTGAGGTGCCTCCAATCTTGGAGGCAATGAAAAATCACTTTAGGTGAAGAAAGCTCTAGAAGGGAGGCGGGACCGCATCGATACTTTGGCTGAGACGAAAAAGGTGATGGCTTTCGCGTTAAACTCGTCTTAGGTGAATGTGTAGAGAACACTGCGAGTTTCTTTTTTCCTTTCCTAAGTGTTTTATGCCCATGTCCATCAAAATTTCAGTGACGACCTTCCGTCACGGAAATGACGTCCAAAGCTTAACACGTTAGAAGACAAAAAGGTCAGTCTCGTGAGTCGACCCACGACCTCACGGTCGGTGACAACAGCTGCCGGGCACGCTATCCATTGTGCCACGATGACACACTTCGTAGGCTTTAAAAACACGCCTTCTACAACTGTTACTGCCCTCTCAAAGTACTCTTGGCAAACGGCAGTAATGCAGTAATGCATTTGACCCTGAAATACACCATTATTTCCTTTTTTATATATATTACCGCGCCTTCGCAGGGAAAGATCGTCGATAGGCACAATAATGCCTCACTATATATAATGCCTTACACGTTACCCTCGTCTATAAAATGCAAATCTGGGATTACGCACATTTCAGAAATGACCGCTAGCAATTATACTCGTTCAGAGGCTACCTGCCCCGGTGGTGTTGTGGCTAAGTCACTCGGCTGCTGACCCGCAGATCGCAGGATTGAATCCCGGCTGCGGCGACCGCGTTTCCCTATGACGCAAAAGTGCTTGAGGCCCGTGTGCCTAGATTTAGGGGCGCGTTCAAGAACACCAGGTGGTCTAAACTTCTGGAGCCCTTCACCACGCCGTCTCGCATAATCATATGCTGGTTTTGGGATGTTAAGTCCTAACAGTTATCATTGTTATTATACTCCATCGACTGAAAAGCGCAAACAATAGCATTGTCATCGTGTTGAGTGAAGAACTGGAGTCACGCTTGTGTACGCAAGATTTGGCAGCACTGTCTTATTTGCTCCTTCTCCGTCCATTCGAGCCGAGCTGAAGAATCGCTCCCTCGTGAATGTGGGGACGAGCCTCACTCAGCAGGCAATTAGTAGGCGGGTAGTGTTCGTTGCCTGACTGTAGAACGAAATGAAACTCATCAACCCGCTTTCTTTCCGTTTGTTGTAGCCTAGGCAATGTGGTCACCTTTCTTTGTCGAGCAATGTAACGCTTTAATGAGCCTTCTCGTAACCCTCTTCGACTACGCCCGGGCAATACAGCGCACGCTTGTGGCAGGCGCCAATAGAAGAATCGAAGAGTGCTCGCATTAAAGACTGCTGATGTGTGGGGTAATTTGTTTCAACCAAATTAGAGCGTTTCAAGGCTTCGTCGAATAATTACGCAACGCGGGCAGACGGTAGTCTTGAATGGCGCTGCCGTAAATTAAGGCATGGTGCCGAAATTACGTGCCCTCGACGCATGGAATCTGAATAAATTTTTCGCGTTTCTGTAAGCAATGTTATTTACTCTGTTCTGGCCTGTCATCACAGTTCTGCGGCATTCTCAGTGGTATTTTACAAATGTTAGTTACATAACAGAGCAAGGTGCAAAACGTCTTCCATTGTTTTCTTTCCATAATTCCAACTTTCCCCACCACAAGCGAAAGGTTTGTTAACCTCCCTGCTTTTCCATTTTGTTTCTATATTTCGCTCATTCAGACATTCGGACTATAACTTCTCTCTTTTTTTTTTCTTTTATAACAAACACCCGCAACTTACGAATATTTTTCACAAGTGCAGGTGCTGCGCAGCCTTGACGGCCACTTGAAAGTACGTGATCTCTCATAATGATTAGAACGCCTACGCATCGAGCAATGGAATTATTTCTGGCGCAACTTCAAGCTACCTAAAAGCATGTAAATTGGGGTGAGTGCTTATTGTAACATATATCTTTTAAATAGCGCTAAGAAACAAATCTGGGAAATAACGGGAGGAAACAGGGTAATACGACGATTCTCAACTGGAATTTTATTGAAAAGGCGCAAAATATAAGCCTTTATTACTGCACCACCTGGTAGAAAAAACACAAAAGGAGTAACAAAAGACAGTGCGAAAAATAGGTACAAGAAAATCAGGTGCAGCTAGAAAAAGACTCTAATTTTCTTAGTTTCTCATTTATTGATTTCTTAAAATATACAATCTAGCATGCATAGTCAAGTCAAAGCCAATCTTACCTAATTGGTCAGTAGAGAAACTTGCCGCGTCACGGGGAAATTTTTTAACCTAGTACTCCAGTCATAGATGAAAAGTGAAAAAAAAAATAACATTGACGCCTGGACCATATACATTCGCGCGTACATTTCTTTTCCAGCAGTAAACGGTCATTCACCTCCTCTATTTGTCTGGGAATCGCATTCTTCTGGCACGTTTACACACTCGGCTATTGTTCGCCCGGCCGTTTCACGAAGCGAGCGACAAACGAACCCTATATGCAGAAATGTGCATCCGCGTTTCTCTCGTTAATATTGTTTGTGTTTCTTAGTAATTACCTTCACAAACGCTCGAGTGGAGCCGAAAGGGCCACGCTCCGCAAACGATGCTAGATACCGGAATAAAAAGAGGAAAGAGAAAGGAATTAGGGAGAGGAGGATGTGCGAAGTAGTTTTGCGTTGCGTTTACAAGCGATTAGGTCGTCACCAGCTTCGTTCGCTTCGCAGTCTGAGGAGATGGCGCTGTCGTTGTAGTCGTCGTGGACGAGCGAATGTATACGACGACTTGCGCGAAGCGAGTGAATGAGGAAAGGGTAAAAAAGAGACATAACCTCCAGCGAGGTACTCGGGTGGTGGCGTCTTTTATTTATTGGCACGCTGCTTACTTTACGCGTACGACTCACTTGTACTGCGCGCCGTCTCTCGCCGCCCAGAGGCGCGAGAAACGAAACAAAGAGGAGTCGGGAGTCACGAGAATCTTGCCGGCCATTATTTAGATTCCACTCCCGAGGCGACTCTATGCACGACATGAATTCCCTCTCGTCCTTTCTCTCTCTCTCTCGTGGCGAGAAATACGACGTCTTCTCAACGGGCGGGCCACCTTTTGGTTGCATTTCACTTTATTCATATTCCTACCGCACTGTCATCGTTCGTCTTCCGTTTTAAACCTCCGTGCCTTTATCTTCAACATCTTCTTTTTGTGCTTTCCGTAATTCAACCTCCACCAATTTCTCTTTCCTTCTATTTTCCACCTCAAGATACCTCCTTTCGCTATGCGTAAGGAAAGAGCACGCGTAAACATTTGCATTTTACGAGACGCCTTTAACCGCGGACGTTCGCGCGTGGTACAAAGTCGTGAGCTACACGAGCCCGGAAAAGACGAGCTCCGCAAGGGGGTCGGATTTCCTTTGTCGCTCGCCATGTAATGTACTCGCGTGCCCATCGAAGCGGACCCATGCACGTTGCTTTCGACGAGTCACAGCCTCGTACTTTAACGCCCGCGCGGGACCTCGCGGTGTGTTCCGCGGTACTGACTGTTACTTAGTTTCGGGGAAGAGGTAAAAAGTAAGCGTGTCGGTTGGTGCGACTTCAATACTTGTGTGTATAAGTCGCTGGTGAAGTGCTCGCTTCGCGGCTAAAATTACATGTACCCGTTTACAATACCTTCTTTATGCGAAGCAAGGAACGCTTGTGATTATATCATAAAAGGTTCACCAATAACAAAAACTGAAAGTGAGCTTTTGTATATATATATATATATATATATATATATATATATATATATATATATATATATATATATATATATATATATATATATATATATATATATATATATATATATATATATATATATATATATATATGGTTCAAAAAAATAAATTCTGTGGGTCCGGTGCAAATATAATTAGAAATAAAGGAGCACACTTACGAAAATTTGATAATTGTTTACTCTACATTTCGGCCGTGGCACGGCCTTCGTCAGGATTCAATCGCATATATATATATATATATATTAAACTGTGCACAATAAAATACCCTAATTAACTCTGCAGCAATTATTGAGGTCATAAGCAATAAACCTAAACAAATTAATACATGTGCCATCGTTTTTTCCGAGGCTGAATAGTTTCAGGTATCAATAATGTCAAAGTTTCAACTGGTAATATTAATGAAAGCCTGCGTGTATGTTATTATATATGGTAAATTATATTAGCTTTAACGTAAACACTGACATAGAGGTTCGCATTTTAACGCTATTTTTCTGTTTATTTTGGCGTTTTTTCACTTCTTGCATGCACTTCCACTTCACTAATCATGATTAGTGCAGTTTTACACACCAGAACCACCACATGTTAAAACGAGGCTAGGGGAGTTACGGAAATTTCTATCACCTGGGGCTTTTTGACGCGCGCCTAAACGACGGCACATGGGCCTCTGGCATTTTCGCCTCCATCGGAAATGAGCTCTGCGGTCAAGATTGAACCCGTAACCTACGACTCCTCAATCTAGCAACGCGTAACTACTGTACCCCCGAAACTGCGGATTTTTCAAATCAGATGAGTCGCGAAAGACCGTTTTCAAGATAAAAGCAAGGCAGCTCTTTAGTTCACACAGCATTCAATCTGCTTTTTATGATGCTGGAATTCTGTACCACGCGTGACGAAAAACAAACACATGCATGCATCTGCGTAAAGTAAAAAATGCGTTTCCGTTCTGCACTTATAAAACCCATTTTTGCCTTCTTTGTATAAACATATCATTTATTTTTGTCTTCCTTACTTTGCCCTTGTTTGCTCTCTCCACAATGAAAGATGCTTTACGCCTTACATACGTTGTCAATTCAACTAACTGGTTGCTCTACGTTAAAAAAAAGCTCCATTATTCTCGTTCTCCGGCCCTATCAATTTTTCACGTCAGCCTGTATTGTGTGCGCTTCTACTTTGCGCTGAAGAGTCCTTAATAGAGATGTAAGCTTGCTTCGCAAACAACCTGCCTCCCTACTGTTGAGAACGCATACAAAAATGCGTGCTCTTTCGTTAGCTTCGCAGAAAGAGCCAACTGACTGGTGCATATAATTTAAAACTAAACAGAAGAACACGGTACTACCATAATTGGTTTAACGTTCAAAAGAAGTCGTCTGTTATGATAAAGAAATGGGCGTCACATATCTGCTGAAGGGCATACGAAATAGTAGAGTGCGGGCATATAATGTTATCAAGCGATTGTTGGCAATTGTTTCTAATAGTGAGCTTTATATCACGCACAAAAGGGGCAATTACTAATGTCTTGTGAGACATTTGCCGGGAAGAGTGGCTAAAACTGGGTGAAAAAAATAATAATTATGAGTAGGGCCATTTTCTACAAGTATATTACGCCGTCTCTATTTGTTCTCTTCTGTGATGAAACACGATTCCCAAATCCGAAAATATGGCAGCTCTGATCGGACATTTGTTTCAGTATTTTGGCCCTTGTTTCCATATTGCCACAGATCTTCAACGTTTTCGCGGGAGTCAACTCGTGGGGCAACACACTCCTTTGATAAGGTCATTCGATGGTCATATAAAAAGTGTTGCAGGGCTCTTTTATATTAATGATATAGTTTTTATACATAAGCGTCTGCTTGTTCCTCTCATTTATAACGTTTCTTTCACACGGCCGGTAATTTAATACAAGTTTCGGAATGAAACCACTAGAGAGGACACTGGGACAGACTGGTGCGGAAGCTGATAAGAGAGAGAGAGATGGTGACAGTGTGAGAGCACTTGTCCCTGAAGAGCGCAACAACGTCTTCAGCGCCTTCTTTGCTTAAGGCTCTCTGACAGTGTTCCAGTACC